>VZQC01012407.1:3212043-3354451 GCA_009823505.1 Rhizomys pruinosus | reverse complement strand
TTAAAAAAAAAAAAAAACAGAAAGGGAACAAATAAATGATCTAATACTACAGCTAAAAACACTTGAGAGACAATAACAAATGGACTCTAAACCCAAGAGACAGGAAGAAATAACAGAAATCAATGAAATAGAAACAAAGAAAACAATACAAAAAAAATCAATGAATCCAAGAGCTGGTTCTTTGAAAAGATAAACAAGATAGACAGACCTCTAGCCCATTTAACCAAAAGAAAGAAAGAGCAACTCCAAATTAATAGTATTTGTGATGAAAAGGGAAACATCATAACAGATAAAGAAAAGATCCAGACAATTATATGAGAATACTTCAAAAAATCTATACTCTACTAAGTTTGAAAACCTGAGAAAATGGATGAATATCTGAAATCCTGGCAACCAACAAAGCTTAACCAAGAGGAGGTTGAAAGTTTAAACAGACCCACAACCTTAGAGGAAATTGAAGACATAATAAAAAAAAAATCTCCTAACTAAAAAAAAGCCCAGGCCCAGATGGTTTCACAGCAGAATCCTATAAAACATTTAAAGAGGTCTTCCAACAACTACTACTCAAACTATTCAGAAGGATACAAACAGAGGAAAATCTCCCAATCTCCTTCTATGAAGCCAATATCACTCTAATACCCAAACCAGGCTAATACACAACCAAAAAAAGAGAACTATAGACCCATCTCATTAATGAACACAGATGCAAAAATTCTCAACAAAATATTTGCAAATTTCATACAGACCCACATCAAAAAGATCATCCATCATGATCAAGTTGGAGTCATACCAGAGATGCAGGGATGGTTCAATGTATGTAAATTAATAAATATCATAAAACACATAAATGGACTGAAAGACAAAAATCAATCATCTCAATTGATGCAGAAAAAGCCTTTGACAAAACCCAGCATCCCTTCATGTTTAAAGTTCTAGAGGGAATTGGACTGAAGGGAACATTACTAAATATAATCAAAGCCATATACAACAAACCCACAGCCAACATCATCCTAAATGGAAAAAAATTAGAACCATTCCCCTTAAAGGTGGGAACCGAGCAAGGCTGCCCCCTATCACCACTCCTCTTCAATATAGTGCTTGAAATTCCTGCTAGGGCAATAAAGCAAGAAAGGGAAATTAAAGGAGTAATAATTGGAAAAGAGGAAGCCAAGCTATCCCTGTTGCAGATGATATGATAGTTTACCTGAGGAATGCTAAAAACTCCACCAGAAAACTCCTAGAAACAATTAAGTGTTTCAGTAAAGTGGCAGTATGCAAAATTAATCTAGAAAAATCAATAGCATTTCTTTACAACAAAAACAAGCAACTGGAGTGTGGGGCAGGAGGAAACCTTAACTTAAGTATGCGTACCCCTAAATCTTGCCTTTTTCTTCTCTTTATTCTCTCTCTCCTGATATCTATCTATTGTGGTGGAGCTGTCTTTCCTGCTGGTTTCAGTGGATGGGAGAGCGATCTTGGGAACTTGTGACTTTGTACACGTGGAGGAAAACTGCAAGGTTCTGATTTGGCTTAGAGAGACTGTCCCATTCTCTCCAGGCATATGTCTCCTGGCATGGTCACTCCTGCAGGCTATAAAAGGCAGTGACTTCAAGGCTGAGTTTAATACCAAGGCTTATCAGCCATGCTTGGCCTTGGAACCATTTTTCGTGGTTCTACAGGTCCGAAAAACGTTCTGGTTTTAATTTCTCCCCCCTCCAAAGAAAGACTTCATCTCCTACTGTGAAGAACCTGTTCTTCAAGTTTGGCTCCAACCTTAACTTGTTCATATGTAAATTTTCTCCAGGTAGCTCTCCTGTTCCTCAAATGCAGGAGCCCACTTCTTTCTGATGCAAATTAAGGCCTTTCACAGGAACCACCCTATCAAGAGCAATTTTTTTCCAGATAATTTTAAACCTTGGCCACTTGATACCTTTTTCTTAAATTTTGCCTTTTATTGCTCTCTTGTCTTCTTGTGGGTTTTCTCTGAATCTAACTTCCTACATAAACCTGTCAGCTATTTGTGGATTCAAAATTGGGATTCAACTAGCTGTATCACTTCAGTAATTCAAATCCATTTCATCATGCTTAACTTAAAATGTAAGATTTTTACTTAACCCCTGGGTACCCTAGATATCTTTTGAGTAAATATATGTGTACAATTAAAATAAAGTGGTTGATTTAAATTTACCTTGATCCTTTTTAAATGTGTTTCATCTCAAAGATTTTTTTCTCACAGAATTCTTGATCACAAGTGGTTTGAACTCTGGCGCCTTCAGCCTGCCTGCTGTGCATGCACACCAGCTGCCAGATTGAGCACGTGGTATCTAAATCATGCTGTTTAAATTTTGATTTTAGGTAACATTCTTTTGATTTCAGCATTTTGGAAACAAAATAGATGGATTTCTAGGAGAGTTTACAGGCCCTGGAGTTCTAACACAACAAACTTGCTCTGATAAATTGTCTTTTTTTAAGGACCATTAGTAAAAGTCTCTTTAACAACATGAATTGATATTTTGGTTCAATTTAATGAGAAATTTTTTTGAATAAAAGTGTTTTATGTTTCTTTAAGCTCATCTTCAAGCCATGTGTATGCATAAGCGAATGCAAGTTCCTGCTTTTAATTCATTGTAATCCTACAGGTTTAAATCTAATTAGGAACTGACTGTAAAAATAGATTCAACTCATAAAACATGTTTGTTTTATACCCCTTAGTGTTAACAATTTTTAATTGGGTTTATAGTATGCATATTATTTATTTTAATGATAAATTGTTGTGATTATTGTTAGTAATTGATATTAATAGTTACAGTTATTGTTATTAAATATAATTATTAATAATAATTGAAGAAAATTTAGTCTAATGATAAACTGTTCATTGTTGTTGGCTATTATTATTGACAATTATTATTCATGATAATTATTAATGATGATTATTGTGACTAAAAATGGTTAATAATTATTGATAATTAGTAATGATTAATAATGGTTATACTTATTGTGATTGTTGTGATTACAGATAATTATTATTCTTCCAAAGTCCTTAATAATAAGACAAGATGGATCGGTCCAAGACTACAAACAACTTTGATCCATCTACTTTTGGGCACCCTCCTCAATCTTTAGATTTGTAAATAGGATAGGGACAGTTAGACTTAGACTAAGGACAGCTTAGGGATAGTTAACAAGAAGGGACAGGATAGGAAAAAATATGAGTAGACTTTAGGGCTAGTTCATTGAAGGCAAGTGGTTGGGAATGGGCCTAAGATGTGGCATAGGGATCTCAGCTGTTTTATGTGTTACTAGGACATTTATTCTAATTATGTAAAATAACCCTATGACAAATTATAAAAATGTCATGTTTCTCATTGAACATCAAACAATATGGTTTCTGCTCTTGCAGGTCAACCTAACAAATCTTTCGTATGTATGTATGTATGTATGTATGTGTGTATTTATGTGCACACACATGTGTGTATGGATGTGTGTATTTGTGTTCTATGTATATTTTAATAACAGCCATGATACCAATAAAAACATTGCCTCTGAGTTGGAAGGTGGCCCTTCCTTCTCAAGATGCAGATTTATATTAAACAGCCAACACATAATTCAATTTCAACAAAGGTTATGGGTTATCTATTAAAAATTTTAAAATAACTGCTCACCCTGTACAAAAGTCAACTCCAAATGGATCAAAGACCTCAACATGAAACCCCAAACTCTGAAGGCGATGGAAGAAAAAGTGGGCAGCAGACTACAAGACATAGACGTAGGAAAAGACTTCCTAAATCAGACAACATCTGTGCAAGAATTAAGGTCAACAATTGACAAATGGGACCTCATTAAACTCAAAAGCTTCTGTTCATCAAAAGAAACAATCAAGGAAGTGAAGAGAAATCCCACAGATTGGGAGGAAACCTTCACCACAGAAACATCTGACAAAGCATTGATTTCCAGAATATATAAACTACTCAAAAAACAAAGAAGAAAGAAAACAAATGACCCACTCAATAGATGGAGCAAAGAGCTGAACAGAGACTTCACAAGTGAGGAATTAGAGATGGCTGAGAAACACCTTAAGAAGTNGTCCACAAAGTGGGCACTGTGTCCCCCTTCCCTTAGCAGGACTGCACTGCACCTGCTCGTGACAAAGGAAGCTTCCTAGAAGCTCCCACAAAAAAAAAAAAAAAAATCAAGATGATAATGATGGTAACAACTTCTCATGGGGCATATCTAGCCAGTCTTTAATTAACTAATGGGCATAAGAACTGTAAAAGAAAATTTTATTAAGAGCTAGATATTGAGAAATCTTTAAAGCAGGTTTTCATGCCAGGCCTAGAAAAGGCCAAGAGCTTGGAGAAAGATAGTTATTAAAATCCACTTTGTAAGGTTTGAAGTTTAAAATGGTATACTTAAAAATAACATATATTTATATAGAGAGGTATTTCCATAGAGATTTATACAGAAATACAAAATAAGCCATATAAGTTAATGGACTTGATTTCTCTGAAGTCATAGTCTAGTCGTATAGTTTTAAAGAACAAAGTGTATATTGGGTAAAATTTATTTGGCAGGTATTCAACTTTGTCCAAACTTTGTCTACATACTATAGGATATTTTAAGACTTAGAAAAATGTTTAGATTAGTTAAATTTGGTTGGTTTTGGTGAAAATGGTAATATATTTTAACTAAATGGGAATATAAAATGTTAATTGTTTTATTTGTAATTTGTATTGAATTTCCAACAATAACTTTGGGGTTAAAGTACACAAATGGTCTCTATATTTTTCTGTGTTATACATTATCACCTTGTAACACTTTCTTTTACTTGTAGGATAATTTAAAGAAATTAAGTCTAAGTTCACTCCCCAAATAAGTAGCATATAGTCAATGAAAAACAGTTTGGAGCCAGGCATGGTGGCGCACGCCTTTAATCCTAGCACTCAGGAGGCAGAGGCAGGCAGATCTTTGTGAGTTCAAGGCCAGCCTGGTCTACAGAGCAGAGTTCCAGGACATCTGGGGCTACAGGGAGACCCTGTCTCAAAAAGACCAAAAAGAAAAAAAAAGAAAAACAGTTTGGGTAAATTTGATGAAAACTTATGCCTTGGTGCCTGTCTATAGGTATGTGTAATACAACTTAGGCATCTGTAGGTCAAAACATAAAATTTTTAAAAACAAAAATAGGGAGGTGGTATTCCTTCTGGGATACAAAGGGAAAACTCTGTGTTCCAAACCTTTTGATAAATTTTCAATTTTGAGGTCTTGAAACTAACAATGGGAGATTTGTATGTTCCCACAGGTAAAAACACCAATCTAAATGCCTGAAAACATACAACTTTTGGCTGTGCAGGACGGACTGGGAAATGCCAGCAGAGAGGCTGACCCATCTGAACATTAAAGAAAGAGGAACCTCAGATTGCCTGAGTCACACACACTGAGCATCTCTCTGAATTCTATTTGGGATAACTGTTTATGATGTGCCCTAATGAAGTTTACCTTCCAGATGCTGAGAAACCTTCCTACCTCTTCCCTTTTATAGGAAAAAGAAAAACGTGATGGTAATAAAGTCATTCCCTAACTGTAGAGTAGAGCCAACTGTTATAGTGGTAATTTCTTATAAAACAGATATAACTACTTTCTTAATTGACTGATACATAGGAGCTGTAAAAGGATAATTATCTAGAGCCAAATAAAATAGTAAAGTCTTTATAAGCTGTGTAATTAAGCAAAATATATTAATACAGGAGAGCTCTGATATCAACAATGGATTATTCTGCCTAGGAGATGTTGGCTAGGGGATCCAAGCCCCCCAAATTATAAAGGCCTTTTGCTTATTAGTGGGATATCTGCAAGGAGAAAGGTGGTAAGTCCCTGTTGTGGAAGACCTGAACAGACTAGAGTCCAAAAATGACATCTCCAGAGAAAATAGACTGCTTTGCTTCTCACCCACATGTGCCCCTTTCCCAAAGCCTAGGGAACAAATTGCAAAAGAGGAGGCGTTGTAGAATGTAAGGGCTGCGGAGAGATTGGGGTGAATCGTGAGAGTACAGCAATATAGACTGGACTCTTATTTAATCAACATGCTTGTGCATACAAGCTTCTCCAGTTGGACTATGGGAACCTTGGGTTGTTCAGAATTTGGACATAGATACTTGCTAATTGGTTTTACATGAAGGTTACATTCATTGCTTATGCTTAATAATTGGTTCACTTCATGGTTGGATTTTTTGGGTATTAATTGGCCTTAGTGTGAAAATAAAGTTTCAGGTCTGACCTGACCCCCACTGCCTAGGACTCAAAACAGGCTTGAGCAACTGGCTATTCAAAACTCAAGTTCCTTTGGGTTGTTAGCCTCACCCATGGGTTCCCCTGCCTCTCAGAAAAAATTAAAAAAATAAAATTAAGAGGGTGAGATGTGGGAAAACTTAGTTAAGATGGGTTGTATTCTAAGCCAATGGGACCTCCCTGGCCACACCCATGGGGTGGGGTGTAGTGATGAAAAGGTTTAGGATTTGGCCCTGAGATTAAGAGTTACGCTCGCTATATAACCAGACATTTTTCAATAAAGGCTCTCTCTGCATTTGGACCTCAACATGCGTCCACGTAGAGTGCTTTCCTGCACATGTTTTCCACATGGGTCATCCTGGGATTAAGTGGGCCCTGCCACAAACCTCGGCAGCGTGCCCACAGAACACCATTCCATAAGCTGTGATCTTAGACTCCCTTTGCTTCCTGACTGTGGATGCAATGCAACCAGCTGGCCCAAGCTCCAGCCACCATGCCTTCCCTGCCATGATGGACTGCGTCTTGGACCTGGGAGCCAGAATAGATTCTTTGTCCCTTAAGTTTCTTTTGTCAGATCAGNTGAATGTATTGTCTGCATGTAGGTTTGTGCACCCGTGTCGTGCAATGCTGCGGAGGTCAGAAGAAGGTCTCGGATTCCCCTGGAACTGGAGTTCTCCTGGAATTGGAGTTAAAGACGGTTCTCAGCCACCATGTGTGTGCTGGGGATCAAACCCAGGTCCTCTATAAGAGCAGCCAGTGCTCTTAACCGCTAGGCCATCTCTCCAGCCTGCTAATTGGTTTTAAATGAATGTTACATTCATTGCTTATAATTGGTTCACTTCATGATTGGATTTTTTGGATATTAATTGGCCTTAGTGTGAAAATAAAGTTTCAGGTCTGACCTGCCCCCCACTGCCCGGCACTCAAACCAGGCTTGAGCAGCTGGCTGTTCAGAACCCTGGTTCCTTTGGGTTGTTAGCCTCACCCCTGGGCTCCCCTGCCTCTCAGAAAAATTAAAAAAATAAAATTAAAGGGTGTGATGTGAGAAAGCATAGTTAAGATGGGTTGCATTCTAAGACAATGGGACCTACCTGGCCACACCCATGGGGTGGGGTGTAGTGACGAAAAGGTTTAGGATTCGGCCCTGAGATTAAGAGTCATGCACACTATATAACCAGACATTTTTCAATAAAATCTCTTTCTGCATTTAGACCTCAACATGTGTCCACGTGGTGTGCTTTCCTGGGTGTGTTTTCCAAATGGGTCATCCTGGGATTAAGTGGGCCCCACCACAAATCTCGGCAGCTGACCCACAGTTCACAATATAAGAGCACAGCTGCTTTCAGATTGATGTTGCTCAGTTTGCCATACAATTAGGTAATTGGTGCTAGCATCTGCAGATGAGGGATACCATTCATCGTTTATTTTTCTGGGACTGTGTTACTTCACTCAGCATGATATCTTTTAGCTCCAGCCATTTACCTGCAAAGCTCATGATGTCATCTTTCTTTACTGCTGCATAGAACTCCATTGTGTAGATGTACCACATTTTCTCTATCCACTCATCAGTTGAGGGGCTTTTAGGTTGGTTCTAGCACCTTGCTATTGTGAAGAGAGCTGCAATAAACACTGCTGTGCAGTAAACTCATCTCTGCGGTAAGATGAGTCTTATGGGTAAATGCCCAGGAGTGGTATGGCTGGGTCAGGTGGCAAGTTCATTTCAAGTCTTTCTAGGGTTCTCCACACTGCTTTCCATAGTGGCAGTATGAGTTTACATTCCCATCAGCAGTGGATGAGTGTTCCCTTTTCCCCACAACCTCTCCAGCACTTGGTATCATTTGTTTTCTTGATTCTAGCCAGTCTTATTGGAGTAAGATGATATCTTAAAGTGGTTTTAGTTTGCATTTCCTTAATTATTAGCGACATTGAACACTTCTTAAGATGTTTCTCAGCCATCTTTAATTCCTCACTTGTGAAGTCTCTGTTCAGCTCTTTGCTCCATCTATTGAGTGGGTCATTTGTTTTCTTTCTTCTTTGTTTTTTGAGTAGTTTATATATTCTGGAAATCAATGCTTTGTCAGATGTATCTGTGGTGAAGGTTTCCTCCCACTCTGTGGGTTTTCTATTCATTTCCTTGATTGTTTCTTTTGATGTACAGAAGGTTTGAGTCTAATTAGGTCCCATTTGTCAATTGTTGACCTTAATTCTTGCGAAGCTGCTGTCTGATTTAGGACCAAATACATACTTTCTTTTGAGACAGAGTCTCATGTATCCCAGACTGGCCTCCAACTTGTTGTGTAGCCAAGGGTGACCTTGAACTTTATACCCTCCTGCCTCCAACTCCTGAGTGCTGGGATTACAGTTGCGCACCATCATGCCACGTTTATGTGGTACTGCTGGCCAAACCCAGGACCTTGTGCATGCTCAGCAAGCACGCTACCAACAGAGCTACATCCCCAACCCAACAGTTTTTATATCAATATGTTTCATGTCATATTTGAAACATGTGCTAAAAAGTATTTGTTTGCCTGGAATTCCAATGGAACTGAAAATCCCTAGGACCCCCCACCCCACCTTCACTCAGGTAACAATGGCTGGGGCTAAGGTAGTGAGTGCCAGTTCAGTTCAGCCTCTTCAAAGTCCTGGGACCATTTGTGGGGTTCTGTCTCAACTTAGAAACTATGGGTCCTTGACAGGTGGCAATGGACTATAGGAGTGGGGAACAGATGGTTTCTCCATCCGTCTCCTGGTGGAAATGAAACAAAGTTGGGTCCTGATGACTCACTGTGGAAGCCATATCTAGCCAGCCTTTAAATAGTGATGGCTGGCCATAGGAAATAGTGTCACCGGCCAGAAGCAAGGTCTGCTTCAAAACTGTAATGAGCAAAGTGGATTTCTTACAGATGAAAGCGGGGTATTAAATTATTATGCACAGCCAAAAGGAGTCAGAGCGCTGCTGCCTGCAGCCTGCCCTTGCTTCCAGCTGCTGTCCAGTCTGAACCTCTGCATACTCTGGCGAGGAGCTTTCTAAAGTTTAGTGTTCAGACAGCTAGGCACATACAAGGGGAACACTGGTCCTACAACAACAGTGCTGTTTATTTTCTAGTGCTTTCCTGCCTTTAAGTCTTACTATGAGCTCAAGGAGGCAGTTTTAATTTGATACTGCTTTGTCTTTAATCCTAGTCCTTGGGAGGCAGAGGCAGGTAGAGCTGTAGGAGAGTCCAGCCTGGTCCACATGAGTTTCCAGATGCGGTTGGGGACTAGGAAGACCCTGTCAAAATAACAATAACAACATCATTCTAAAATGTGTGAATCAATCTCTCTCTCTCTCTCTCTCTCTCTCTCTCTCTCTCTCTCTCTCTCCCCCTTCTCTTGGTCTTTTTGAGACAAGGTCTCCCTGTAGCTCCAGCTGTCCTGGAACTCACTATGTAGACCAGGCAGGCCTTGAACTCATAGAGATCCACCTGCCTCTGCCTCCCAAGTGCTAGGCGTGTGCCGCCACACCCAGTCATGAATCTCTTTTTTATTAACAAGAAACTGTTAACAGGCAAGGGTTTAACTGGACTGGAATAGCATCAATTATTATGTTAATTTTGGCAGTTTTCTTTTTTAAATGTGTGTGCCTTATCACTTTATTTGTTTCTCTCTCTCTCTCTCTCTCTCTCTCTCTCTCTCTCTCTCTTGTGTGTGTGTGTGTGTGTGTGTGTGTGTGCAAGCAATGGAGAACAGCCTCAGGTGTCATCTCTTTTTTGAGAGCTGGAGCTCATCAATTAAGCTAGGCTGGCTGGCCAGTGAGGCCCAGAGATCCTCCCATCTCCTCCTCTCTATTACTGAGATTATACGCATGGGCCAACATACCCAGAAAATTTTTTATTCATTTCAGGGATCATGCTTGTAAGATAACTGCTTTATCAAATGAGCCATCTCCTCAACCCAGGAAAGTGGACTTTCAATAACTTTTATTTTGTTATAATTTCTAGTTTTAGAAAAGTTGCAAAAAATGGCATCCCCATTTTGTATCTTAATTGCTTTTTGTCTGGGATGTGCAACAGAAAGCCTTTGCCAGGCTGCACAGCCTGACCTTTCATTAGGTGATAAAGGTGCTTTGGATGGACATAACCAAGAAGCTGAACTGTCCCAGTTATATCTCTACCAAGCTGTTCAAGGATCAGGTAAAAGACTCTGCTTTCAGCAGACAGGATTCTTGGGTTACATGTGATAGAAATCAGGTCTAATGAACTGAGGTTTACACAATCCCCTTCTGATGATGGAAGATTCAGGGAAACGTACAGGCCTGGGGATGCGTGCAGCTCAGTGGTAGAACACTCAGTTAGCATGCAGGGCTGTGGGACATGCTCTTCCTGATGAGAGAGATTAACTTGATCCTGCTAAGCGAGTCTGCTGCCAGCAGCTTCCTCCCTGGGGAAGTTGGCACCTTGTCATAGGTGCCAGAGGCTGCAGTCTGCAGCCCAATCTGAGTGCCTACTGTCTCTCTAGGATTCTTAGCCTTGGGGAATGGAATGCTGCCCCGTCTGGTCATGAGTTGGTGGTGCAGTCCCAGGACTGGAATTTCAGACTGGCTCCTGATTAGCTCTCCTTAGTCTACTGGTGACCTGATAGGCCTCCTTCCAGCCACACGCTAGCACATGACAAGACTCAAGCCTGCTTTGGCCTACACACTTGAGGATGTGGGGATCTTGTCTGATGGTAATGAAAAATCCCTTTATTGTATGTTGCAAGTCACTTTTATAGGCTGAATGGTGTCATCTCTCAGGGCCAGTTTCAGGCCCCTGCATCATGTGCTGCTGGATCATGAGCTGCTGTCCTCCCACAGGGTTGGGTCAGCGAAGTCTCATGACTTCCACCTTTGTCTCTGAGAGGTGCTGGCTGGATAACTAGCCCATTCATACCTAACTTAGACTGGATTTTCCCTCCCCCAGCTGTGTGTTGGGACTAAATCACTGTTAGAAAAAGGACAATTAGACACCTAAGCAAGGGGCAGCTTTATGGATCTGGGTATTGGGGACTCATGGGGAGTTTCTTTAGGACACCACTTTCAGCTTGAAAGAGTTCCATTGTTTTCCTTTTTTTTTTTTTTTAACCACTCTTCTCATGCTTTATGTTACTAATAGACTATCGATGTGGCCTTCCTGACATCCAGAGCCCATTTAGTGAGAAATGCATAGGGAGTCCTGGTTCACGGAACCCCTATACAGGAACAAGGTCACTCTCCAAAGGAAGGTCAAACGCAATGGGTAAAAGGCAAATGTCTAATGATCCAGGTTCTCACTTCAATATTTTACATATACTGACTCATTTTGATCTGCACCACATGTTTTAATGGTGAAACGGCAATAGAAGTGCAGAGGTTAAAAACCTTGCTCAAGGTCACATAGTGATGATGAGCCAGGATTCAAGCCCAGGATGTCTTCAGGCTCCCTGATTCTGATCACAGCTATTAATAGGAAACGAACAATTCTTAGCAAGAAAACTGATTCTATACTTCACCGCCATTTCAGAGACTTCCCTGTCCTCTAAGTCAATATTGCCTCTCCATTATGCACACCATGGCACCCCGAATTTCTTCCCGTTAGCCCTCTGTGATTCGCGTGTCTCCCTCCCTCTGTGTTCTAGACAGTGTGCTCTTTATTAGGTTCTGTTTATCTCTGAATCCTTCACAACATGTGAAGCGGGGCCACACACACACAGCCAAAGCTTGGTAAATATTTGCAGAATTGAATGAAATATCCTTTGTAAGGTTCGCCTTAACAGACAGTGATGGGAGAAAGAGCCTGGTTGGGAGAGGTGCATGAAACTTTTTTTTTTTTTAAGTGCTCTGCCCTCCTGAAGGTGTATATATAGCCACAACTCCGGTCCCATTCTACTCTGCAGAACTTGCTGGGAAATTCTCCTCCAGGATTCCTTCAGGATAACCTGCTCTGGACCTGTGATCTGCTTCTCATTGGCTACCCGCCCTCATCCATGGGAGGTCCCTAGTGTCCCACCTTCCTGAAGGTGTATATATAGCCACAACTCCAGTCCCACTCTACTCTGCAAACCTTGTTGGGAAACTCCTCAGGATATTTTCAGGATAATCTTCTCTGGCACTTCTAGACTAGCATGGGCTACCTGACACCAAACAAGCCTTCCTGGGTTACTGAGTGACTTCAAGAGCACCTGGGAAGTCCTCGTGGATGGTGAGACCAAGTTGACACTGCAGGGGGTGCAGCAATACTATGTGAAACTGAAGGACAATGAGAAGAACCAGAAGCTCTTTGAAATTCTTGATGCCCTGGAGTTCAACCAGGTGGTGATCTTTGTGAGGTCCGTGCAGAGCTGAATCGCCCTGGCCAAGCTCTTAGCGGAGCAGAACTTCCCAGACATTGCCATCCACCATGCCATGGCCCAGGAGGAGAGGCTTTCTCTCTATCAGCAGCTCAAAGGTTTCCAGGAGTGAATTCTTGTGGTACCGACCTGTTTGGCCGAGGTATGG
The DNA here is from genome assembly GCA_009823505.1 of Rhizomys pruinosus. NCBI lineage: Eukaryota > Metazoa > Chordata > Mammalia > Rodentia > Spalacidae > Rhizomys > Rhizomys pruinosus. The sequence continues at coordinate 3,341,676 of VZQC01012407.1, read as the reverse complement.
ACATTGAGCGTGTGAACATTGCCTTCAATTACCACATGCCCCAGGACTCTGACACCTACCTGCACCAAGTGGCCAGAGCAGGCCGCTTTGGCACCAAGGGCTTGTCCATCACATTTGTCTCAGACCCGAGCGATGCCAACACCCTCAGTGATGTGCAGTACTGCTTTGAGGTCAACATCAGTGAGCTGCCTGACCAGATTGACATCTCCTCCTACAATGAACTGACTCAGTAGAGGAATCACTTTTCTGCAAGGTGCCAGTCTATGGCTTTAGAAGAGGCCACATTGCTGGGGGTGAAGGACAAACTCCTGCAGCCCCCCCTCCTGCCCCACTTCCTTTTGCACCCCCCACCACTCATACATGGAACAATTTTTAAAAATTAGGTAAAATAAAACCCTTTATTATTGCCAAAAAAAAACTTTTTTGAAATTTATTTTTATGCCAGACATAGTGGCACACACCTTTAATCCTAGCACTAGGGAGGCAGAGGCAGGTGGATCTTTGTGAGTTCAAGTCCAACCTGATCCACAGAGCTGGGGCTACAGGGAGACCCTGTCTCGAAAAAGACAAAAAAAATTATTTTAATTTTATGTGTATGAGTGTTTTGTCTGCGTGTGTGTAAGTGTACCATGTCATCAACGCCTGAGGAATCAGAAGAGGCTCTTGGATCTCTGGAACTAGAGGTACAGATGGTTGTTAGCTGTCATTGGGTGCTGAGAACTGAACCTATTTCCTCTGCAAGAAACGTTAGTGCTCTTCACCACTGAGCCATCTCTCCAGTCCCAATGTTGAATATACTTTTAATTCATCCAGTTAATAATGATATGATCTAAGTGTCAATTTGAAGAGTACTGAGTCCTTGCCTTGCTAATTAGCTAAATCTAAAAGAATTATTTGGATATCCACACTTGATAGTTAATCCAGATGGTCAAGTTGGTGCGATCACTTAGGAGTCACACTTCTTGAGATGAGCGGTGTCTGGGCATTTCCAGAAAGGTTTGATTGAGAAAGGAAGACCATGCTGAATGTAGATGGCACCACCCAAAGAGCTGAGGCTCCAGACTAAATAAAAAGAAGAAAGTGAGATGCACCTCAGCATTCACATGTCTTCTTCCTGACTGTGGGCCCAGAATGACCAGCTGTCCCATGCTCCTGCCACCCTGCTTGGTGGACTGTCTCCTCAAACCATGAGCCAACACGTGACCTTTCTTTCTTAAGTTGCTTTTGTTAGATGTTTGGCCATGTAGGAAATTGAACCTACAGCGCTGCACATGCCAAGAAAGTACAATACAGTTGAGCCACATCAACCTGGACTCAGTACCTCAGCATTTAGGATGATTTAGCAAAGGGTTCAATGGCCACACGTATTGTGCTCCTCTGTGTCATTCTGATTCCCTGTTTTGCACAACCCTTTAAACATTATTTTTATTTTATGTATATGAGTGTTGCCTGCATGTGTGTAAGTGCACCCATGTCATCCAATGCCTTCGGAGGTCAGAAGAGGCTGATGGATCCCCTACAACTGGAATTAGGGATGTTTGTTGACAGCCATGTAGGTTCTGGGAACCAAACCCTGGTCCTCTCTAAGGACAGTCCATGCTCTTAACTGCTGAGCCATCTCTCCAGCCCCCACAGCCCAGACCTTTAATTCATCAGGGCTGCTTGGATTTTCACACTGGCCTTAAGTAGAATTCTCCAGAGTTGGAAAAACAGCAACAATCCCTCCTTAAAGCCTGGAAAGGCTTTTGGAAAACAGAGAAGGGCTGGCTTCAGAAATGTGTTAACTATGACACCAGTTTAGATTTTGAATAAATCTTTCCAAACTGTGAAGTGGTCATGTGTGTTTTTAGTGACTTGGATATTTTGGATAGCATGCCTTAATTTCTTTATTTTTTCATAATTTTTACAACATTTTACTTACTTATTTTTATTTATGTGTATGAAAGTTATGCCTGCATGTGTATAAGTGTACCTGTGTCATGCAGTGCCTGTGGAAGATGGAAGAAGGTGTCTGATCCCCTGGAACTGAAGTTATGGAAGCCAACAAGGCTTCCATGTGGGTTCTAGGAATTGAACCCACGTCTTCTGCAAAAACTACCTGTGCTCTTAACTGCTGAGCTATCTCTTCAGCCCCAGCCTGCCTTGATTCTTTGAGCTCAGACTCTGAAACTCAGTTGTTAATTGTGTTGGTTGGGGCATTTTCCTTTACTTGACATTTTTTATTTTTCTTTTAGCACCCATAAAATGAGCATAATGTCATTTACTTAATAAGATGGTCATGAGAAGTTGGTGCATTAAAAGCATACAAAATGCCATCTTTGAGTTCCCTCAAAGGAGGTTTAAAGACAAGGGCTTGGGTTAAATGGGTTATTTGGTAGGGGATGCTAGGAAGTAGGGTAGAGAGGACTAAGACAGTAAGATAAGGGAAATAAGCTGTAAGAACTACTATCGACAGTCATTGCTGTAAAAAACTTGGCCTTGATCCCACCCAAGAAACCTTCAAGATGCCATGTGGAACATGTCTCAGAAATATGATCCGGTTGGATTGTGTGCTGGCACAGCTGTGGGGGCAAAGATACCCAGCTAGCCTGAACTCAGGTGGGCCTGTTGCCTCTAGGGGACTTGGGTGCATACAGATAGGTACCAGTGCTACTCATCCCCTTGCCTCCAACTGGAATTCTGGAGGGAGTGTCTAGGTGGGACTACAGGACAGTGAGCCCCACAACCAACCTAGAGGAACTGGCTGGCAGGAAGCAGAGGGAGTACAGTACTCAGAAGGTATCATCTGGGGTGTTACCTACCCAGTTTTTGGAGAAACTGCAGAACAGAAAGGGAAGAGTGAGATATACCTTCTAATATATAATCAAAATTGAAAGCCTGAAACCTAGACAAGTCAACATTCCATAAACAAGGAGAAAACAATGAAGGCATCTGAAGGAAGCAAGCAAAGCAAGCCTTCAACACAGTGAAGAAACATCTGAGATTCGCATCAGAATACAAACAAAAAGAAACCCACATGCCAAAAGCATAACGAAAGAATGATATGGGAAAAACAGAATAATTCCACACTAAACTCTACCAAGCCTATAGAAGATTCCTACAATGAGATCTCCCTAGAGGTAACCCAGGACACAGATCTTAGAAGAACAATCACAGATATATTCAAAGAAATCATAGAGGGCTGGAGAGATGGCCTCGTGGTTAAGAGCACCGACTGCTCTTACAGAGGACCCAGGTTCGATCCCCAGCACCCACACGGCGGCCGAGAACCATCTGAAACTCCAATTCCAGGAGAACTCCAGCTCCAGGGGAATCCGAGACCCTCTTCTGACCTCCGCCGCATTGCACGACACGGGTGCACAGACTTGCATGCAGGCAGTACATTCATACACATACAGAAATAAATAAAATAAAATAAAAAAAAGAAATCATAGAATATAAAGAACAAATCAGAGAACTTAGAGGAGAGAATGAAAAACTCAGGAAGGACCTAGAGGAAGACAACAACAAACTTCAGAAAGAACTAAAAGGAGAAAATGACAAACTCTGGAAAGACCTAGAGAGAGAAAATGACAAACTCCAGAAGGAAGTGGAAACACTGAAAAGATCCTATGCTGAAATGAAAAAGGAAACCAATCAGCGAAGCAAGGAGCTACAAGAAGAGATTTCGAAGCTCCAAAAGGAAGTGGAAATACTAAAGAAATCACAGGATGAAATGAAAAAAGAAATCGTACACTCATCCAATCAAGAGGAAAGAATGGGAAAAAGCCTCAGAAGTAGAATGGAGGAAGCAGAAAAAAGAATATCAGACCTGGAAGATAACAAAGAAAAACTAAAAAGCTCAAGTAAAGATTATGAAAAATTTAAAAATATGCAAGAGTGGAACAACCAGGAAATGTGGGACACTATGAAAAGATCAAACCTCTGCATCATAGAGATAGAGGAAGGAGAAGAATCCCAAGAGAATGGTATTGATCAGATCTTCAACAGAATAATAGATAAAAATTTCCCCAAATTAAAAAAGACAAACCCGCCAGGTGTGGTGGTACTCGCCTTTAATCCCAGCACTTGGGAGGCAGATCTCTGTGAGTTCAAGGCCAGCCTGGTCTACAGAGTGAGCTCTAGGCTAGCTGGGATTAAAGGGAGACCCTGTCTCAAAAATACAAAAAAAAAGGACAAACCCATACAAATACAAGAAGCACATAGAACACCAAATAGACAAGATCCCCATGCCATATCATAGTTAAAATTCTGGACGCCCAAAATAAAGACAAAATTCTGAAAGCCACAAGAGAAAAACAACAAGAAGTTACATATAAGTTACATATAAGGGAAATCTATCAGTGTAGACCATGAAAGCAAGAAGAACGTGGACCAAAGCATTCCCAGTGCTAAACAACTACAAACGCAACCCAGGTTACTATACCAGCAAAAATGTCGATTCTAGTTGAAGGAGAAAGAAAAATCTTCTGTGACATAAACAAGATGATAGAATATATGTCCAGAAACCAACCCTTTAAAGAATACTTGAAGCAATTCAAAGGACAGAGGAGAGGAGCAACTATCTCTAGGCACCTTGAAAGAGAAATTAATAAAAGCATAACTGTGGAAATAGAAACCTAGACCAAAAATGCAAATGGACGTAAGGTGAAAGGAAGCAATACACATCTCTCAATTATAACTTTAAATATTAATGGATTAAACTCCCCAATCAAAAGGAACACAATCCCAGAAAAACAAATGACGAATGGTATCCCTCATCTGTGGATGCTAGCACCAAGTACCTAGTTGTAAGGCAAACTGAGCAATGTTAATGTTATATTCCTCATGATCTGAAAACAACTGTCCTCTTATATTGTAAATCCCCAAACAGGTTCTAGAATTAACTTACCATTTATTTTCAGACTTTGGAATTTTGGAATATGGGTGGAAGGTAAGTATGCATATCTTAGAGTAATATAATATCTTAGTGTTTATGCTGTATGTCCTGGTCTTCTGCCTTTCCTGTAGACCTGTCTGAATTAATAACCAATAGTCACAGATGCTACTGAGAATTTGAGATGTATGTAATCCAAATTGGGTGCTGCTCTAAGTATAAAATATGTTGCATAGAGCCGGGCATGGTGGCACATGCCTTAAAAATCCTAGCACTTGGGAGGCAGAGGCAAGTGGATCTTTGTGAATTCAAGGCCAGCCTGGTCTACAGAGTGAGTTCCAGGACAGCTGGTACTACATGGAGACCCTGTTTTGAAAAAGTCAATATATATATATATTCCATAGGCATAGTATAGAAAACAGAATGTGTGGGATATGGTGGCAACACCTTTAATCCCAGAATTTGGGAGGCAGAAGAAGGCAAATCTCTGTGAGTTCAAGGACAGTCTGGTCTACATAGTGAGTTCCAGGCCAGCTGGGGGTCCAGGGAAACCCTGTCTCAAACAGACAAAAAAAAACAAAAAACAAAAAACCACCAAAACCAAAAAACCCCAAACCAAACAAAAAAGACAAAAACAGAATGTAAACCATGGTTTTGTGTGTGTGTGTGTGTGTGTGTGTGTGTGTGTGTGTGTGTGCATGTGGAAGCTGAGGTCAACCTTAAGTGGCATTCTACTGGAGCTATCTACCTTGTTTTTTGAGACATAGTTTCTGCCTGGGGCCCGGAGCTTGTTGAATAGTCCAGCCCGGCTGCCCACTAAGCTCCAGGGATCCTCCCACCTCTTCTCCCCAGGGCTGGGCTTACAAGCATGCTACACACCCCCTGCTTTTCACATGGGTACTGGGGACTAGGTACTGAACTTGGGTCCTCATGCTTACCTGGCAGATGCTTCATGATTGAGTTATTTCCCTAGTTCCATGTCATTAGCTTTATGTTGACCATGTATTGAGGCAATAACATCCATTACACATTGTGTGAAGAAAATATTTTAAATGTGTTTCTCCTGGTTTAATGTGACTACTAGAAAGTATAAATCTATCTTTGGCTTACAGTGTGTTTCTATTGCCTAGGACAATTCTGGATTCTGAATTTTATTTATTTATTTATTTATTTATTTATTTATTTATTTAATCTTTTTGAGACAGGTCTCCCTTTAGCCCCAACTGGCCTGGAACTCACCATGTAGACCAGGCTGGGCTTGAACTCCCAGAGATCTGCCTGCCTCTGCCTCCCAAGTGTTGGGATTAAAGGTGTGCACCACCACACCCTGGCTTCTTTTTTTTTTAATAAAATATTAAAAAAAAAAAGAAATTGGGGGCTGGAGAGATGGCTCAGTGGTTAAGAGCACCGACTGCTCTTGTAGAGGACCCGGGTTTGATTTCCAGCACTCACATGGCAGCTAAGAACTGTCTTTAACTCCAGTTCCAGGGGAATCAGACACCCTCTTCTGACCTCTGTGGCATTGCACAACATAGGTGCAATGCAGACAGTACAATCATACACATAAGAAAATAATAAATAAAACAACAAAAAAAAGAAATTCAGCCTGGGGTGGTGGTGCACGCCTTTAATCCTAGCACTTGGGAGGCAGAGGCAGGTGGATCTCTATGAGTTCAAGGCCAGCCTGGTCTACAGAGTGAGCTCCAGGCTAGCTGGGACTAAAGGGAGACCCTGTCTAAAAAAAACCAAAAACATATATTTTATTTATTATTTTCATTTTATGCATATATGAATGTATTGCCTGGATATGTGTAAGTGCACCTGTGTCTTGCAACACTCACAGTGGTCAGAAGAAGGTGTCAGATCTCCTGGAACTGGAGTTACCAATAGTTGTTAGCCACCATGTGGGTGCTAGTGGTGTTAACCACTGAGCTATCTCTCTGGCCCCCTGAATTTCTTGAGTAAGGATCTATGTCCTATTTTCTTTGTTTCTAGGGCCCCCAAATAGGGTCCTGCACTCAGTAAATTTTTGTTAAAAACATACTGAGCAAACATATACTGTGGTATAACATAGAGCCTTGGTTTTTTTTTTTTCTCTAGCCCTAACTGAAAAGAGGTGTGAAGTTGGCAGAAAGATCCCAATGAAGGAAGACATCTTGGTGAGAAGATGAGGGATTTGAAGTGTCTCTTCTGAATGGAAACTCTACTTTCTAAAGAAGAGGCTGATTATTTACAAGAAGCTAAACTCAAAGGAAGGGGGGATCTGAGGTACAGGGGGAAGTGGTGTGAGCAGTGGGGGATTGTCACTAAAGCTGGGGTATAGTTTGTAGAAATTCTCAAGCATATCTCTCATGATGTTAAAATGAAGTGTTTCCTAGATAAGTCTTAGCAGAAGCTGTGGGCCCTGTTTCCCATACAGACCACTGGCTTCTTTCCTGTGGTTCTCTGAGTCCTCTGTCAGGCCAGTGTATGGTGTGCATTAGAGTCCAAGGACACCTGCTGGCATTTCCAGGTTCTTGTCTCTTGGAACAAAAATTCAGATGAGGATACATGGATACTGGTGGAAATAGAGACAGTTTATTAAGAGAGTGCTTTGGAGATGGAGAGGAGAGAACAATTCAAAGCTCAGTGGCTCTGGGCCAGGACTTGTGACCCTTGATGGATCACTTACAGTGCACCACCCATATTTGTACGTTGGGTGTTTTTTATTTATTTTCTTCCTCTGGTACATACTCTGCCCCTAACATTTAGCCCTGGTCCTTTTGCCAACCGACTTCTTTCACAGGCTAGTCTTTTTAAAAAGAAATAATTTTTATTTTATGTGTATGAGTGTTTTGCCTGCATGTATGTAAATGTATTGTATCATACAAAGCCCATGAAAGCCAGAAGAGGGTGGTGGATCTCAACTAGAGTCATAGATGGTTGTTAGCTACCATGTGGGTGCTGGAAAATTGATCCTGTGTCCTTTGGAAGAAAAACCAGTGCTCTTAACCACTGAGGTATCTCTCCAGCCTCTAATCATTTTTTTTTTTTTTTTGGTATTTTTGAGACAGGGTCTCCCTGTAGTCCCAGCTAGCCTGGAACTCACTATGTAGACCAGGCTGGCCTTGAAATCACAGAGATCTGCCTGCTTCTGCTTCCCAAGTGCTGGGATTTAAGGCGAGTGCCCACCAACCCAGCCTAATCGTTTCTTTAATGGCAATTAAAAATTCTTACTTATTTTCCAAATGGCAAGGGGTGTGGTTCCTCGGATGCTAATCTTGGTGTCCCTCCCTGTTTTACTGTCCTGCTACAATGTGCTTAGTTCATACTAGGGGCCAGACAGGAGTGAAAAGCTTCAACCCCCTCGATGGGAGTGGTCCTCCATCCAGGATGCATGGCATTTGTTGGATAAGCACTGCTGCCTTCTCTACTGTATGTGTTGGTGCATGGTTGTCATGTCAGCATCTAGGAGGTAACAACAAGAGGATCAGATGTTCAAGATCTTCTTTGGGTATATAGTCAATTCGAGACCAGCCTGGACTACATGAGACTGTATCTCCAAAGGACACAGATCTGGGGAAAGTGTTGTTTCTCAGAGTGGTATATGTCTGTCAGTATACCCGAAACCGGCTTCTCCTCTTCTCTCTCGTCTTCACGCTCCCATCTGTGCTTCTGGAGAACACTTCCCTGTCGCCGTATTTGTTTGAGTGTCTGGCTCTGGAGGAGGAGCCAGGGGGCCAGAGCAGCCAGAACACGTGAGGTGCAGCTTCAGCCCTGCTCTCTGTTCCCTTTGAACACTTGCTTTCACTAATTGCTTTTCTACCACAGGCTTCATAGCACCCCTTTGTATACCATTGCTCCTTTACTAGGAATCTAAGGTTATCAGCACCCAAAGATCCTCAGACCCGGGGCTGATCTCCCATCCTGCCTTCCCTGTCTCCCTTTTATCCCCACCGTCATAAACTGCAGCTGCAATATTCTCTCCACTCCTTTAATATGGCCTTGGGAATTTCTCACCTCTCTTCTACAAAGATGTTTTCCCGTACGCTGAGATGGCTTCTGAAATGTTGAACTCTGTGACTATCAAAATTTTTTCCAAAACACTCAAAAAAAATTTGCTTTCTTTCCAGCTGCCAATGGCCCCCATTCCCCTTCACAGGGTTATGTGTGAAGATGTGAATCTTAGTTTCAGTCCTAAGTTCTGTTTATGGACCCTGTGTAGATGCGGCTAGGTACACACACTACCCACTGAGGGCAACTGTAAGATTCAGACACAGGACACAAGAATTAAATAAGAAAGGATAGACGGGAACCCCGTCAGGTCTGCAACTTTAAGAATTTCACTGACAGACACGGAAGGGAGCTCAGCTGGTGCATGCTTGCCTGACATGCAGGAAGTCCTGTTTGATTCTTAGCAAGGCATAATTTGTGTGTGTTGGTGAACAGCTGTAATTTCAGTGTTCAGGAGATAAAGACCGGAGGATCAGAAGTTAATGTCATCTTCCACCGTGTAATGAGTTTGAGGCCAGGCTGGGCTGTGCGAGAGCCTATCTCAGCAAAATGACAAAGCAAAAGCAAATAACCCAGAAATGTCACAGAAATGTGACATTCTACTTTGTGAATTTGGATTTACCCACTTGACCTTGCCCTGGATGGGCCAAGAGGGAGACTAGCTCTTGTTTGCTGCGTCTTCCTGCTGGGAAACACAAGGCTCAGCCTTCCAGGTAGTGAATTCCTCTTTCTTGAGATCCTTGTCTTTGGGATAGTGTTTTCTTCTAGCCCCTTGGTAACTTTGACAATTCTATATCATTAAAATGAACATCATTGAGATTTGTGAATTTCAGAATCAGACTTTCATAGACTACTTGGATAGAGAGCGGGGTGGGGAAGCTTCTTGATATAGGCATTAGTTATTAAAAGGAAATCAAATTTACAAGTACAACGCTCATTGAAATCAGAAGGAAACAGAGTCCCTGAAGTATTTCTAGTGAGAAAGGGATGGCAGTTGGAAATGCATCATGTTATACCTGGTATAAAAGAAGTAGGGGCAGCAGAGAATGGTCCTGAAAGAAGCTGAAGGAAGGACGTTTTCTTTCATGAGGTTTATTATAATGAGGGGCCTGAAGGCTGTGATTGGCCCTTGAGGTGGAAGGGAGAGCGTTAGGCAGAAACAATACAGCATTTGGACACCTAAACATAAGGGAACTTTAAAGGGAATCTGTGTCTTCCCTTTAAAGCCTGGAGACTTAGCTTCATTAGAGTAAGAATGAGGGGCTAGAGAGATGGCTCTGTAATTAAGAGCCTTTGCTCTTCCAGATGATTTGAGTTCAGTTCCCAGCACCTACATCAGTAACTCCAGATCTAGGGGATCTGATACTTCTGGCCTCCTAGGGCTCCTATACTCATGTGCACATACTCACACATAGACAAACACACATGCACATAATTAAAGTAATAAAAATTAATCTTAAAAATGAATGAGAATGGGGCTGGAGAGATGGCTCAGCAGTTAAGAACACTGGCTGCTCTTGGAGAGGACCAGAGCTTGATTTTCAGTACCCACATGACAGCTATCAACCACTTGAAACTCGAGTTCCAGGAGATCTGATGCCCTCTTCTGACCTCCATGGGCACTGGACAACACCAGTGCACTTAAGCACTGAGCCATCGCTCCAGCTTTTTCTTTTTTTGAGACAAGGGCTACTTATACAGCCCATTACTGAAATTCATGCTCCTTCCATATCGACCTACAGAGTGCTGGGATTACAGACTTGAATCCCCAAGCCTGGATCATCATCAATATGTGAGTAATTTGTTTCTTGTTTGGCTTTTAGTTTAGGTTTTGTTTGTTTGTTCAGATAGGGTCTCATGTAGCCCAGCCTAGCCCAAAAGTCTCTTTAAAATGCTGGTCTCATTTCAGCCCCTAGTTTCTCCATAAGGCCTTCATTTTTTTGGGGGGGGGTCTCCCATCCAGTTTTTACAATTTTCTTCAGTTACCTACTCCTTTAATAGTGAGATAGCTCATCAAAGTGTTGACATAAAGGCTGCTAGAAGAGATTATGCTATGCTGAATACTTTATTTATATTTTTATGTAAACATAATTTGCTTTGTAGGCACAATATAACAAAAGCTCTGAAGCCACAAACACATTAGACAATGTTTCGGTTCACTCCAATAAAGCTTAACCTACAGAGAAGCCCTTGCAGCTCCATTAAGGCAAACTGAGACACTCTTTACACTTCCTTCAGCAAACAGTCATGAGGCAGGAAAGAAGGAGCTTAACACGAGAGTCCACAGGATGACTGACCGATTCCAATGTCCCTCACCCACCCTCCTATTCTTCATGGTGATGTTAGCCACATAGTAATTTTCTCATTCTGTGTTCTGAGAAGAGAGGGTTACAACTGATAGGCACGTGATTACTCTGCTTATTTAAAAATGATGTGGGGAAAGATGACTTGCCATGCACCTCTGTTGTATGTGCTATGGACCACCTGGATTCTGAGTGTTGGTCAGGTTATCCATCCCCTGAGGAAGAGCCCCCACAGAACCAGTGGCTCTGAGACCCTCCAAAATGCTATCTTTGATTACCAGTCATAGCACAAGTTGTCCTAAGGATCGGCCACCCTTGAACATGGTTATAGGAGAACATGACCAATAATATGCTATTATTGAGCAAAGATATTGGGACTAATATCACATTTTTTCTCTGGATAGCCAAGAACTGGAATCCTTGTCACTCCCAGGGTGGAAAAGAAAGATAAAAAGTTGGCAACATATTTTGGGTAGTCTCATCCATTAGCTTATTTTCTAACCTTGTATTTTGCTAAAACATTCACAGGGAGGAGAGACTCCCTTTGGGTAAATATTTGGCATAAAGTATTTATCATTACAGGTTCAGGGTAGGGGAAAAGGACCATGAGGAATAGGGTGAGATTTGTTAGAAAAAAGACTTTGGATATCAAACAGGTAATTGTTGAAATGCACTAATTTCCATCTCATGGGGGAAGAGCTGGGTCTACCCTAAGGCTTCTTTGTGGAGAAGGAGAGGAACACAGGAAATTTCTTATGTCTTCCAAAAGTCAAAGGAACTTGAGTGGCAATCTCAAGGGCATATGAGAAACCTCTTAGGTCTTCCAGAATGCAAAACCAACATGTGTGCTACCTGCCTGGGTTCCTAGTATATCTAGCTTGGTTTGTGAGTGGTGTGTGAACCCTTTGGACAGAAGGGCTGGAAGGAGGGAACGAGGAGCCCCCTTGTGGAGAAACGAAGACTGCCTTGACTCTAAGGTAACTAGTCACCTTGAGGCCTGTCAAATAGGATTGGGTGTTTCTCTCAAGCTGGACAATTGAACAGGGTATGTGATCATGCAGTCTGCTCCCTGAACTTTCAAGGAGCCCTGCAGAATCAGTACCATGGTTTCATGTATTGGCAGGAGGAACTGTACATTTGGTATCAGATGCTGGGCAGTAGCCTTCTGGATCCCTAGTGTTTGTTATATGTTGGGACATGGTTTGACAAGACAAAATAAACTCATTCATTCTTCCCTCCCCCAAATGTGGTCTGAAAGGGAGCTCTTCCTTGCTGCTTGGCGGTGAACGTTGAAAACCAATGAATGGTAATACTGAAGGCTAGGTTGAGAACCCAGGAGAGTTTAATGACATCAGAGTTAGTCCTGCATGTGGTAAGCTCTCTTACAATTTAAATACACTGTGAATGGCCACAGGAAGCAATTTTCTCATGAGACATGGTTTCAGAAGAGAGAGCTCTGTGGCTGAGTCTACCCCTACAGAGATGTTGTTGATCCACCCCTATTCTGAAAATGTATACCTACCTCCCTGGGTTTATGTGTGAGGATCAGGGAAAAGATTCCATATTAGATGGTCAGAGAGAGGCTCAAACCTATGACCTTAAGACACAGGGATGCTTGCATGAAGACCGCTTCTTAGAGAAAGAAAAAAAATACTGTTTGGAGAAGTCTACATTTATGCGGTTACAAATACCTCTCCTGGCCAACTCTCTTGGGTTGGAGGCATGGCTAATTGTTGGCAAAAAGTATCACTGGCCTGAAGAATGCTGGGACCAGGGTGCTCTGTGACAACATCTTTCAATCAAATTCGGCCTTGTGGGTGTCTGGTCTCAGACCTTGGGCACTGTGGGCTTGCATCAATTGGCAAGGCTGTTCTAGAACTGTCAGGATTGGTTTGATACAAGGGAGAAGGGAGAGTGTGATACACAGAGCGAGAAGGGACACAATACTGCATGAAATGGGATTGGCACTTAATTCCAAAAAACAACAGCGATCAACAGCTCCTTAGCTCGGCTGACTGCAGACAAACACAACACGCACTGGACTACGCATTTGTTCACTGGGGCACAGAGGAGTTCTCATGGCGATCTTCTCAACCGTCCTTCATGTTCTCGGACCTGAGGTCTTGCTTACTGGATGAAGGGCATCCTCTCCTTATTCTCGCTGTCGCCTTCATGGTCCTCCTCCTCCTCCCCCGCTTCGCTGGTCTCTGTACTGTCGTTGGCCATCTGTAATTCAACAGAGGTCACGATGGAGGACTTTGCATCCTGCCCCTCACCCCTCATTTTCACTGAGGACCTGATGAAGCCACCTGGGACAGACTTTTTTCAAAGTGCCCATTCCCGGAGAGAAAGTGCCCTGACAGTCCCTCAACCAGCCAAGCTGACTCTGTGCTGCTTCCTTTCGCATCAAATGCTAGCCCCAGAAATGACCTCACTGGTACATCCTGAATCTCATGATGCCGCAGGTTCAACCTGATGTTATGCTCCCCTCCCTTCAATGCTAGTCTTCCATCTAGAAAGGCTGTGGTCCCCCCCTTCCCAAATACCCCCGATGCTCCAAGTACCCATTCTTCACTGTGTCTTCATTTCTTTGGGTATCAGGGTGAAAACATTCCCAGTAACAAGGGCAAGAACTGAGCAATGGCAGGTCCTGAGCTCCTGACCTGGAAGGAGATCTTTTGAGCCTTGTTTTGATCTGTACTTCTCCTTCATCAAGGAGGCTTTCTCCCAGACTGAGGACCAACAGCATGTCATGGATTGATGGAGATGGATAGAAAGTGTGGGCCAGCTCCTGTGCTCAAAAGCAGTAGCAGACAAGGGTGGCTCTAGAGCTTTCTTTTTTTTTTAATTTATTTTTAATTTTTTTGTCTTTTCAAGACAGGGTTTCCTGTAGCCCCAGCTGTCCTGGAATTCACTCTGTAGACCAGGCTGGCCTTGAACTCACAAAGATCCACCTGCCTCTGTCTCCCAAGTGCAAGTGCTAGGATTAAAGGCATGTGCCACCAAGCATGGCTCTAGAGCTTTCTATGTACGGGGCTGAAAGACACTTGTGCATATGTTTGAAGGCCACACTGTAGCTTCATAGGTGGCCCGGGATCCCAGTCTCTTCTCCCTAACTTTGTGTTGTCACTTGTCTGTCAATTGTCCATGGCGTGTTGTGAGCATTTCTTAAAGTGTATCCTTATTGCTAACAGTCACTTTCCTTTTATTTATGACTTAATGCCATAAAATGCTCTCTCATTTAACTCTTACATTGGGCGAAATGGTCATTCCACCTGAGCTACAGTACAGTTACAGAAGACAAGGGAGCACTTCTAAGAGTATCGGGTTGGTCGAGGCATGTTGGTATACACCTTTAATCTTAGCACTCAGGAGGCAGAGGCAGGTGGATCTCTGTGAGATTAAGGTCAGCCTGGTCCCTGTGGTGAATTTCAGGCCAGCTAGGGTTACAGGGAAATCCTGTCTAAAGAAAAAAATCCACTTGGACTGAGATATGCAAATCATTTTAGTTCTTACTCTTGAAGAAGGCAGATGAAGCTGTAAGATTCATATGTCAGTAATGAAGCTTAACAACAACAACAACAACAACAAATCCCCCTATGGGTTTTCTTTGTTCAGCCATACCTAGAACTTAGTATGGGCCAACAATGCTTTGTGCCATTCTAAGTGGCTTAGCAGAACGTATCCACGACTAGTTCATAAACAGAGCACCAAAGCAGGAGTGCAAGTCAACTTCCCCAAGTTGGGCCCAGAACTGGGGTTTTGAATACATGTAGTCCGAGAGTCTGTGCATTAAGGGCTGTACCATATTGACACCCCTCTCCCTGGGGCAGCCTATTGGGGAGCAGATGAGATAAGCTTGGCATATCCTGTATTTTTTAATGTATTGCCCGGATATTAGGATAGTATCCAGATTAAAACAAATAACATCAATAGAAGTTCTGGAAAGCATCCCAGAGGCAGCTGACATCATTCCATTGGGAATCGACTAGGAATCCTTCCCGTTGCTAACAGCCTAAAAATGGCACCTGCAAAAAGTCTTTTTCTATCCATTCCTGCCCGTGTCCCCTGGTCTCACTAAAGAACTTCCCTCTTTTTGCTCTCATCGCAGTCTGTGCCTAATCATTTGATCACTGCAAGCTTGCCTATATTTCTTTTTGTTCCAGCTGTGCCTACACCTGATAATCCTTTGATACATCTTTGGCATCGAGATGGATAATTTCATCTGATTTCCACTCACCAGTGGAGTCGGGGTCTTTTCCACATCGAGAATTAACTTGCCGATGTTCCCACGGTCGTGGATGCGCTGCATGGCCTCCTTCACCTGAGATACAGGTGAGAAACAAGCTCTGGTTAGTGAGATGTGGTTCTGAGAAAATGAGCCTGGAAAAGTCAAGCCTCCAACTTTCCACCAGAGGGCGCTGAAGTGCAAACAGTGGTTAAAACAGTGGCTTTTGCGGTGCAAACACATTCTGGTGATCTCGGGTAAGGCTGTTGGGTCTGAAAAATGAAGGTTACAGCTTTTGCCATAAGAGGATGCTTTTTCTAAAGGTAGAGGGTGGTTCCCTGTAATTCTACAAAGTACAAAGGCATACCAGTCAGACTAAAATTTAAGTAATAAAAATATTTCTGAGGGTCATTTGAGACCTGCTTAGTTCAGTGTTTATATAAGTCTGATTCATAAATTTAGCAGAACTGCATTTAGGAAAATCCCATGGTTTCTAGTTACCAGGAGGCCACTGCCTCCACCCTCCACGTAGCAGGAGCTCTTTTCTGGAGTGCTGTCCCTAGAAAAGAGGACCTGTGGTTTCGTTTCCTATGTCAGGGTGCTACAGCCCAGTTGTTCTGAGCATTTCATTCTGTTGCTGTGCAGAAAATGGACTGCAGGAGGCACTGTGGGGTTAACTGAGAGCACAGTAATAAGGAGGTCCATATGTCCCCCCATCCACGTCTAGTGTGGATCTAAATGGAAATGCAACGTTTCTTAACTCAAAAGAGTCCATTTATGCCGGGTGTGGGGCGAATGCTCTTAATCCCAGCACTCGGGAGGCAGAGGTAGGCGGATCTCCATGAGTTCAAGGCCAGCATGGTCGACAGAGCTCCAGGCCAGCTGGGGCTATAGGGAGTCCCTGTCTCAAAAAAATAAAAAAGCCCATTTACAAGATTTTAAAATAGATTGAGTGTAAATATTTTTCTTATAGCCTCACAATTTAAAATATTTTGTTCATTCAGTCTATGAATATTCAGTCAATGTTGCTTCTAGGCTAGATGCTATGACTTAAAAAATTTTAACAAGTTACACAGAGTGTCTGCTTTTGAGGAACCCAGCCTGTGGCTGATGGAGAAGTGTTTGCTTATTTGAAAACCAAAGTCTTCAAACCATTTTGTATATAAACTTACAGAGCCATTAAAGTGTGTGTTCAAATCGCTTTTCTGGGACTGTAGAGACACGACTGGATTTATGGGGAAAGGCATAGAAGATAATGACTGCACTGCTTTTAATGGCAAAACAGTGAGACAATTTATATGTCATACTAAGGGGATGGGTAAGTAAGCAATGGCTTTGCCTTCATCTACTGAGTGGAAATGTTGCTTAGCTGTTAAGGAATACACAGATATATGCATCTAATTAAGAGCAATACACAGAAGTCTTGAATGCTTTGTAATACTGCTAAATGAGAAATCAAAATGCACACTTTCATTTACATCTCTATAAAAACATGGATATTCTTAAGTAACCAGAAAGGTTTACAGATATACAACAAAACTTAGGTAGGGGAAATGGGAGGATTTTTACTCTAGCACCCAAAGACTGTTATTTGATAACATGTCATCAAATCAATGTTTAACACAAATTAAATGCATCTTTAAAATGCAGTTTTAAATAAGTCAGTGGTGAGAAACAACTTCCCTTTTATATACTGAGAGTGTTATGTGACTGTTAAATTTTTAGAACCTAATACATAAACCCATGGAGTCCTTCTATTTATGTGGTAACATCACTTCCAAAGTGATGTCACAACAACAGGTACCACAGATGCCTGTGGTAGGTCAGTCCCATATATGGACACCAACATATATGGATGCTCTTGCTTAAAATGGCACAGTTTGGATTTTCATGAACCTGTACACATTTTCCCATACATGTTAAGTCGTCTCTTAGGCTACTTGTATGGGATAATATGTTGTCTACTATGTAGAGAATCATGACAGCAAATCACAGTTTGCATGTTCATATAACTGTATTCTATTTCCTCTCCGAGGTTTGTTGAATCTGCTGATGTAGAACTGGTAGATGAGGCTGGCCCATTGTGCTCCCTGAGAATCTCTAGGTGGTATGGCTCTCAATGACCTTCCTGGGGGTCATGTCCCCACGTGACTCTCTCCCCTTGAGTGTAGGCTGGAGCTTGGGACCTGCTTCTCTAGAGAACACAGAAGCAATGGGCTCTCATTCGAAGTTTGGGTTACAAAAGACAACTTCAGCCTGCAGTCCTTGTCTCTCTGCCTCACCTCACTTTGTGACTCTAGTGAGACATGACACATTGCTGAGACAAGACTCCGGTCAACAGTCAGTGAGGAAGTGAGACTGTCGGGCTCTCCCAGGAGTTCAATTTTGCCACCCTCCCACCCCCCAAATCGTTAGAAACAGATCCTTCTCCAATTGAACCTTGAAATGAGATCATATCCCCAGCTGACATCTTGACTGCAGCTTCGTGCTAGCTGAAAGATGGTGCAAAGTCATCCCTAACACCCAGTACCTTACCCTGAGCCTATGAGATCACAAATGCTTTAAAAGACACTGTTTGAGTGGGGGATAAATGCAGTAATAACGATTTAATATATTCTTACCTTACAAGCATAATGCTTAGCTTGCAAGCCACATGTGATACCCATTTTATAGTTAAGTACCCTGAGGCTAATAGTAAAGGCAATTTCCTCAAAGATTACGTGGCTATATGTGGCAGAACTGTGGTTCAGAGTCAGTCTGGCTAGACTTCAAATTTAGCACCCCCCTCCTCCGAGTTCTACCTGAGCTGCTTCACTTCTCAGAAGCAGAAGCGTTAGAAATGGTCCTCAGGATTCCTCCTATGGATGTTAGGAACCTGGGGTACCTTCCACATGCTAGACAAGATCTCGACCGCTGAGTCACACAGCTAGCCACATGCTGGTGGATTCTAGGCCAGCACTGTCCTTTTTTTACACATTTATATATATATATTTTTTGACAGGGTCTCACTAGTCATAGCCCGCCCGGAACATTGTCCAGCTTGACCTCCATCTCTCAGGGATCCTCCTGCCTCTGCCTCCCATGGCTAGGATTAAAGGCGAATGCCACCATGCCCTACAGCACTGTCCTTCTTAGTCATACCCCTAGCCCATTACTGGTGGATTCTAGCCAAGTACTCTCCCACTGAGTTGTGCCCACAACCCTTCACTGTTAGATTCTAGTCAAGAGCTCTACTTGTGACTCTACTTCTGAGCCATAGCCCTAGCCCCTCATTGGTGGATTCTAGGCTCTACTGCTGAACCACACCTCTAATCCTTTGCTGTTGGATTCTAATCACTGAGCGCTATGCTCCCAGCCCTTCACTGGCAGATTCTAAGCAAGCTCTACCTCTGAGCCACACCTCCAGCCCCTCACTGGTGGATTCTAGCCAAAGAATCTGCTACTGAGCCACACTCCCAGACAATTACTGATGGATTCTATGGAAGGGCTCTACTACTAAGCCAAATTTTAGCTTTCTTTTTTACCTTTTAAAAATATTTTATTTATTATTTTTATTTTATATGTATGAATGCATTGCCTGCAGGTAAGTAGGTGCACCCATGTTGTGCAGTGTTTGTGGGGTCAAAAGAGGTCACCAGATCCCCTGGAACTGGAGTTTTAGATGGTTGTTAGCAGCCATGTGGATGCTGGGAATTGAAGCCTGGTCCTTGGCAGGAGCCACCAATTGTCTTAACCACTGAGCCGTTTCTCCAGCCCTTCATTTTACCTTTTATTTTGAGACTAGATTGCACAAAGTTTACCAAGCTGGCCTTGAACTCACTCTGTAGGTCAAGCAGGCCCTGAACTTGGAATCTCCTGCTTTAGCATCCAGAGCAGCTGGGATAGCAAGCCTGCTCCATCAGGCAACACTTTCAGCTGCTTCAGTGCAAAACTAGAGCCCAGGAAGATGCAAAAAGATTTCTTCAGATGGGTTAATGTGGATTGTGATGCTAGTGGGGGTAGGGAATGGGGAGTAGGCTGTCCTGGAACTCACTATGTAGACCAGGCTGGCCTTGAACTCATGGAAATCTGCCTGCCTCTGCCTCTGCCTCCCAGGTGCTGGGATTAAAGGTGTGTGCCACCACACCTGGTCCTTGATCTTTTAAGGTTGCTCTAGGGATATGAAGCAACCCTACTGACAAAAATAGAAGGATCTGGGAGTGGTGGAGCTTGCCTTTAATCCTAGCACCTGGAAGGCAGAGGCAGGCAGATGTCTGTAAATTCGAGGCCAGCCTAATCTACATAGCTGGGGCTACAGGGAAACCCTGTCTCAAAAAGACCGATAGGAAATAAATGACTACTTTTGATCTATTCTTTATCAGACACTTTGTGTACATGGCTTTATTTTATCCACACACCAAATTTCTAGGGGACTTTTTGCATCAGCTTTTCACAGATTCACAAAGAGGAAACATTGGAGGGGTCTGCCCCTGGCTGTCACCAGGAAGGAGGAAACACATTGGAAGTAAGTGAGCAGCTGATTCTTCTCAAGAATTTGGACAAAACCCAGGATATGGTTGTGCTAACCATGCCCCAGAACTGCCCTCAGCTAACATAACATTCTGACACTGTAAAGTCTGCAAACAGAATTTGCTACCAATTATCAGCTAATAAATAGTCCCCCAATGGGCTACAGAAACCTGTAGCACCTAGTGAGACTTGTCTAACCTGCAGTTGACAGAAAGACCCCAAATGCGCCTTTCTCTTTAAAACCAAGATTACATTCAAATGAAGACTCTGGTAGACCAAGGCTATCCATCCAGTAGCTACTACTCACCTGTGGCAAAAGCACTTGAATGTGGCAGATACTAAGTACCATACGCTGACATTGTGAAATACATGCCAGACGTCAATGGTTTATTAGTTATGAAGGAAGAGTGCAAAATAGGGGCTGGAAAGTTTGCCCAGTGGTTAGAGCACTTGCTACTTTTCAAGGGGACCTTAGTTCAGTTCCCAGCACCCATGTCAGGAGGCTTACAACTTGCCTGTAACTCTAGCTCCAGGGTCTCTGAGGCCCTCTTTTGGTCTCCAGGATCACTTGCACTCACATGTACACATATACACACAGACACACAATTAAAAATAATAAAAATATTTTAAAAAGAGTGCAAAATATCTCAGTGAGGACTGTAGACAGTTTTAAGTGTTGAACTGATAACATTTAAGACATCGTATGAAGGAAGACATATTTAGGTTAATTTCTTGTCATTTTTTGAACTTGACTAGTAGAACATTTCCAAACTTGCCGTGTGGTTCACATTGCTCAGTGTGCTGGTCAGTCCTGGCGTAGAGGTTTTGGAGGTAGATGTCTCTTATCCTCATGGCTGTATCACTTCCCTACATTTCCTGCACCCTTTACCCTACTACTCAAGATGCACCTGAGCTCACTGAGCTGTCAGCTATGTCTTTGTATGAGTCCTTGCTGAAGCTCCTTAGTCCTGGAGTTCACTCAGATGCTAACTCAGACTTGTTCTGTGCTCTGTACACTTGATCTTCACAATCCGGCCAGGGACTTTGGGGTCCTGGCAGTCACATCAGTACCACCCATGGACATTTAACTTCCACACCGGCCAGAACAACACTGACAAACACAAATACAAAGGGAGCCACAAGTGTGAGGAACAGTTTTCTGATTTACATGAAGCAATGAAAAAAATTAACTCATGAAATTGATCTCAGTCATGTATATTCTTTAATCAAGTATATCTGTCCTAGTTAGCTTTAAATGTCAGCCAACTTGACATAGTTGAGAGACACTTGAGAAGGAGAGTCTCAACTGACTGAGTGGCCTGTGGGCATGTCTGTGGGGGGAGTGTCTTGATGGTTCACTGGGTGGGTGCAGCCAGGTCCCTGTGCAAGTGGGCCTGGGCTATGTACAAAAGCTAGCTAAGCAAGGTTCTACGAGGGAGCCAGTAAGCAGCGTTCCTCCATGGTTTCTGCTTCAAGTACCTGCTTGGGTTCTTGTCCCGGCTGCTTAGTGATGGACTATAAGCTGCAAGCTGAGATTAACTCTTTTCTTCCCTAAGCTGCTT
Source organism: Rhizomys pruinosus (assembly GCA_009823505.1). Lineage (NCBI taxonomy): Eukaryota > Metazoa > Chordata > Mammalia > Rodentia > Spalacidae > Rhizomys > Rhizomys pruinosus. The sequence goes on along the minus strand of VZQC01012407.1, from coordinate 3,320,205 downwards.
TTGATCATGGCATTTGGCACAGCAACAGAATGTAACTGGAACAATATTCACAACGTTCTCATCTTAATATGAACTCAAAATGCTATCATGTTAGTGACATATTTTGTTCTGAGTTTCTGGAAATTGGGATACACTGTGGGTACCAGACTGTAGTGAAGAGCTCTGGGGCAGCCTGGGGTTCCTGCTGGGGTCCTCCAGGGTAAAGGGAGATCTACACATGATAATCTGCAGAAGAATGAATGAAGGAATGCACAGATGAGAGAACAAGTGTGATAGGTGGACAGGGTGAGGTACCACCCTCTTCACATGTCACACTTGTGGCCCAGTCTTGCCCAGTGTGTTTCTGTCTTGTATGTCTGCCCTACCTCCCAGAGTCTCTGGCTTGGGCAACTGTCTCTTGGTGGCCTGCTCAGTGCTGCCTGGGTGGCCCAGAGGAGTCTGTTCCTAATTGGGGCCCTGCTCACTGCACCATGGGAGACGACAGCTGCCGCTAGCTGTCAGGCCGGCTAGATGTATCAGCAGCTAGATTTCCCGGGGTATACCGGAAGTTGTCAGGCCGTTTCGACTGGCACTAGCTTCCTGTCTAACCAGTGGAGTCAGGGAATCTGGAACACTTCAACACGTGACGATCCTGAGGTTACCTGGACCTTTCTTGAAGCTGCTGCTATCTCCCCGAGACCACTTTGATGGCTCCTTAAGCAGATGGCCTCAGGGGCAAGCAGCCTGCTTCTACTCAGCAGCACTGTTCCATGTCCCTGTGCGTCATCTTTGTACGCGGAATGGCGATGGTAACCAACCCATTTCCCCAGCATTTGGTAGAGCCAGATCCCAGGTAGAACGGGTGTGCTCTGTCTTGAAGGAGCCTCAGGTCCCATTATTAAATAAGTTGATCATAAAGATAAACATTCTAAGACTTTACAAAGATGATGTGTTCGCAGGGAGAGAATGGTGTTTGGTGATAGGGAAGAGTCAGCAGCAGTGGTGAGGGGCAACCGGCTAAGGCAGGATGACAGGGAGACAGTGGACCACATTCCTCTGTTTTCCAGGCCACTTCCAGATGTATGGCAGTTTCCTCTGAGATAAAAGACTCTCCACCCTGCCGGGCATGGTGGTGCACACTTTTAATCCCAGCACTTGGGAGGCAGAGGCAGGTAGATCTCTTGAGTTCAAGGCCAGCCTGGTCTATAGAGCGAGCTCCGGGCCAGCTGGGACTAAAGGAAGACCCTGTCTCAAAAAATACCAACCCCCGCCCAAACAAAACTCTCCACCACCCTGCAGGGAAGCTCCTCAAACTCAGGAATAAAGAACTCAATAGCTTCTGGAAGTCCCTGAAATTGGCTCAGGTCCTTTCGAGCCGAGATGCCTGAAAAGGACACTCTCCAACCTGTTGAGAGGCCCGTAGGTAGGTGGTGTTTCCTGCTTATGCAAGCTGTCATCGTGTGGGGTGGGCTTTAGTGACGCAGCTGTCTCTGAGTCATTTTTGGTCCTGTGAGTAAGCCTTCACCGGCGTTCCGGCAAGGAACCACAATAAAACTCACTGGTTCATCAGCGTGGATTTGTGGTGCTCTCCTTACTTTGCTCTACGCTGGTTTCCTCTCTGGGTGAGTAGATGTGTGTTCATCTCTCCAAGAATCGGGTCTCACAACACTCCCCTAGTATTCTGTACTCAGCAGTAGCCTGTGCTTCCTGTGGGGACCCCAGATGGCCCAGGGAAGCCCCCGAGATGCTGCATTTGGGATCCAGACTCCTCTGTTTTATGTGACATTATGTTGCCCCCCCTGGACACTTCCAGGGGGGACCCTGTGAAGTGCTGGTAAAGTTTGGCATACATTTGCTAATTGCTGATGTAATAAATTGCTACTAGCACAGTGCTTGAAACACAAGTTCTGGAGGTGTGAAGTCTGACATGGTCACAATGGTCTAAAATCAAGGTGGCTACAAGATAGAATTCCTTTCTGGAGGTTCTAAAGAAGAGCCTATTTCGATGACTTTTCCAGAAGGCTTCTAGAAAACCCCTGTGTTCTGCTGTCAGTACATCCCTGCTACCATCTGCAGTGTAGAGCCTTCTACACTCTTGACTTTGACCCTCTGGACTCTAAGGACCTGTGTGATTACCTGGACAGAGTTCACTGATAATTCAGGATGCCACACTCATCTCAAGACCCTTGTTTATCTCATCTGTAAAATACTTGTTTTGAGGGACCCCAGGTTCTGAGGTCTTTGGGGGACCTCATTCTGCTCATGACATTGTTATACTCATTACAAAGATGGACAAGGATGGCCCACTGAGAATCTGGTATAGTGACTGGCCCAGATCAATGCAGTCACTAATTTCATGTTTCTTCAGGAGAAAAACCTGAGGGCACAGCGCCCTCTACTGGACTTCTGAAATAAACACTTTACAGGAGTTGGTTCTCTCCTAGTATTGTGGGTTCTAGGACTAGAACTCAGGTTGCCAGCCTTAGTGGTCAAATGCCTTTACCTGCTGAGCCATCCCTCCAGCCCAGTGGTTTATTTCCTCATAGGCTCTCCGTCCCCAATAAGAGATCGACTCTAATTGGGTTCCCCTCTGGCTCCAAAGTCCAGAGAGAGGCTCTACCCTCTCACCCTGTCTGTAGTCACATCTATGGGGTGGGGACACTGAGGACAGCCTCTCAAAGACAGTATCACCCACCAACACACATTCTTCTAGGCTGGCTCTGGCTTCCAGCATTTTCTGCTTCTTTGGCACCCAAACCACATGGGGAACTGTCTACCTGTCTTGGTGGGTAGGCAGAGAAGAAGCCTTGTGTTCTGGGATTGTCCACTTATACTCTTACCTCTGGCTCAGCACATGTGACAGTCAGACTATAGGACAGGGATTACATAATATAAATGACAGGACCTGATGACTGAAGATGGGGAAATAGCTGTCAGAGTCAGGGAAGTGGAGCAGACAGAAGCTGGGTCACAGTGCGCTGAGGAGACCAGCCCTTGTGGGACACCCTGAATTCTGTCTCTTGTATTTTTGCTTCTTAACAGACTCACAGCCAACACAAGCTCTTGTTCCAAGCATATCCTCTGTGCAAAACGCCCCAGCTGTTGCCCTTAAAGTGAAAGACAGGTCCCAGCACAGAGGTTGTAATGTTCTAACCCAGGCTCTCAGAATAGTTAAGAGTATTGCATCATGCACAGGTAGCCTCTCTGGTGCAGAGGCCCTGGCTGGTCTGTTTGGGGTCTGCATTGCCACCTAGAATACTTAATCTTGTGCCGCTGGCTCATGCCTTCCATGAAGTTCACTGTGTTCAAAACTCAGAGCATGACCCATGAGGAAAATTTAATTGGCTCACAGTATGCGGGGAAAGTGGAACAATTACATCCATGCTCATTTCTGTCAGCAACAGAACTGGGAGAGCTAGGGTTTCTGGGAGCCCGGGGGGTGGGGGGGGCTGGCTCATGGGTCACACTCTTGGTGTTCTGGTTATTCTTGGGATATTGGTCCTCTCATCCATTCTTGGGCCTCTCTGCCCATTCCCCTGCTACTGGGGCTCTGGGGATAGGAGGGAGAGTGGGGAGTATCTCCTTGGTTATCCCTGCCCTGAGGCAGATTTCTGGCAGGAACTCTACCCCTTTGTGGCAACTACAGCACCACCAGGTCCCAGCTCCCTCTCTGGTATCTGGTAGTGTAATTGTCCTGACAGGCATAAAGATATTTTAAACTGACACTTGTGTGCCTCCTTAGACTATCAGACTGTTGAAATAAGAATGTACCTCCAAGGAATTAGAATTTTCCTCAGAAATGTTGGGAGAAGGAAAAGGATGAAATCTGGTGTCAGCCAGAAGGGGGCTCGTTTCTCAGGAAGAGATTACAGCCTGCCAGGTCACCTTACAGGAGAGACTGGAGCCCAGACAATGGTGGGCAGGCAGGACCACAGCTTGACTGGGACTTTGCATACTTCAGGCCTCTTTTTAAGTCAAAATCTCTTTCCAAGACCCCTGAAAATGGACAAGGAAGGTCACTGGCTCTCTCTGGCCCTCTTCATAGAGCAGCCACATTGAATATACCTTTTTTTCCCCTCTCTCTCTCTATTACTTGTTAGTTTAACTGGCTTATTAGGAGTGAATGACCACATCTGACTTATTGGGGATATCAGGGTTCAGGCTGTGACCCTCTCAACTCTAACAGTGGCAGTGTTTATTCTTTCTCATGCTCCTTCAAGCCTGGGCTGGGAAAGAACTTCCGAGGTGCTAGTTCTGGGCATCTCAACATCTTTGTTGGTTTCTTTGACCTTAAAACAGCAGATGTTCCATTCAAAAAGTCTTCAAAACCCTGACTAAATATGCTGCTTTGTTTCCCTGTAGAACACTGATAGATACACCTTGCCATATCAAAAGAAAAATAATTCAACACATACTGACACTGGGCATGGTAGGTCACATCTGTAATCCCATCATTTGGGAGGCATGTTGTGAATTTGATGCCAGCCTGGGCTTCAAGATGAACCCCTGTCTCAACAAGCAAGCAAGCAAACAAACAAATATGTATGGAATGTGTATTCTAAGTCCTCAGAAGATTATGGTAAAAAACAAATAAAGTGACCACAAGAGTCCCCACCCTGCAACACTTACAGTCTTATGGAGACACAGACTGAACAGAAACAAGAAGTCAAATAGACACAATATTGCTACCTGATCACTGCTGAATGCCCTGCAGATAAGGGAGATAGGGAATTTGACCTGGCTGGGAGGACCAAGGAGAGTAATGATTGAGATGGGATTTAAAGAATGAATGGGGGGGCTGGAGAGATGGCCTAATGGTTAAGAGTGCCGAATGTTCTTGCAGAGGACCTGGGTTTGATCCTCAGCACCCACATGTCGGCTAAGAACCGTCTTTAACTCCAGTTCCAGGGGAATCTGACACCCTCTTCTGACCTCAGAGGCATTGCACAACACAGGTGCACAAACCTGCATGCAGACAGTACATTCATACACATATGAAAATAAATAAATAAATAAATAAATAAATTTAAAAAAAATTTTTTTTTATTAATTTTATTTATTTGTGTATGTGTATGAATGTACTGTCTGCATGCAAGTCTGTGCACCCGTGTCGTGCAATGCCGCAGAGGTCAGAAGAGGGTCTCGGATTCCCCTGGAACTGGAGTTCTCCTGGAATTGGAGCTTCAGACGGTTCTCAGCCGCCATGTGGGTGCTGGGGATCGAACCCGGGTCCTCTGTAAGAGCGGTCGGCGCTCTTAACCGCTAGGCCATCTCTCCAGCCCCATAAATAAATAAATTTTAAAAGAATGAATGGGATTTAGCTACCCAAGGTGGGGGTGGGGATGTGTCAGAGAGGACTTTCCCACACAAAGGGAGCAGAATGTGAAAGGAGACTCACAAAAAGGCCAATGGCCTTGGAAACTCAAGAGCCAGTGTGAATGCGGGTCAAGATGCTGAGAAGGCGGGGTGGGACTTTCTATACAAGATTCCTAAGCATTGCTAAAGATATGTAATGTCATGTTTAACTTTGACAACTTGACAGAACTTTGGGAAGAGAGCCTCGATGAGGGACTCGACATTGACTTAGCCTGAGGACATGTCTGTAGGGAGATTATCTTAATTATGTTAATTGGTGTGGGAAATCGCCCACTGTAGGTGGTACTATTCCCTATGCAGAGAGCATCCTGGACTGTGTCAGTATGGAGAAATCGAGCTGAGCACTGGCAGGCAAGCAGTGTGTGTGTGTTTCTCTCTGCTCTTGCTATGGAGGCGATGTGCCCAGCTGTTTGAAGTCCTTGGCTTGACTTTCCCACAATGATACACTGTAACTCGACGTTGTGAGCTTTCTTCTCCAGTTGCTTTGTCAGAGTATTTTATCTAAGCAACAGAGAGGAAATGAGAGCACACAAGGCACAAAGAGAAACTACCTTTGCAGCTCCACTCAGATGACTTATCCTTTCATCCTTGGGCAACGAGGGCTACAAAGCTCAGTCTTTGTTTGGGGGTCCCATTTGATGCTTCATAGTATTCAATTTCCTTTTGAACCACGTGAAAGGCACAAAGTCATTAAGGTACAAATGGCACCACTTAAGAACCATGGCATTGGGCTTATGTTATGCATAGTAATAAGGACTGTCTGCCTAAATAGTGATAAAATGAAGATGGATCATTTCACAGACCACCGTGCCTATTAGATGATAAATTAAAAGATTTGAAAATGAAGAAACAAGAAATTCCATAGTGACAAAACACATTTAGCAAAGTCATTTGTCAGACATTACTTACACTAACAATGTCCATCTCTGGTAGGGGCCGAGGATTGTTTAAAATCCAAAGTGGGTGTTCAAAAGTAACATAGGGCAAGTAAGTCATAGGATCTGTAGCTGCAGGAACAGGAAAGTGAATGAACCTGAAGGTTTTTTTTTGAGACAGAGTCTCAATATATAGCTCTGGCTGGCCGGGAACTCTCTCTGTAGACCAGGCTGGCCCTGAATGCACAGAGATATTCCTGCCTCTGCCTCCCAAGTGTTGGGATTAAGGATATGAGCACCATATCATTATTCTCCTTGGTCCTCCCAGCCAGGTCAAATTCCCTATCTCCCTTATCCGCAGGGCATTCAGCAGTGATCAGGTAGCAATGTTGTGTCTATTTGACTTCTTGTTTCTGTTAAGTCTGTGTCTCCATAAGAGCCCTAAGAGTTAACTATGAGTACGTCCTTATGTCTGTGTGTGGGGTATGTACGTGTGAAGGCAAGTGCCCAGGCTAGAAGACCGCAACACATCCCCTGGAGCCGGAGTTGTAGACAAGTTGTGAGACTAATAACACGGTGTAAGGAACCAAATTCCAGTCACCTGCAATAGCACCAAGGTGCTTTTAACCCCTGAGCCATCTCTCTAGCCTTGAGCACCAATATTTTCACGCAAGTGTGATTGTAAAAGTGAAATGTTAGGCCTATGGATTACCTCACAAGGAAGGGGGAAAAATGTTGATATACTCAACTCTTTCAAATAGCTGCTTGTGGTGTCTTTGCAGTAATGCAGGATGTGAACAAGGCTGGACCAGGGTGACTTTGGTACAAAATTTAAGGAAGAACTCTTTCTCAGGGCCACGCAAGTGCAGGGTCAGTACCTGAAAGAGAGTGCTGCCTTAAATTTTGTACTCTAGCAACTGCTCTTGACTCACCCTGGTCTTGACCTATACAGATGACTATTACTTTGAAAGGAAACGGAAAACAATAAATGAGCTATTATATCATATGGCAAGCCTCTGCTTGGCAACAGGATAGCAAGTGGGGATGCTTCCAGAGGATTGCCTCTGTGTGTGTGTGTGTGTGTGTGTGTGTGTGTGTGTGTGCGTATACAGGTTTGTTTTGTGTAGACATGTATATAGGGACACATGCATGTGTATGCATATTCGTGGGGAAGAGATGTCTTCCTCCATCAGTCTCTACTGTATGTTTTGAGATAGGGCCCCTCACTGTACCTGTTGCTCAGCAGTTCAGCAAGCCTGGCTGGCCAGCAGGCCCCAGGGATCCTCCTACCTCTGTTTTGTTTTCTTTTAGTATTTTTATTTTACGTGGATGAGTGTATTGCCTGCTTGTGTGTAAGCACACCTGTGTTGTGCAATACCCAAGGAGGTCAAAAGAAGGTGTCAGATCCCCTGGAAGTGGAGTTTGGATGGCTGCTAGCTGCTATACGGGTGCTAGGAACCAAACCTGGGTCCTCTGCAAGAGCAATCAGTGCTTAGCCACTGAGCCACCTCTCCAGCCCCCGTCTCTGCTTTTTGGTGCTCGGATTTCAAGTGTCCACTGCTGTGTATGCATTTTTCATGGGTACTGGGGATTGAACACAAGTCCTCAGCTTATGTGGGAAGCACTTTACTGACTGAGCCAACTCTCCAGCTCTCACAAAGGGATTTTTAAGTGGGGGTGGGAGTGGCATTAGTAGACAACACTGGGTATGGAACATTCTGAGAGTCAGGAAGGGGAGGCAAAAAGCAAGACCAACTCATCCAGATAGATAATCATGACATGGACTCTTATTCAAGTGGATTGAGTAATTAACATCATGGATGTTCTGATTCATCATGGTCATAACAGGTTCATATGAATTAAACATTGAACCCAAAGACAGTCATCCTGCAGAAAGCTAATCTAAAGGTCTCATGCATCGCCCCTGATCATTCATTCATTCATTCATTCATTCATTTTGAGACAGAGTCTCATATAGTCCAGGCCGGCCTTGAATTTACAATGCACTGGAGGATGACCTTGAACTTCTGATCCTTTATTTCTTCCTCCCCAGTGCTGAGATTATAGGAGTGCTCTGCCATGCCTGACTATCATGTTTGTTTAATTAACAATGTTCCACAGTGTTGGATTTGGGGGATTGAGCAGAATTGAAGTAAACATTCAATGAATGCCAATTCCAGTATGTGAGTGAGGTCTGAGGACTGAGGCTCTAAAGGTCTAAGAGAAGTTTCTTCTCTGGAGATTCCAAGTCTTTCAGAAAGGGCTAAACTCAAATATTTGTTGTACAGTCTTTGGCTGCTGCTATCACAGTGCTGAGGGGCAAACCCTTCATGCATGCTAGGTAAGCACTCTGCCACTGAGCTACACCCACAGTGTGGCCATATTTGAAATAATGACAGTCGACTGAAATGACATTGGAAAGTAAAATTTAGCAGTCACAAATCACTTTTTCCTTAGGCTTTCAGATAAAGGGCTGGCTTGCGCGAATCTGGAGATGTTTTAGTAGTTAAAGAACTGAGATATGTTGACTAAGTGGAATGCAAATGACTGAGTCTATAAGAAGGGATTTGCAGAAAAGAGAGAAGTATTTGCAACCAAAGGACTGCTGTACAAAGTGCTCCTACAGAAGGTCTTCCCCAACTTAGGTTAAAGAGCCATTTCTATTGGCTTCTTCCACTTAGAGAGTATGAGGAAGAGTCTAGGTTCTGAACCTAAGAAAATAGTAATAGAAGTCATATTTTATATAACATAACATAGGTTGTAGAAGAGAACTAAAAGGAAAACTCTGGAAAATGTAAAGGACAAGGCAGGTTGTAGTAGATCCCTGGGTGGTTGGTGGAGGACATTGTATATTGCCATCCCAGGTGCTGACACATGACAGGTGCTTACCAGGTACTGTCACCAAGCAAAGCCCCTTATATGCATTATCTCTTTTTGTTGCATCAATCCCATGAAGCAGGTGGGAGTCTGTCAGGCTGTCAGTCAGGGTTACATAAAATACTCCTTTCTTTTTGAGTCTCTATTGCTTGTAGAAGAGAACTGAAAGGAGAATGGAGTTTAGCAAGGTTAATAGCTTACCCAAGGTTAAACAATGGGTTAAGGAGAAGTCGGCTCTGTATACCCACAGAGCTTGAGGTATTGTTGCAATGTGAGAGTACAAAGGTGCTGGGGAGAAAGCAGGAGAGGGAAGAGGGCTGAGGCTGAAGGCTGCAGCCTAGGACCAGTAATGTATTGTTTCCCCTGTGTTTTGAATATGCCTTGCTATTCCTGGACCACTACATTTGTTCCATTCTCTGATGAAGGGGTGCTCGAGCTAGGAACTATGGGCTTTAGGGTTGTGGGAGCTATCCTAAAATTCCCAGGATAAGTAGAATCCTTGGGCTCCATTGTCTAGATGCCGGCATTACTCTCCAGTTGTGACAAGTGTTCCTAGACATTACCAAATGCCCCCACCCTCCATTGCACGATTGCCTCTAGTTGAGAACTAAAGTGCCGTTGGAACATCCTGCCCAAGTCCATCCTTTCTACCGGTCAGTGGACTCTGTCTTTCAACTCAGCATCTTGTTTCATATTAATCCCCATGTAACAACTTGGACAGGGACCTGCCTACTGGAGATGTGGTTCCAGTCTGTCCCTGGGACTAGGAAGAGAGTATCAAACATGGTTTGGGAGAAGCTCAGTAACAGAAGAACACAATTTAGTATCTGACTTCAAACTCTCATTGATTAGATTGGTTTTTCTTAAACTATGGATTGAAGACTGCCTACACTTGGCTGCTTGAAAGAAGATATACTGGCTATTACAGTTCCTTTTCCTGTTGCTGTGGCAAAAATACCCAGATATAAGCAAACTTTAGGGAGAAAGGGTTTATTCTGGCTCATGGTTGAAGCCTATAGTCCATCATGGTGAAGTAGTCAAGGCGGCAGGAACTTGAAATAGCTGGTCACATATCAGACACAATCAGATGGCAGAGAGAGAGAGAGAGAAAGAGAGAGAGAGAGAGAAAGAGAGAGAGAGAAAGAGAGAGAGAGAGAGAGAGAGAGAGAGAGAGAGAGAAGTGCACGCTGGTACTCCGCTCCCTTTCTCCACTTCCACAGTCCAGGATCTCTGCTAGGGAATGGTGCTGCAGACAGCAGGCAGGTCTTCCCACCCCAACTAAGGCTAGCAAGGTAATCTACCCCCTGCACACCTGGAAGTTCACCCCTCAGATCTGTCAAGAATCAGTCAAGTTGACAATTAACAATCACACTAGCCTTTCCACTGGCATGATTCTGGAGCTATGAAATTGTGAAACTTTTTGAATTCTAACAATGATTGATTCATTTAATAAACAGTGCCTGCCCACTATGAGACTGACTGATTCATGTGAAGAACAAGAAAGAGAAGTGTCTGGCTTGGCTTCAGTATCATACTATGTTGAAAAGCAGCAAGGAGCTGGAGTGACAAATCTCCACTCTGGAGCAACAGTTGAGGAATTGGATCTCAGCGTCCATTCTCTACAAGCACCAAATAATTAGGTTTCTTCTCAGCACAGGAAGAAACCTTCAGGATATTGTTTTACTGTTAATTAAACTCACTCACTGTCTCTATGTGGTCCCTCAGAGAGCTTCACCTGCTGATGGTTTGAGGGGCTTATCTCTATGATGGTGGGGGTCACAGGATGTCTGATAACTTACAATCAAAGGGTTTTATAGTAGCCTACAGCCCAAAGGATTATGATGAGATCAACCTTAGTGCCGTGTGAGTGGAGATAAGAGGCTGTGGTACATGGTGAGATGACTGTAGCAGTGGGCCCAACTCATTCCTAGGGCATAGAAGCCACTATGAGCTGGTGGCCAATAGGGACAAATGAAATGCTGCCAAGCTGGCTTGGTGGGTGGATAAAGGCACTTGCCCCCAAGGCTGCTGTCCTGAGTGCAGTCTCTGGAACCTACATGGTAGAAGAAGAGAACTGACTCCCACAAATAGTCCTCTGACCTCCACACGGTCGTACATATGCACCCTTCCCACACACTGAAGTTTAAAATGTAAAAAATAGCCCAATGTGGTGGAGCAAGCCTTTAATCCCAGCACTTGGGAGGCAGAGGCAAGTGGATCTCTGTGTGTTCAAGCCCAGCCTGGTCTACATAGTAAGTTCCAGGCCAGCTGGAACTACAGGGGGACCCTGTCTCAAAAGGCCAAGAAATATTCTAGAAAAATACTGGAGACCAGACACTAAGGGGGCATGAGTGTTAATCACTATGAAAGCCAGGTGCAGGGGATGGGGGGGAGGGGGGACAGCTTTCCTCTGCTTTTGGATATGTTTTGAAAGTTTCCAAAAAGTTTATAAAATGTGAACTTTGGTCTTCCTTCCCTGAACAACTATAACAAGAGCCCTAGCACCCAAATGTTGACTTATTATCTAGATTTCTGGGGACTGGGGTTGTGATGGAGGATGAGGTTACAAGTGCAGGGTTTGGGTGCTAGGGGAGTTCGGTGTGATCCTCCCCAGTCTCCCCAGGGAGAATGAGTCCTTTAAGGCAAATAACCCACCTTTGCCAAGGGAAAAACCTCCAAGCACTGTGAGCCAGGCAGCCTGCAGAGATGAGTGCTCATAATCCCTTCCCCAGAGAAGCCCACAGGCTGGCAGAGGAGGGCGGGGAGATGGAGGCAGGCAGTTCCTGGAGCACGGGAAGAGCTGTATTCTCAGAAGGAATGGGGAGGTGTGTGAGCCCAAGGGAGGAAATGACTCAATTTGGAGAAAAATGACATTTCCACTGAGGTTTTAGGGGAGGGGAGGTGTTTTCCTTTTGAAGACAAGCTGTGTGCACTCAGGCCAGAGAACCGAGTCCTTGAAGGGGAGAGGGCGGCTCAGTCAGGAAAATGAGGGAGAGGGTGGCATAGGGTTTCTTGGAGACACGGTGAGCTAAGTGGGGTGGGCTGGGCTCTGTGGCATGGATGGGGCTCTATAAGCAGTAGGGAGCTGGGTGTGGTGGTCTCAGGAAGCCTTCCCGAGCAAGACAGGTGGAGAAACTGGGAGCCCAACAAGGATGGGGAATGAGGATGTTTGAGTAACAAGGTCTGAGATGTGCTGCTAAATCCCACTTCATCTTCAGGATCATTTTAGGTAGTCTGGAAGTCAGATCATTCCCCCAACGGGTGGAAAGGATTCTCCAAAACGACCTGTGCTTTGAAAGATTTTCTGTCAGGGAGAGATGAAATCTGAGGTAATTTGGTTTATTTGCATCCATTTCTGTTAGTACCGGAAACAGATGGTCCTGCCAGCCCTGGCACTTCCTCATGTTCCCATCAGTGTCTCTGTGCTGCTAAGATCTAATTTTTAATGATCTCTGTCCCTTTGCAGGGATAAGGAAGGAAAATAGAAAAACTCAAATCTTTAAAAGAAATGTAAAATTTCCTCTTCACTTCCCTGCTTCCCCGTAGGTGGAGGCTTTTATTTTCTCTTAAACACCAAGGGATGTATATTAGCCTAGAGGTGGTGTTGCTATGGTAACAAGACCAAACCAGATCTTATAGGGAGTAAAATGACACAGTTGAAGGAGGCATAATCTGGGCGATGTTGTGCAAGGTGTGGCCATATTTCAGCCACTCTGCTTCCAAATGGGAGTTTGTAGGTAGTCAGAGTGGAGTGTACCCAAAGGGTACCCAGAGCCACCAGAGTCAAGGGGAAGTGGGGGACTGGAAGGTTTCCACAGCGTACAAAGAGTCTGGTAGACGTTGGTGGGAGGGTAGGGGGGAATTCATCCATACTAATAAAAAACTGTGAGCCACTGCTCACAGTGCAAGCAATGTTGTGACTTTTGAAAAAGATTTTATATTTAGTTGTGCATGCGTGTGTGTGTGCGTGTGTGTGTGTGTGTGTGCAACTGAATGTGAGTGCAGGTGTCCAGGGAAGTTGGAAGAGTGTCAGTTCCCCCGAAGTTGGAGTTACAGGTGGTTGTGAGCCATCTGATGTAGATGCTTGGAACTGAACTTGGGTCCCCTCTAAGAGGGGACCTCTAAAAGCGCTTGCTAGCGCTTTTAACTACTGAGCCACCTCTTCAGCCTCATGTGTGAATTCTTTCAAAGGTCTTTAAAACACCTTGGATAAAGTTCTCTGACTTGATAATTCCATTCCGAGACTCTAGCCTAAGAGAAATAACCCTCCATCTGCATTTCTTTTTAGAAATGAAAAGAAAGACATATTCAAAATATTAGCAGCTATACCAACAAAAATGAAAAAGTGACCTGAGTGTCCATAAACAGGTCGAGTTAATGCTGGTGTTGCTGCGGGCTTTATCATTTTCTAGCCATTGTAGTTTTAGGTGCTTCAGGGATCTACAAGACAGGAAAAAAGTTCATTTTTAAAAAACACAGTCTGACGTCATGTCCAAAAATGTCTAATGTCTAAACAAAGGAAAAGTAAACCCCAAATCCCAGCTACACAAAAAGACAGTCCTGGAAAGCAACAAAACATCTGTTAGGGTGTCTCTGGTGATGGGAATATAAGTGATTTCTGTTAATTTGATTTCTTTGGGTTTAAATGTTTGCATAGAGACTGTGATACTTTTCTTATGTGGAGAAAATAATAATTAAAAACAGTTTTAAAATTTGGAATCAGGAATGTTTCCTGGCAAATGAGTCTATTATTTTCAATAGGTACAGAGAGACCCCAAGTTATTTTTATGAAGGGCTCTCTTGCACTGCTTTTGAGACAGGGTCTCATATAGCTCAGACTGACCTTGTATTCCACAGTAGCTGAGGATGACCTTGAGTTCTCCTGCCTCCATCTCCAAGTGCTGATATTACAGGATGTACCACCATGCCCAACTTTTTTGTTTGTTTGTTTTGTCTTTTTGAGGTAGGGTCTTCTGGTAGTCCCAGCTGGCTATGTAGATCAGGCTGGCCTTGCACTCATAGAGATCCACCTGCCTTTCCCTCTTGAGTGCTGGGATTAACTTGGCCGTGCCCAACTTAAAAAAAAAGTTAAAAATCATTTTTCCTTGGTATGGTGCCACATGTCCTTACTGCCAGCCCTCGGGAGGCCCAGGCAAGTGTATCTGTGTGAGTTTCAGGTCAGCTTGGTCTTCACAGTGAGTGCTCACTAAGCCAGCCAATGGTACATAGTGAGATCCTGTCTCAAAGAAACAAAATACTTATATAAAAATTATTTACACTTCTGCCCAAACAAAACCTCTGTGGAGAAAAGCTTTAAAAAGACCGAGAAAAAGATACAAGACATGTATGGCAAAATGCATGAACTGGGGTGGGGTGGGGGACCTGGAAAAGGGAATGTGTCTAAATTGGACTGAGAAATGATGTAGGAAATACACAAAACATTAATAAAAATATAAAAAATTATTTACAATTTTGACTATTTTTGGTTAGTGCAGAAAAAGTGCTTTCATTCTGACATTTTCACACCTTCACATCATCATGCTTTTTTTTTTTAACATTTCTTTCTAATTTATTCTTATTTTATGTGCATGAGTATCTTGCCTGCATGCATGTAAATGCACCTGTATTGTGCAATGCCCAAGAAGGTCAGAAGAGGCCGTTGGTTCCCCTGGAACTGGAATTATGGACATTTGTTAGTCACCATGTGTGTACTGGGAACCGACCCTGGGTCTTCTGCAAGAGAGCTAGTGCTCCTAACCGCTGAGTCATCTCCCTGGCCCCATACTTTGTTCTTACTCAACCATCTCCTCCCCCTTCCTCCCTATCTTGCAAGTCTCCTTTTTTCCCCTGATGCAGAACACAGATCCTTAGAAAAACAGACCCCATCTCCATCAAGTGAGCACTGCTTGCTATAAGAGACCTTCGTTCCCTGTGAGGAGGGCGTGGAGAGTCACTGGACCTTCCCTGATGTTCTGGCTGTTCTTTCCAGCAGTTTGTTTAGAATTCTGCCCGAATTGCACATGATCCTAATTGCATAGGCCAGGGGAGGTTAATTTAAGAGGGGCTCCATCTGTGGGGCAATGAGGAAGCCATCATCTATGCTTGGGTATTTTGGGGTCACCTATGCTCCTGCCAGTAACCCTTCACCCATGTTTTATATGTGCTCAGGACAGTTCCAGGCATTGTTTGACCTATAAAACCAGACCATTCTGAGTCTGCCTACGTTGACTTGTCAGATGAGGTGGATTAGGAGCTACAGGCCTCCAAACTTGAACTCTGGGCTTTGACTAAAGCCAGGTGATCTGCATGAACTCACAGGCCTCTATGAGATGCTGCTGATCCTCATTGTCCTCATTCTCTAGCCCTTGGGATTTCCTACAAGCTTTAAGGAAATCATTCCTGGTGACAGCAGGGAGAGTGTTTCCTTTCTCTGTGTGTGCAGATGGCATTGGGAGAAACCTGCCCTGTGAACATCCCATCTGCTAGCATGGCTTTCTTTTCCCACCAGTCTGCAGAGTCTTGGCAGAGAGACTTGGGCACACAGACACCTGCAACTGTTTAAGAAACTGGACTAGACTAGAATAATGATGTTGGTGTGAATAGCTAGTCGAGCCCAGACTACACTGGGAATAGTGGTAGTAATGAGTACAATGATGATAATTATTGGGTTCTTACTGTACGCTAGCAGGAGCCAGTGAGCTGCTCTAGAAGCCTCATCTCCCTTCATCTTCACAACTCTGTCCAAGGCAGGTGCATTATATGTGCTTTTTAGATGAGGAAGTTGAAGAGCCTAGCACTTAATATGCTCACGTGGAGTTAGGACTTAGAGCTGGGAACGAGGGCACTGAGAATCTATCATTTGGCTATTTAGTGTTTCTAACAAGCACGAGCAAAAGGAGGCATTGTTATAATCCTTTTGTATGGGTGTGTATGTACATATGTGTGCATGTTTGTGCAGGTGTGTGTGCGTGTGTAGGGTGCGTGGTGCCACAGTGCATGTGTGGAGTTCAGAGGACAATCATGGGTGTCAGTCCATTTCACCTTGAGACAGGGTCTTCTGTTCACCCCTGCACCTGCCAGGCTAGCTAGCCCTTGAGTTTCCAGGGCTTTATTTTCTGTAGGAGCACTGGGATTATAGGCAGGTGCTACCACATCTGGCTTTAAGTGGATTCTGGGCATCTGAACTCAGGTCCTCTTGATTTGCATGGAACACACTTTACCCACTGAACCATCTTCCCCAATCCTACCTTGACTTTTGAGACTGAAGCTCTCATTGACTTGGGGCTCACGAAGTAGGCTGAACTACCTGACCAACAAGCCCCAGGGATCCACCTGTCTCTTCCTCTCAAAGACTGGGATTGCAACCACTCCACTATGCCTAGCTTATCCTCACATGGATTCTGGGGATTTGAATTTAGGTGCAATCACTTTGCCCTCTGATTCATCCTCCAGGCCATTATTGCAATTTGAAAGGTGAGAACCGTGAAGCCAGTTGATTTTCCTTAAGTCACACAGCTAGAAGTCAGCAAAGCTGAGATCTAAACCCAGCACACATCCACGTGACTGCCTGCTTCTGTCTCCTTCAGCAAGGTGAAGTTAGTGAAGACTCGGGCCAATATTTCAATTCTGACACTTAATGATGGACCTGGTAGAGCAAGTGACCAAAACTAATTGTCAGAAGGAGAAGTAAAGGAACATAGATGTCAAGAAACTCTAAGCAAGACCATGAACAAATTTAAGATTCATCCATCATGCCAAACAAAATGATCAACCGCTAATAACCAGCCACCTATGTATATACTGTATATATTAGGAATGTATCACACCTTATCAGTGAAGAACTTAAAATAAGTATTTTATCTTCTGAGTCACTAGTTTTGCTCATCTAGAAACTAGCTAATAATCCTCAGGTAACTGCTTTGCTGGCGGTGTCTCTTAGATCTGGCTGGTAGAGCAGTCACTGGAATTGCTGGCCAAAGCTTTTATGCTTTTTGAACATGTTAAAGCTGTTTTTGTGGATGTCTGGTTCCTTCCCCTGCCTTGGAGACTTTTGTGGACATAGTTGAGATGTACTGAGCAGCTTTTTTTAAAGTCTCATGAGCTCATTTCATTACTTATCTTAAAGGAGAGCAACAGAAACTACTGCAGAGAAATGTGTGGTAATTGATTATTGCATATAAAGTAGATGAACCAGCCTCCTTCCAGCCTATACTCTTTAATGAGCCATTTTAGTGCTGGCCCTGCTAAATGTCTGAAATTTATAATGCTCTGGAAACTCATCAATTTCTTAGAGTGTAATGACTATTAGGAGAGAGAAAAAACTTCAAGATATAAGGCAATCGATGGAGTGCAGAAATCTTACACCCTTTCTGTTCCCCCACGTTTTAGCTGTTGTTTTATTCTAAGCCTTTATAGATATTTTTGGCCTAGAATCTCATACCTTTTGGTCTTTAATATCCAGGAAGCTAGGGAGGGGCCAAACTGAGGTCATTAGCTATAGTACAAAGAGCAGGACTTTGGAACTGTGTTCTTGGGTGACATGTGTTGCCATTGGTGTGATGGTAAATGTATAAGGCAGGACTTCTGGGATGGAGAAGCCCTGATGTGCAGTGCTTGCTGATGCATTAAAGTGTCTGATATAACTACCCCAGTCCTTGCTGACTTCAAGCTATAGAACATCACTGATGCGCAGCTGGAAAGAGATGCACATAGTTGACTATGAGCGCATGCTGACTCCAGCACAGCTCTGAGTGTTGTGCAAATACATCTCCAGTCTTTCCAGTGTTTCAGAGAACTGAAGATCGCTTGATCCTACAGAGAGACAGAAGTAGATGTTTTCCCCCATTTAGCTTGGAGGGGCAGGGATGGATTCCTGTCTCCAATGCAAGAGTTACCTCCACTATGTGTTAAGGGTGGAGCCCATAAGCACCACAAGGGGGCAGTAAAGTGCTCTCAGGACAGGAAGCGGCCAGGAGAAAGAATGTCAGCTCTGAGCATCCAGGTGAGTGCAGATAGGAAAGGTTTAATGCGCCATTAAGAGTGGGAAAGTGTTCCAGAGACGACCACCAGGCCACCCACACCCACAGTACTCCTTCATCTTCTCCATATTTTCCTTAGAATGCATCACTTTCTAATTTTAAGTGAACATTTTAATTTGTGTATTCATTATGGTAGTTGCTTTTATGTGTGGACGCTCTGGCCTTGCGTATGTAAGCACATGCTCTTCCACTGAGCTACACCCTCAGCCATCTTTGTTTTTATCTTGAGACAGGGTCTCACCGAGTTGCTTTGAACTCACTTTGTTGGACAAACAGGCCTTCAACTTGCAATCTCCTACCTCTGAGAAGCTGGGTCTGCAGGTTTGTGCCACCAAACTGCCCCCTCCAGCCTGCCCAGCTCACAAAGTGGAGTGTAAGCTCTAGAAAACAGATTGTCTTCGGTGATTTTTTTTCAAATATTTTATTATTTTTCCTTTTTATGCATATGAGCATATTGTCTGTATGTATTTAAGTGCACCCATGTTTCCCAATGCCTGCAGAGGTCAGAAAGAGGGCATTGGATCCCCTGGAACTGGAGTTACAGATTGTTGTTAGCTGGGGGCCAGATGTAGTAGTCTCAACTGCTGAGCCATCTCTCTAGCTCTGATTTTTTTTTAAATGAGTGAATCTCAAGTGCCTAAAACATTTTGATAAATAGTTGGAATTCAATAAATCCCACTCAGGATCCAGCAGGTAAAATGTAGGAGTTGCTCAGAGCCATGGCTCCCCATGTGTAGTATACATTAGGACCGCCAGGGGCACATGAACACAGAAGATTCTGGGGCCCACCCCCAGTAACTTCTGAGACATAGGGCCAAGTGGATCTCAGGATCTGGTCCCCAGCAGCCCACACTTAGAGAAAGCCCTGCTCTGTGATCAGAGGGTCTGGGCAGTGTCATTAGGGCTGTGGGGGGAGGATGCTGTCCTTCATCCTTAGAGTGGCCCTTCCGAGACAGTGGCAGGGAGCAGAGTGGATCCATGCAGAGTACTTGGTCTACCCAGTGTGAGTTAGGCTGTGGTCTTGCGTGTGTGGGTTCAGACCCAGTTCAGTTCTTGATGGCTTTTCTTATGCTCCTCATCAGCACCAAGCAGACTTGATCATGAACTCGGTGACTCGCCTGTTCAGAGCAGTGCTTCTTATTTTTAGGAGTGTGCCTCTTCCCAATTCTTTTTTTTTAACTGACTGATTTTGTTCTTTGACAGTTTCACACGCAAATGTATTTGGATTTCTCTCTTCCCCATGCCTTCTCTTATCTTCCTTCTGTCCCTCTAACCCCACAGGCATCCCTGCCAGTCCCTTTCCCAGATTCATGATTTTTGGTTTTGTGATCCATTTAGTTTACCCAGTGCTATCTGTGTGACCACTGGATTGGAACTATCCCGCTATGGTTATCGGTGGGTACACGGCTTGAGGCAATGATACTCCAGCTCCCCCAGTCTCTCAGTAGCAGACAGCACTGCATCAAGAGGTAGAGATCCCCCTGCATCCCTCCTCCATCCATGCCTGACAGTTGAAGGGCCGTTGCTGTGTCAGCCCAGTGCAGGTATCTACCCATGGCTGCTGTGAGCTCATGGTCACCATGGCTGTGTCCCCCCAGAAGGTGACTTGTCGTGGCCCTCTTCCCCATCCTATCTTGCCAGTTTTCAACGCCCCTACAAACAGGCCTTACCTCTTCAGTTTGATGGACGAAAAAGCCAGAGTGGACAGAGATGGTTTATGCTGTATATGAGCTTTGGATTCTAGCCAACTTGACTTCTCTACTGTTACTGATAATTCCTGAGCAACATTCCCCAGTGAAGGCTGCATGGAGAATCTCGTCTGAACCTCCTTCCCACACTTCTTATGTGCTCCTTCCTGATTTTTATCCCCCTCCCTCTCCTCTGTATCTTTGTCTCTCTGATTTGAGATGCGGTAGATTTTCTTTCTAACCATCACCCATCACTAAATGGGGAGTAGTGGAAGTATTGAGTACAAGCTCCCACTACCAGAAGGCATTAAAAAATCCTGGTACCCCAAACAGGCAGCTCCATTGAGTTCCCCAAAGGGTTGTAAGTCAGTCAAATATCAGCTCTATTACCTGCAGTGCTAATTTATTTCATTATCCATAATAAGTAGTAATGACATTTCTTAATTGCACTGATAAAAATCTCAACCATCGTTTTGGAATCATGTCATATTAGAGGCACAGCCCAATCTCATACAACCAAAAAGAAATTTCACTCTTCAAGTGAATCTTTTACTATTTTTCCAGGGATGTCATATACTCTATGAATCACTTCGCTGGTTTTAGTAGCTATCACAGCTAAAAGGAATAAATTCTACTTGCTAGGACAGATGTAAGAGAGGGAAAAGACTTGTTTGGAGAACAATTCCATGCCCCCCACCCCACCCCAAGGGAACAGAACACTCTGAAACCTTCTTCTCTCCACCCGAAGGCTAAAACTGGATCTGAGTCCCCTTTTGAGGTAAAAGAAGGATGTCTATGATGAAATTGTTCCTCAACCTGTATCTTTACCCACCCTGGGCTTGACCCTGCATCTAACTCTTCCTTACCTGTACAACTGGCTACAAACTGATGCCTCCTACTTATAAGTGAAGAAAAGTGCTTAAAAGTAATTAAGTATTTTTCTGTTTTAAAGTTAACAATAATGCTATCCTGTCTCCCTTTTCATTCTCTGGGATGAAGGTTACAGTAAAGAGTGGACTCCTGGGGGCTGGAGAGATGGCCTAGCGGTTAAGAGCGCCGACCGCTCTTGCAGAGGACCCGGGTTCGATCCCCAGCACCCACATGGCAGCCGAGAGCCGACTGAAACTCCTATTCCAGGAGAACTGCAGTTCCAGGGGAATCCGACGCCCTCTTCTGACCTCCGCGGCATTGAACGACACGGGTGCACAAACTTGCATGCAGACAGTACATCCATACACATACAGAAATAAATAAAATTAAAAAAAAAAAAAAAGAGTGGACTCCTTCCTCTGGGTGGAGACATGACTTTGTCTCCTAATGGACGTTTCCTCCCGGGATTCCCACCCCCAGAGCAGTTGCTCTGACAGCACCATGAAGTTCTGTTGGGTCTACCCCCTGTCTGAGTCCCAGACAGGCAGAACTTTTCTTGTCTCGTCCCTACCGCTCTTTTTTTTTTTTTTAAATTAGTTTTTATTGATGCTTTGTGCATTTCATACATTTTTTCCAATTCAGTTCAGGCTTATTTCCCTTTCCCTCCTACCGCTCTTTCTTTAGGGCACTGCCAGAGCCCAAGTACGCTCTCTCTAACTACGCTCTCTCTAACACTTTGGGCTTTTCCACTTTCTCTGAGGCTCCCCTCCCCACATGTGACTGGTCGCTCATCCACCACGTGGCTGACCTCCATGCCTGCTTAACTCAAATGACCCGGCTCTCTCTCCCTCATCTTCATCTTCCTCCTCCAAGCAGGTGCAGATATTTACAGCTTAATGGCCCTGGGGTTAAAAACAAAACCAAACAAACTTCTGATAATATTGTCCTCTAGCTTCCTTTTGAGTCTGTTCTTAATTTTGTTTTATTAACTAGACTAAGAACCCCAAGAAGGGGACCCCAACTTCCCTGGTAACACGTGGTAACTCTCCTTGGACTCCCCCAATTTTCTGTCAACCTAATTCCTAGTTTTACATGGTGGTCAATGTGTATAGTGTTTTCTAGGTTCCAAAGCACCGTTCCACATACCAGTGCACTAATTTCTAACTGTTGCTTTAATAAAGTATTCCCAGTCTAGTGTCCTACACCAGTCCAAATTTATTATCATTCTGGAGGGTAGAAATTTGGAATGGCTTTCAGTAGCCTAAAATCAAGCTATAGTCAGCTGACACACGTTTCTTCTGGATACTCTAGGGAGAGTCCGTTTCCTAGGATTCCACCCGAGGCTTTCCACGTCTTTCTCCATCTCTATTAGTAGCATTTGCTGTGTCTCCTACTTTGCTCTTTTAATAGCCTTTATAATTCCAGTGGGCCACTTGTATATCCAGGAGAGCTGCCCACCCCCAATCACAAGATCCTTTATTCAATCACATCTAAAAAGTTAACATAGGGATCATCAAGGACCATCAATCCACTTACTGTAGACACTATTCACCTGTTCTTTTTAAGCCAAAGGCTAAAGTAAGGTACTTTTCATGAGTCCTTCTTTTCCCCTGAGTCTTTGCCTTCAAACCACCAACACGTCTGTGTGGCTCAACTTCCCAAGTATACCCCCATCTAACACTTTCTGCCTCCTCCGACCACTGTTGTCTTGGTGAGCATCATTTGTCCAATGACTTCAGAAGCCTTCTTTTTAAAAAAAAATATTTTATTTTAATTTTACGTGTGTGAGTGTATTGCCTGCACCCATATAAGTGCACCTGTGTTGTTCAATGCCCGTAGAGGTCAGAAGAAGGCATCAGATCCCCTGGAACTGGATTTATGGATGGTTGTTAGCCACCTTTGGGTGCTGGAATTGGAATCTGGGTCCTCTTCAAGAGCAGCCAGTGCTTTTAGCCACAGGGCCATCTCTCCAGGCCCCCAGGAGCCTTTTTTAAAACTCTCTTTTATTCTTCTTTTATTTTCCCTTTTCCAGAACAGTCTGCTCTACATAAAGGAGCCAGGATGACCCAAGAACAAGAAAACCAGACTAACCCATGTCTTAAAACATCCCAGTGGTGTCATTCCCAGTCTGCTCGGACTCGGAAAGTTCCTAGGCTTCCCGCTGACCCCGTCTCCCATCTATGCCCCGTGCACCTACTTCTTTGACTGCTGTTTCCTCCATTTATTTCCTTCTGTAACAACATATTTGCCTTACTCCTGGATTCCTTTTTCCTCCCTCCCTCCCTCCCTCCCTCCCTCCCTTCCTTCCTTCCTTCCTTCCTTCCTTCCTTCTTTCCTTCCTTCCTCTCTCTCTCTTTCTCTCTTTCATGGAGACAAGGTCTTACTAGCTAGCCCTGGTCTGCAATTCATCATGTCCAGGCTGGCTTCAAATTCACAGAGATCCACCTGCCTCTGCCTCCTGAGTGCTGGGATCAAAGGTGTGCACCACCATGCCTGCCTGACCCTTGTTTTCTTTCTTTTTTAAAAAATTTTTATTTTATTATTTTGTATGTGTATGAATGTACTGTCTG
The DNA here is from genome assembly GCA_009823505.1 of Rhizomys pruinosus. NCBI lineage: Eukaryota > Metazoa > Chordata > Mammalia > Rodentia > Spalacidae > Rhizomys > Rhizomys pruinosus. The sequence continues at coordinate 3,296,932 of VZQC01012407.1, read as the reverse complement.
CATGTAGGTCTGTGCACCCGTGTCGTGCAATGTCTCTGAGGTCAGAAGAGGGTGTTGGATTTCCCTGGAACTGGAGTTAAAGACGGTTCTCAGCTGCCATGTGGATGCTGGGAATCAAACCCAGGTCCTCTGCAAGAGCAGTCGGCACTCTTAATTGCTGAGCCCTCTCTCCAGCCCCGACCCTTGTTTTCTTAAAAATAACCATCTTATTCTCACCTCACTTCTGCACTTGCTATTTCTTGTTCCTCCAGTTCTGCTCAAAAAGGCCTTTTCCTTTGAATTAAGGTCTACAAATCACTCCTTGACTCCTTTATTTGAAGTATCTGCCCTCTACCTGTTCCCTCCCCCATCTTCTCCCTTCTCAGAACTTGTTATTAACTGAAATTATTTGGTTATTTCCTTGTTCATTGTTTTTAGCCCCATACAAATTTCAGTTCTGTGTGGGCAATATCTGCCAATTCTCCCAAATCCTGAATAGCAAATGGTACATGTAGGTGTTTAATCATTATTTGACTGAATGAATGGAGTTCTGGTTCTCTTGAACCTCCCAACAGCCCTGTCAGGTAAATATAGTTCTTGGAAGATGTGGGTTTGATTCTAGTTTTGTAACTTACTAGCTAAAAGAACCTTAGGCAAGTTACTGAAGCTTTCTGAGCATCAGTTTCTCAAATGAAAATGGAGAACTCAGATACACTGCAAGGAAACTCAACATTCAAATGAGATTGAGGAATGACACTTCAGGGTGAGGTAAGGGAAGTATTCTATCACATGAATTCCTTCTCTTGACCACTGAAATTCCTAAGAACACATGGACTAGAGGTGGGATCCTTGTGCTTCTATCTGACTTTCCTCTGCTTCTGGACACACAGGAAGACTACATTTCCCAGCTTTCTCACAGTTAGGTGAAACCACATGACTGCTTTTTTTTTTTTTTTTTCACTAATGAGATTTGTGCAGGGCTGTTTCCTAAATTGGTGGAACTCTCTGTTTGGTTCCAGCCCTAACATACTTGAATCCTAATGTTCATCTTCCATGAGCAACTGCAGCACATCTGGCAAACAAAAGCCCGTTTGTCTCCCCTTTGGATTTCTGTGAATGCAAGTCTGTGGGCAGAGCGGAGAGATGGAGAAGCTTGGGGGTGGTGGGGGCAGCATTAATAACAAGCAGCTACATCTCATGGATTGCTTCATCAGTAGGCAGTGGCCCCAGATGCTCTGCTTCAACTGCAGGTTTGAATGGCGAAGGGAGAGGTATTAGTCAAATATTTAGGACAATGCTATTTATCAATATAAAGTTCTGCAGGGGAGAAACCTGTTTAACCTAAGTATCTAGTGTTTCATAAAGTTACTGGATTTGGGGGCTGGAGAGATGGCTCAGCAGTTAAGAGCACCAACTGCTCTTGCAGAGGACCCGGGTTCGATTCTCAGCACCACATAGTGGCTAAGAACCGTCTTTAATTCCAGTTCCAGGGGAATCTGACATCCTCTTCTGACCTCCGCAGCATTGCATGACACGGGTGCACAAACCTACATGCAGACAGTACATTCACACACATAAAAAATAAAAAATTTTAAAAAAGTTACTGGATTTTAAGTTTATTAGATACAGCAAAAGAATGAGAACCCAAGCATTGCATTGGTATGGATCAGCAAATGAGAGCCCAGGGTACAGCAGAACGCCCTGGACTGAGTCCAGATAATGCAGAAGGGCAACACAAAGTTCCATAGTGTGTGTGTGTGTGTGTGTGTGTGTGTGTGTGTGTGTGCTCATGGACTTCAGAGGACAACCTGTGGGTAGTTGGTTTTCTCTTTCCTTCTTTTCATCATGTGGATCCCGGAAGTTGAACTCAGGTCATCAGCCTTTCATTTTATGTGGATGAGTGTATGTGTATTGCCTGCATGTGTGTAAGTGCACCCGTATGATGAAATGACCACAGAGGCCAGCAGAAGGGATTAGATTCTCCTGGAACTGGAGTTACAGATGGTTGTTAGTTACCATGTGGGTGCTGGGAATCAAACCTAGATCCTCTGCAAGAGCAGTTAGTATTCATAACTGCTGAGCCATCTCTCCAGCCTCAACACCCAACTCTTTTTTTTTTTTTTTAGTTAATATGTTTTTAGTTTATTGAAAATGAGAATATTTGAAATATATCTTGAGATTTTGGGCTTTATTGAAAAAGTTTGAGACATCCTTTATCCTTAATTATTTTATATTCTGTTTAAAATCTCAAAAACATAGGCTACAAAGAAAGACCGCAGATAATTTATATATTCAGAACATTTTCCCAGCATATATGAAACGTTTTGTAATGTCCCTTGGCAGGATGGTGGGTTGCAGTTAAAGGTTACACACAATTCAAATATGTAGTATTTTCCATGATTCTTCTCTAAAGTCACGTTTGGATTCTTTTTTTATCTTAGCTCAATTTACCCTCATTGTTGGCTAATACCATAAGTGCAATATGAGATGTAACTTTACTTTTTTTTTGACTCCCAAAGCATACCAATGTAAGAAGGTAATTGCAATTCTGAAGAAGTGATATAGAATTTTGGTGTAGTGTGAGCTTATAGAACAAACTCAAAATGCATTTACTGTGCTTAGGAGATACCTGTTTATCACAGTCCCCATCACTTTGTGGGAGGGAAGCAGAGGCCTAAGAATGAAACAGGCAAGTGGCTGAGAGTTTGAGTCTTTCTTTTCTACTGCCCCACATTCAGGTAGACAATTCTTGGTCCTTTTCTTCCTCTGCACTCCTGAAAGTAGTCTCAGATTTTTGTGAATGTATGAGTAGACATAGGACTAAGTACATACATAAGACACACATGTACATAACTCTAACTGGAGTAAATTAAAACCTGTGTGGTACTTGAGCTTTCATTTTCCGAACAAGTGATTTTCAGTATAAAAACTTCTAAAGTGCTGAACTGATTGCCAGCCTCTTGAAGCTAATTGACAGTTGACTGAAAAAGAAACGGAGGTTTAGAAGAATCTATCCATTATTTAAACTAACCCCATAGTATTTATGGGGAAAGTAAATGAGTTAGAGAAGTTCAACTTGCCTTTCTAGGATCCTATGGCTTATTAACATTAGTGATGGTTATTATGCGATTGCTACCTAGTTCTCCCCGGGAAAAAAGGCATACATAAGTAAAAGTTTAAAACGTTCAATTTTAACCATATTCAACTCGAAATACCAAACTTAAAATGTACCATCTGTTTTTTAGGGAAATTTTTGTGTCTTCTTGAGTTCTATGATTTTTTCCCCCTATTTTTTTTGAACCGTTCCATCTTGCATGAAGGAATTTGGAGTGTAGAGCTTGATTGCACGAAGCTGAGGACACAGTGTCTGGCAGAAGAGTGGCTTAGGGTGGTCTCAGAACCCCTCTGCTGACGGCCAATGCAGTGTACCAGCTGGGTCTCCCCAGACCATGTGCTTAACATCTAGGTGTCTCTTGTATTATGAAACAGGTAAACAGATCCTTCCTCATACCACCTTGTGAGTAGGGAGGGTGGCTTCGGTCTTTTTCTGTGAGGCCTTCCTTCCCGTCTCAGGAAGAATGCTCAGAAGGCTCCCTGTCTGCTTCCTTCTCCACTCCCAACATGTCAGTAGTAGCTTGAGAAATGTTGACAATTTGGGAAAATGGGGTCCTTTTCTTCCACTTGAAATGTGCTTCTATATTCTAAGTGCTCTCCGAAATACATCCATGATTTGCTGGAGCTGATACGCTCAGGCTTTATTTATAAAGTATTAAAGACTGAAGGAGATTCAGCATGCCTTGAAACTCCTTAGGGAACAGTAGGAATCTGTGTGCTTAAAAACACAAGCACAGTGCTCAGATTACTCTTCTTTTTACCCACATTGAAAGATGCTGCTGATCTCTCTCCCACTAATGATCCCTGCCTGGAAGAGAGTATCCCATTGTTTAAGTGGCACTGAGCCAAAAGGCCAATAACTGAAGAGGAGGAAAGGGACTTTCTGGAGACAAAGGAAGATGTCACATTCCAGCTATCCGGAGAAGCCAGAGTTCACATAAGGGCCACTTGTATCCCTTGGCATTAAAACATCAGGGCACCCTGCCACAGAGATCTAGAAGCCTTCAATACCCATTTCAAAGAACATTGCTTTCTTGGCCTTTCCCTTCAAGTTATTAATAAGACATTCTATGCAACTGTTTTTGTAACTGATGTTGGTAAGTCACATGAAACACATCATTAAGAGGGGCTTGATTCTAAATTTGATTTCTTTGATCCTATTTATTTAAAGAAATATCCTTTTCCAAGACACATGTGCAAATAGGGAAAGTGTCTCTATATAGAGAAACTGCAAGCGGACAGAAAACAGATGCTTAATTAAAGGCCTGGCTTGGAGAAATTGAGATTGGGGTACAGCTGGGAAGGGCTGGGAAGTCACCCTGAGTTTGTTGTTGTTGTTGTTATGCATGTGTGTGTGTGTGTGTGCGCACTCGCGCATGTGAGTACAGGTGCTTGTGGAGGATGGAGGATATCCTGGAGCTGGAGTTATAGGTGGTTGTGAGATGTCCAACATGGGTCCTGGGAAACAAACATGGATCTTCTGTAAGAAAAGTCCATGCTCCTAACCACTGAGCCATCTCTTCATCCCCGTCCTGAGTATTTTTGTTCGAGACAGGATGTCTCTGTAGCTCCAGCTAGCCTGGAACTCCCTATGTAAAGCAGGGTAGCCTTGATCTCATAGAGGTCTGCCTGCCTATGCCCCACAAGTGCTGCGATTGAAGGTATGCACCATGCCCAGCCCTACCCTGAGTTTTTAATGCAGAATTTTTTAATTAAAAAATATTATTATTATTATTATTATTATTATTATTATTATGTCTTTTTGAGACAGGGTCTCCATGTAGCCCCAGCTGACCTGGAACTCTCTCTGTAGACCAGGCTGGCTTTGAACTCACAAAGATCTGCCTGTCTCTGCCTCCCGAGTGCTAGGATTAAAGGCGTGCGCCGCCATGCCCAGCCAGTTATTTTTTTAATTATTTTTTATGTGTATGAATGCACCGTCTACATGTAGGTTGGTGCACCTGTGTTGTGCAATGCCATGGAGGTCAGAAGACGGTGTCAGAGTCCCCTGGAACTAGAGTTAAAGACGATTCTTAGCCGCCACGTGGGTGCTGGGAATCGAACCCAGGTCCTCAGCAAGAGCAGTCAGCACTCTCAATCGCTGAGCCATCTGTCCAGCCCCCAGAATTATTTTTGAAACAGTTTCAAGGTGGCATTAAATTTGCTGATACAGCCACGGATTACATTGATTGGATTACATTGATTTGTGAGCTTTGTGCCTCCACCACCTGAAAGCTGGGACTACAGGTGTGCGCCATCACACCTGATTTTTTTTACCCCCCTGAGTTGTTATTCTGGAATACGTCTAGAAATTCTGGCTATTTTCATGTACTTAACCATGACATCTCTAAGTGTTTTTCTTTCTTACTTTTTAATGATGGATCATTGGCAGGGAAGGATCAAAGGACACATAGTATCAAAGGACCTAATACGGCATCCAGTCAATTTCATGGTGAAGGTTTTTCAAGGCAGGAAGCAGCGAGAGCTGAAGAAAGATGCTGCTCCTCGCTTTTTATGTTGTTTTAAAGATTTCTCAGAAGGCATCACTCCATGACCCTGCAACAGCTCCCCAGGTCCTTGATCTATTTCATTCGTTCAATCTCCTTTAGTTTCTCCTCTAGATTTTATGTAATCCTCAGGGCCAGGGAAAAAGCAAAATTGATTTTAGGAAGGAAAACTGTAAAAATTGATTTTGAATTCATTTGATTAAACGAGGCAAGACAAACACTAGATGCTGGAAACCCAAAATGGCTCCTTTGTCTTCTATTGACTCTGGACAGAGAAAAGGGCCACTCTTGGAACAAAGAAATATATATATATATATCTATATATATCTATATATATCTATATATATATTTATATATATATATATATAAATATATATATCCATAATCCTCTCAGTATTCCTTCCCTATTAGGGGAGTGTATTAGCCCAGGTTTGAACACATACCTCAGAAACTTGATGAAAGTCAAGTAGCAACTATTTGATTAAAGTCAGATCAAAATCCCAGTAGGAGGGCTGGGTGTGGTGGGTATGGCAGGCAGCTCTCTGTGAGATTGAGACCAGCCTGGTCTATATAGAGAATTCCAGGCCAGCTGGGTCTACAGGGAGACCTTGTCTCAAAACCTTCCAAATAAATAAACAGATAAGTAAACAAACCTCCAGAAGGTACCTGCTTTATAGTTAACCCTGCCACCAGGGCTTGGGGCAGATATCAAGGGTGAAGAATCAAAGGACACACTCAGGCTGTGTGCGAATCCTACAATGGGCACCTTCTTAATCTGAGCAACCTGTATAACCTTGTTCCTCTCACGCTAGTCTTCTTCACTACTAACTTTGAGTACTTCCTATGAGATAGATACTCTAGCAGGATCACCTTTCACAATGCCTTGTGAGAGAGACTTTTCTTGTCACCATGAACTGGCAGAAACACCTTCAAGGAGGAGAGGTTTATTCTAGATCACAATTTGGAGGGCACAATCCATCATGGTGGGAAAGAGGTGGTTCACATCGTGGTCAGAGCCAAAAGTAATTGGTTATCACCCTTGAGTCCCCAGTGACGCACTTCTGCTAGCTAGACCACAATTCCAAACATTTCGTAATCCCCCCCAAATAGCAGCGCCACTGGCCAAAGACCAAGAATGCAGAGACCTGGGCCTATGGGGACAGTTCATTCAAACCACAATAGAAGGGGAGCTTCCCATTGAAATGGATATGATTAAGGCAATAGGGACAATTTCACACTTCAGAGTTCCCCTCTTGGAGATGGCCACATGTGTGGAAAGAAACTTTTTTGTAAAATGAAAGGCTGGAGGCAGATCCACTCTCTCCCTGCCCAGGGCTTGGGGGTGTTTGTTAATACCAGATCTTAAGAAAAGAAGAAGTTTCTCTGCTATAAAGAAAGGGATAAATCCAAAGGTTGAGGTGATAGGAGGAGAAGTGGAGGGGGCTGGAATCTTTTAAAAAAATATTTTATTTCACACACCTTTAATCCCAGCACTTGGGAGGCAGAGGCACGCGAATCTCTGTGAGTTCAAGGCCAGCCTGGTCTACATAGCAAGGTCCAGGCTAGCTGGGACTAAAGGGAGACCCTGTCTCAAAAAGACCAAAAAATTATTTATTGTTGTTTTTTTTATTAATTTTATTTCCGTATGCGTATGAATGTACTGTCTGCATGCAAGTTTGTGCACCCGTGTCGTGCAATGCCGCGGAGGTCAGAAGAGGGTGTCGGATTCCCCTGGAACTGGAGTTCTCCTGGAATTGGAGTTTCAGACGGTTCTCGGCCGCCACGTGGGTGCTGGGGATCGAACCCGGGTCCTCTGTAAGAGCGGTCGGCACTCTCAACCGCTAGGCCATCTCTCCAGCCCCTATTATTTTTGTTTTATGTGTAAGAGTGTACTGCCTGCATGTGCGCAAGTGCACCCATGTTGTGCAATGCCCAAGGAGGTCAGAAGAAGGCATCAGATCCCCTGGAACTGGAGTTAAGGAATGTTGTTAGCCGCCGTGTGGGTGCTGGAATTCAAACCCTGGTCCTCTGCAAGACCAGCCAGTGCTCTTAACTGCTGAGCCATCTCTTGGGGACTGGAACCTTAAAGAAGGCTCAGGATTGTAATATCCCAGTGTGCAGTCTCTTTAATCTCTCCACTCAAGCTCAAAATACTTGGTATATTTTAGAGAGGCAGAATTTTCAGGGACTTGGTGAAGGTGCTGACCTGATCTTGATGCTGGAGGGATAGGTACTAAATAGAGACTCTAGGGATGGAGAGATGGCATGCAGAGACCAACTAAGAGTATATTTTATTTATTATTTTACTTTATGTATGTGAGTATATTGCCTGCATATATGTAAGTCCATGTTGCACAATGGCTGAAGAGGTCAGAAGAGCATGTCGGATCCCCTGGAACCGGAGTTATGGATAGCTGTTAGCCGCCATGTAGGTGCTGGGAGCCAAGGTCCTCTGGAAAAGCAGCCAGTGCTCTTAAACCACTGAGCCATCTCTGAGCCCCTATGATTCTAAACAGATACACATAGACTGAGGCCTTAGAATCTGCACTTTGTTTTTTTCTTGAATACCACCTCATACAGTTCTTAGACGACACTAGGGGTGACATGAAGTAGCGAAAACTCCTGGGTTGAGATGCAAAGTGTGAATTGCTTCACCAGGAAGGGGTTTCATTCCTCTGGGCTTCTATTTCTTCATCTACCAAAGGCAAAGGTTTTGTGTGTGCACCTATAATAAGAAACTCTGAAAAGTGCCTGGTACATAGTAAAAGCACCATCAGCTTTAATGCACCCGCCTTCCTCTGGACCCTGATTTTCAAGGTTGCTTTTTCCCTTGCCTCCTGCCTAAGTCGGAACCTTGTGGTCACATGCCACATCTCCCTCTCCCATTCCCAGCTGCTAGCAGTCGCCTATCTTTTCATTATAAAGAATTAATCTCCTGTCATTCCAAGGCCAAGGCAGGAGAAGAATGCTCTCCTGCAGCCAGTAATAGGCAGCACATCCTACAATGGCTTAGGCGCCTTTGTCTGTTCAATTGAAACATGTCTAACTCTGCTGCCTGGCTGGAACTGGCCTTGGTAATTACTGTAATTGTGTGGCTCTGAGTGGCTCAGCTTGAACATAGTGCCTTTCAATTCCAGGACCTTGTAATAACCACATGGATTTTATACACGCATGCATGCACACCACACAAACATGATCAGTGACATGAATATACATAGATTCAGACACACAGACAGGGACAGGTACACATACAGTGTCAGAGGAAGCAATTCTTACCCAATACAGCATTTGTCATGATTTCAGTTTAGGACATCCTCTAACAAGCTCATGTGGTAGGGTTTCCCAGCTCATGGGATTTAGGGAAGTGACTGGATGCTAAGGGGTTTGATTTTATCAATAGCTTAATCCCTGGAAGGATTAAGGATGATTTAATTGCAAGATAGTGGAAAGCAGGAGATGGGGTCTCATTGGAGAAAGTAGGTCACCAGGAGTGTGTCTAGAAAGACCCTTTTTGTCCCCGTCCTGTCTTCTTTCTCCCCTATTTCCTAACCTCCTATAAGGACAGCCTCCTCTGCCACCACCGTGATATGTACCTTACCATGGGTCTAAAAGCAAGGAAGTCAGTTAACCACAGGCTGAAGTCTATGTGATCATGGGTCACAATGCACCTTTCCATCAGGTGATTTTCCTAGGTATTGGCCATAGTCACAAGAGTTATCTGAGGGTCTTCTGAGGATTCCACAGGTTTGGACCTGTCAATAGTAGCAACTTCTTCTTTTTCTTCCTTCTCCTTCTCCTTCTCCTCCTCCTCCTCCTCCTCCTTCTTCTTCTTTTGGTCTTTTTGAGACAGGGTTTCCCTTTAGTTTCAGCTGGCCTAGAACTTGCTCTGTAGACCAGGCTGGCCTTGAACTCACAGAGATCCACCAGCCTCTGCCTTCCCAAGTGCTAGGATTAAAGGTGTGTGCCACCAGGCCTGGCAGTAGCAACTTCTTTTAATAGGTGTTAAGCTAAAGAAAAGTCTTTCTGAAGTGTGTGAAATTCCCTGATTGCTACCTATTCAAGAAAATGCAAATGCCTGAAAGTCTCAGTGAAATGGTCAGAGGAGGACAAGGGAACTGTTCATAGGGACATACAATTGAGGGTGAACCGAGCACATAGAACACACACAAAAGAGCCCATGTGTGTTCACAGTGGGGGTCCATTTCTGGCTCTTTCAGCCAAGGGGAAGGGAAAGTGCCTTAGGTAACTCCAACTGTCACCTTGACACAACCCAGGGCCACCTGAGAAGGGAGTCTCAGTTAAGGGACTTCCCAGATCAGACTGGCCTCTGGGAAAGTCTGGGGGGGATCATCTTGATTTCAAGTTGATGTAGGAGGATCCACCCCACTATTGACAGTACCATTCACTAGGCTGTATCAGAAAGCTGGCTAAGGGGGCTGGAGAGATGGCTGAGCAGTTAGCACTGGCTACTCTTGCAGAGGATACAGGTTCAATTCCCAGCACCTACATGGAGGCTAACAACCATCTGTCACTCTAGTTCCAGAGGATCTAATGCCCTCTTCTGTCCTCCTCAGGCATTGCAGGACACGGGTGCACTTACATACATGCAGGCAATACACTCATGCACATAAAATAAAAATAGTAAATACAATGTATCTTAAAAAAAGAAAGCTGGCAAAGGCCTATGAGTGGCTTCTGCGGTGTCTCTCTGGCTGTGCAGTGAGTTCCTTGCTCAGAGGTAATGTGGTGTGGAACAACAGCAAGAAGGCTTGCCTGGAAGTTCCTGCTCAGGTTCCCGCCCTGATTTCCTTCAGTGGTGGACTGTGACTTGTAAGCTTTTGGTCATGGTATTTGTCACAGCAACAGAGTGTAACTAAACAGGAGGTGCAATTCATTACAAGATTTGCAGTCCCCGGAAGAGCGGAGCAAACCAGAAACAGTTCTCTCTCAAGCTCATGTGCTTCTTCCATTGTTCCTTGTAAAGAGGGACATCTCTACAGTTGATGTTTTCAGACCCCATTGTCAGGAGATTCTTCTGTTGTAGAATCTCTCACTGTATGACAGAGAGGGATCAACACACTGTCCACTAAAAGCAATTTCATGGTCAGCCAGAGCAAGGTGCCGCTTGATTTGTCTTAGGCTCTTGCTTCTACTAAATAAGTCTAGGAAGCTGGACTTTCTTCCTTGCCAAGTTCGGTGACACTCAGCTGATCATCAGTGAGTCCTTTCTACCCCTGAAGAAAGATTCGGCCTTAACAGTCTTCATAAGGCAGGTTTCAGATAAGTATTTTCAGTATAAGATAAAACGATTGGTTAACTCTGATCTACAGCAATGAAGATTTGTGTTAACCTATGATTAAGTCACTGTGTATGTGTATATGCACGCATACACTGTATATATGATGTACTTGCAAATGCATATTATATATTTACATGACACACTATGCATATACATATATATTTCAATACTTAGTCTTCCGAGTATAATTCAGTGGGTGTCTTCAAGTCTCATTGAGGTATCACTTCATTCCCACAACCAATGGCAGCAATGCTTTGGTGAATCTCTAAATCTTCCCTGCGTTCTTCTCTCCCTTTATTGGGTTATACAGCCTGTCATTTCCAGCATTGTGAGGGCCATGCCTCTCTGTTGATTTCCTCTCCATCTAAGTTTCACATCCTAACACTGGTTCTGATTAGAAGCAGCCAAGACTTATAATGGCTAGATTTTGTGGAAATCTTAAGTTCCCAGGAACTTGCTTGACTAAACCTGTGTTTTGGCGCAATCACTTTGTCCTTAGTTCTAGAATTTTGGCTGTGTCTGGATAAGGTTTACTATTGAGTTATATGAGATAGAGTGGACTATTTTTAAATATTACCACATGTATTCATTATCTTTCCCATTCATTGCTGACAAGAATCAGCTTAAAGAAGGAAGGGTTCATTCTGGCTCACAGTTCAAGGGCATATAGTCCATCATGGCAGAGAAGGTGCCACAGCAGGAGTATGAGATAGCAGGTCATAATGTGTCCAGAGACAGATGAGTGCTGGCACTCAGCTCATTTTCTCCTTTTTATTCAGTATAGGACTCCAGCTCATGAGATGGTATCACCCACCTTCAGAGTGAATCATCTCTTCTCAGCTCAGCTTTCTGGAAACACACTCATAGACACACCCATGGGTGTGTTTCCTTGGTGATTCTAATTCTGGTCAGACTAACAATGAAGACAAACCATCACCCAGGTATCTCTTGCTTTCTGAATCCTCACTACAAACTCATGTTATACATACCCAGAAGATTTAGGGAGTAAAGGATCTTTTATTTTGGTCACATCCCCTTCTATTTTACACATTACACTCTTTTTGGCTCACAAAACATGAGTAGAAAAATCTGGATCTGAGGTGACACTTCCAACTCATGCAAGAACACCAGATGATGCCCGCAGCCTACCAAAACCCTATTAAGACAAGGAAGGGAGTGTTCATCAGTTCCACGCATCTCCGCCTCTCATTAATTTTAATTATGAGCTGCCTGGCAACTCTGTCACAGAACACTTCACATTCCAGCTCCAGCCTTGAGTTCTGTTATTTGGAGTATGTTTTGTTTCAACTAATCAGCCCAACATCTTTCCAATCAAAACAGCATCCTGATCTAGGTACAACAGCCATCAGTGAAAGGTCTGTGGAGTTTAAAAATCAGGAAACACAAAAGGTTTTCTGGTTTTCCCTAGATACCCCAGTTGCAGGTAAAGCATTGTAACATACACGCACACACACACACACACACACACACACACACACACACGAGACCTCCAAACTCCCAAGGGATTTATAGTCATTCACTGATAGCTACTTGTTCTCATTATCCTTCCCTTCTCCTGTTTGTACAGCTCTACTGTGAAAGCAAAGATGGATGCCTTAGTATATTTTATCTAGCCGAGGCTCTCTTGAAAAAGCAACAGCCAGATAGGAAGCAATGATGGATGGTTCTTGCAACTTAATTTTTAACTAACAGCCTAAGCTCATATATGTTCAGTGAGAGTAAGAAAGAAAGAGAGAGAAGAAGAGAGAAGGAGAGAGAAAGAGAGAGAAGAAGGAAGGGCGAGAGAGGGAAGGTGGGGGAAGAGACAAAACAGTTTACTGAATAAACATTAACTGGGAATGGATACATTCTGAGTCCCAAGGTAAATGGGGGCATCTAAGAAGCTCAGGTTAGAAAGAAAAGGAAGTCAGGCAAAGTAAGAGAAGAAGAACGTTCAGCTTGGGATGGTGGTGAATGCCCATCTCTCCACTATTACGCCCTCATCTTCAGGGAGGGAGGTGGGTCTTGAGAAATGATTGGAAGAGGAATTTTCTACCTGCTTTACAAAAGATGTCAGCCAGGTGCACCATGGGTGTAGCACCTGGGCTCCCAGCAGCTGCTGGAATCTGACATTTTAGTGTTGTCACAGCAGGGATCATGGGAGGACACAGGAAACAAGAAGAGAAACAGCCAGCAAAAGAATCTAAGTGAGGGATGATGGCCGGTGGTGCTGCACCAGGGGCGGTGGGATCACAAGAGAGGACTAGAGTGGAGACATTTCCAGGGACAAAGGAACAGCACAGGTGTTTGGGTATGTGTCTGGAGAGAAAGAAATATCCCTGCCTTGGCTTCCTACATGGATATCAGTAGCATTAATTGGGTCGTAATGAGGAAGACATTTCTCAGGGTCAGAATCAGTCCTTAGCTTATTGGGCTCCTGGTATCATATTTGGCTGACCACAAAATAATGAGCTTGCTAGGCCAGCTAGTGTGAGGCTGAGGCAATTAGCATATCACTTAATGCCCCTGCTTCAGTTCCCGTTTGCACACTGGCACACATTTCTTCAAAGTGTGTCTTTAGATAGAGAAGATTCAAGATTCTGAATCTATTCTTTAGTCTTCCATTTTGCTGCCTAATGGGGTGCCAAGTAATTGGTGGCTCCCGAGGGTTAAGAGAAGAGGCATCAGCCCACACCTAGAGAGTGTGCGGCATTAGGCATCAATTGAAGCCTACCCTGTGGGGCTCCACCTAGCAAACACATGGAGGAAGATACCACAGGTCTCATCCTTCAAAAATTGAGCAAGCCTTTGAGCTGCCTCATTGCTCCTCAGTGGGCTTGGATGTGAAATGCCTCCCACGGGCTCAGGTGTTTGAACGCTTGGTTCCGGCAGATGACGGTCTTTTGGGAGTTTGTGGAAACTTTAGGGGATGCAGCATCTGGACTGAGTGGGTCACTGGGAGGTAGTTCCTGAGGGTTGTAGAACCTGGTTGCCACTTCTACCCTGACCTTGCTCTGTTTCCTGTTCTGCCAAGATGTGAGGAAGGCTTTACACAGTCTCATGACTATGCCTTCCCTATCATAATGAAACTATATACCCTCTTAAACCATGACTCCAAATAAACACTTCTTCCCTTAAACTGTTGTGCATTCTGTCCCAGAGAGGAGAAAATAACTAATACAATGTACCTTGTAACAATCTCTCCTGCTTTCTAGAGAAACTGCAGCCAAGAAGTCAAGTGGCTTGATGGATCAGTCCTTGGATTAGACAGAATAGGGGTCTGATCCACCCTATACCAATCTTTTTGATCCTCAGACAATTTACTTATCTATAACTTTGTCAACTCTCTATTAATGGAAACTATGAACAAATGGAACCACGACAATTTTGGTTAGTCTCTGAGCTTGACTAAAAAGTGTCTTTGTAATTGCAATGATTTGAGGCTGAACAGGGATCCCTGGGACTGAATTAGGATGGATTTAATTATCTCTGTTAAATTTGCTGTGGGACCTGAATCCCTTTAGCAATTTTTATTTTCCAATATTAAAGGTGATATGATTAAAGGCAATATTTTAATAAAAGCTAATATCACTGAAATTATAAAGGACAGATACACCTCCCCCATAATAGCTCCCTCTCAGAGTTCACTGTGGCTGAGCACCTTTTATCCTTCTCTTCTGCTTCCATTTCTTGTCTCTCATCTCTGAGCTAGGAAGATGGGCTTAAATTTCTTCTAATTATTTTCCTCTTTACCCCTCTTATCCTTCCAAATTGGCCCTTAATTAATAAAGCAAAGTGTCAGTGGAGACTTGAGAGTCTTAGGTTATATTTTATAGTCTCTCTTGGGCCAAGGAGATGGATTATTCAGTAGCATCTCTTATCTAAATCCTTCAAGTTCTGGTGGATGAGTAACAACCTTTCAATTCATTGAAGAATACACAAAGATGAGGTTTTTAAAAAAATTTTTTATTAAAGAAGAGTCCATTAAAGTTCCTGTGTGGCCTGGCTGTTGCTGAGAAAATGAATGAAAATGCTGCCCTGACAGCAATCATCACTGATCAAGAGGGTGCCCTTTGGCCTGGATGGCAACAACGGAGGAACATGGACATGACAAAGGTATCTCTGAAGATAGGTTTGCTTTAAAAAAGGGCAGAACTCAGTATGGAATAATAAAGATCCTTTCATCAGTATACTTGAAAAACAAACATGTCAACTTCACTATAGATTTTTTGAAAGCCTTAATTTTTTTGATACTTTAACAATAAAAATATCAAATCCTCATCTATAAAACACCTCCATATATATATTATTTTCCAAAGATTCATTTATTTTTATTTTATGAGTGTTTTGCTTGCATGTATGTAAGCATACCATGTATGTAAGCATAGCACATATATGCAATATACATGGAGGCCAGTGTGGGTATGGATCCCCTGGAACTAGAGTTATAGATGGTTGTTAGCTATCATGTGGGTGCTGGGAACTGAACCTGGGTCCTTTGCAAGAGTAGCCAGTGCTCTCAGCCAAGCCATGGTCTTGCTATATCACCAAGGTGGCCTGAAAGTTGCTATATAGCACTTGATAATCAGGAGCTTTCTATCCTCCTGCCTCAGCCTCCAGACTACTGGGATTATACGCCTGTGCCACTATGTCGTGCTGTGCTGGCATTTATGCTCAGAACAACTCCATGTGGAGAGTGATAACTTCCTGATTTTACAAAGGAGGAGGTAAAAAACACCTTTTGAAAATTTTTATTTATTCTTTTTATTTTATGTGTATGAGTATATTGCCTGCGTGGGTGTAAGTGCACCCATGTTGTGCAATGCCCATGGAGGTTCAAAAAAGGGCATTGGATGCCCTGGAGCTGGAGTTACGGACAGTTGTCAGCTACCGTGTGGGTGCTGGGAATAGAACCTGGGTCCTCTACAAGACCAGTCAGTGCTCTTAACTGCTGAGCCATCTCTTCAGCCCTCAAAGCACCTTCTGACCTTCAAGGTCCTACAGCTACTGAGTGACATGAGGGCAACTCAAACTCTGATCTCTTTAAACCTGAATCCTGTGCATTTTCTTCTGCATTGCATTGTTGGGATCCTATCACAGGGAGAGATCTTGCAGGCAGCATTTTGAAGGATACCTCTGAGCTCAGTCACATGCAGTGAGTCCTTGCGGTCGAGTATTCTAAACCCAAACTGCAGGTACTGGAGATGTTCCCATGGTCCTGTCCTTGACCCCTCATGCCCACTGGAGCCATGGTATCTCTAGACCACGTCTTTGTTTCTCAGTCCTCCTTCTTGTAGACTGATCATAGCAGGCCAGACCCAGGGCATGGATGCTTCCCATCAAGCAAGAGCTTTCAATGGTTGAGTTGTGGTATGTCAGTTGCCTCATTTCTCAGGTGACTCATGCTGAGGTGGTTCAGTAAAGCCCCAGTGGGACTCAGTCATCACTTCCAGAAAGCTGGACTGATAATGGATCTCATAGTGATTGCCTTCAGAGTTGGTTACTTTTATTTTTTTATCACTGTGGCAAAATGCCTGACAGAAACTGAAAGGAAGAAAGCTAATTTGGGTTCATGATTTCAGGGAGATTTCAGCCCTTCATGGTAGTCAAGACATGGTTGTTGTGTAAGGTACTTTTCTCACTGCTCTGACCAAATGGCTGACAAGAACAACTTAAGGAAGGAAGAGTTGAGTTTGGCTCAGTGTTTGATGGTACTGTCTGTCCACCATGGTGGGAAAGTCAGAGGCTGGAGCTGGTGTCAGATGGTCACATTGTCATAATCATCGTGCACTCAGCTTGCTTTTCCTTTTTCATTCAATCCAGGACTTCAGCCCAAGAAATGGTTCCACCCATAATTGGGGTGGTCTGCATACCCCAATCAACCTGATCTTGAAAGTCCTTCACAGGCTCGTGTGGAGGTTTGCTTCCTGATTCTAGATCCCGTCGGGGTGATAATATTAACCATCACAGTGGTGCACCTTGCAGTAGGAGCATGTGGCAGGGGGTGCTCACATCTTGGCAGATGACAGTCCAAGTTACCTTCAAAGGTCTGTGTCCCCCACCCCCCCGCCAATCTTTGTCAGCTAAGTCTTACAACCCCAAAGTTCCACAACCTCCTTCCTATGCACTGCCACCAGCCGGGGACCAGGCATTCCAGAGTATGAGCCTGGAACTCTCCATTTGAACCATGACACTTTCCTTTCTTGGCCTAACATCTCCATCCTTCCCTCCAGTACTCTATGTACCCTGGACCCCAGGATGCAGCTTACACTTGAGTTGCTCTGTGTCTGGGTCTTTCTGGCTCTTTCTCCTCTTTCCACCTTAACTTGCCCTGAGTTTTCTACTTGTTCATCCAACTTCCGGGGCTTGATCTTCCAGACAGTAACATGCTCTCAATCCGTAAGCCTTTGCTCATACCATTTGTAGTCATGATCTATAACAGTCATAGTCTATGCTTCCTTCTGGGTTTTGCTAAAATTCAGTATCTATGGAGTGACATCTTGGTAATTTTCCATGGGCCTACTCACCAGGCATTTTTGCAACATTTTTCACATTAAACAGTGTTCTACAATTGCCTAGACTCCTCCTCTTCCATCTATGCCTCTTGCTTCCGCCTAACTAGATTCTAAGTTTCTGGGTATCAGGATCATGGTCACAGGCAGCCGTGTGCTAGTAGATGTTTACAACTGACTCTCTGGCTGAAAAAAAGATCCTATATGTACACACATAAATTTGTGATAAGTTTTCTGGCACAGAGAATGTATGCTAGACAATGTACAGATGCTAGTAAAACACACAGCACTCATGTCACATCCACGTAGTTGATTTGTTTTCAGAGAATTGCTGTAGTTGATTTTTGCCAAACCTTTTCATCTGTAG
The DNA here is from genome assembly GCA_009823505.1 of Rhizomys pruinosus. NCBI lineage: Eukaryota > Metazoa > Chordata > Mammalia > Rodentia > Spalacidae > Rhizomys > Rhizomys pruinosus. The sequence continues at coordinate 3,279,154 of VZQC01012407.1, read as the reverse complement.
CCAGCCCATGGGTACCATTCAACCACGATCTGATAAATTGAGTTGCATCCCGATCCAATTACTTCCAAAATAAGAAACTTGGTGCAGTTCAATCTTTTATGTGATTGATATCTGATCTATGGCAAAGCTATTTCTTATTCTTGAAGAAATTCTATTTAATAAACCAATCTCTTTTGGCTTCAGCACTCGGCATGGCAGCTTTTAAATATTAATTTTAATGATTCACATTTCCTCCATTACTCTTTATTTGTGGCAGGACTGGGGATCGAACCCAAGGCCTTGCACATGCTAAGCAAGCACTTTAACACTGCATTTTTTCCTCAACCCTCTATTACTTTTTGAAGTCTGTTAGACAATCAACCAAATCTAAATCAAGTTCTGATTATAGTGTTCACTAAGCTTCATGAGTTAAAAACTCCCATCAGGCTACTAACCTGATGTCATTGAATGTGTAGGTGGGCATGAGGTTGTTTACCAATATACCAAACTTCCAGCAAAAAGATAAAATAAGTGTAAATAGACCTAAGAGCATAATTAGCCAAGCAAAGAAAAATGATTAAAAAGTAATGAGTTTCAAATACTAATTACTTTTGATTTTAGTAATGATTTGAATGGTGTTTATATAATTCAGTATTTAATATAATGTCTCTGGTAGATGACTGGCTCACAATATCTCTGCCTAGTGAGTCATCTACCCTTGAGAACTGGTATGAGCTGGCTCTGGAACACCAGTGCTTTTGTTCTGTTCTGCAGTGTCTTCCATCACCCTGGGCTGCAGTGAAAGCACTCTGAACACTTGCTGTGGGTTTGGTTTTAAAGGGACGGATGGCCAAAGTGCTTGAGAAAATAAGTCCTCACTCTAACATTTCCCCAGTAAATGTTGTTGCTGAAAAGTGGTCTTTGGAGAGAGGGGAGCCCCAGGATTCTCATGAGGCTCATAGACTTGTTCTTAGGTTTTTTTTTTTTTTTTTTTTTAACTTCACTTACCCTCATCCTCAAATGTATCCCATCCTTCGTATACTAATTCAGCATCTGACTGGGGTCTTAAAATTTCCCTTCATATCTGATGTCCCAAACTGTCATGAACACTCCTGGCAGTTTCTATTGTTACAAAACACACTGATGGCCCGGTGTGGTGGCACGCACTTTTAATCCTAGCACTTGGGAGGGAGAGGCAGGCGGATCTTTGTGAGTTCAAGGCCAGCCTGGTCTACAGAGTGAGTTCCAGGACAGCTCGGGCTACAGGGAGACCCTGACTTAAAAAGACCCCCCCCAAAAAAAAACCCAAAACACTGATTCGCTGTTGGAAGGTTCTTAGCTACTCCAGGGAGTCTGCCAGGGAGGACTGTGATGTTCCCATAGGAACCACAATAAGGAGGAACAAAGGAAGGCAGGGCTGGGATAAAAGACAGTAATGAAAGGCAAGCATGGGGGGTATTCATATTTCTACTGACAAGGGTTCAAATCCCAGCTCCTCTTTTAAACAAGCTTCTGAAACTCTATGTTGAGTTACTTTTCTCATTTCTATAATCAAATGCCTGGCAAGCATCCTAAGGAAAGAAGGGTCTATTTAGGCTCACAGTTTAAGGGCATAGCCATAACAGAAGGGAAGCCATAGTAGTGGGCGAGTACGGCATCTGGTCATATTGCATTCACTATTAGTAAGCAAAGAACATTGAGTGCTGGTGCTCAGTGTGCTTTCTCCTTTTTATTCAAAGACCCCAACCCATGAGATAGTTGTTCCCATATTCAGGACCCGCCTTCCTTCCTCAGTTAGGCCTCTGTGGAAAGACTCCTTCAGGCATGCCCAGAGGCGTGTCTCCTGGGTGATTCTAATTCCCATCAAGTCATCATTAAGAGAGCCCTTAATGGGCTGGGTGTGGTGGTGCATGCCTGTAGTCCCAGCTCTCAGGAGGCAGAGGCAGGTGGATCTTTGTGAGTTCAAGGCCAGCCTGTCTACATAGTGAGTTCCAGGAACAGGGAGACCCTGTCTCAAACCCCCCCCCCCAAAAAAAAGATTGACCTTTATACTCTCTAAGCCACTACAGTCAGACTGGCTTTGAGTGAACTGCTCAAGAGTTCAGGCACCTTGCCCAGCCATCAGTCAGTCACTCAGAAAGGCCTTACCATTTTTCTTACTTTTCTGTTGTGATAAAAATACCCTGACAGGGGCTGGAGAGATGGCTCAGTGGTTAAGAGCACTGGCTGCTCTTGCAGAGGACCTGGGTTTGATGCCCAACACCCACATGGCAGCTAAGAACCATCTTTAACTCCAGTTCCAGGGGAATCTGATGCCCTCTTTTGACCTCCACAGCATTACATGACATGGATGTACCAACGTACATGCAGACAGTACACTGATAAACATAAAAAATAATAAACAAATAATAATTAAAAAAAATACCCTGACAAAGGTAACTTTGGGGACAAAGGGTTTATTTTCGCTCATAATTCCTGTCACAGCTATAGTTCAGAACCCGTCGTGCTGCTTAGGGAATAAATGCTCCCCTCAGTGGGCGGGGCTTCCCACCCCAATTAACATAGTCAGGATGTTCCCCACAAACTTGCGTACCAGGCCCACCTGAAGCAGACACTCCCTCATTGAAACTTCATTCCCAGTGAGCCTAGATTGTATCAAGTTAACAATTAAAACCAACTACCACACTATCCTTACTGTAGAGAACCCAGGTCAAGAAATGCAGAAGTTGGTAAGGGTTAGAAAGATGCAATTTATAAGCCGGGCGTGGTGGCGCACGCCTTTAATCCTAGCACTTGGGAGGCAGAGGCAGGCGGATCTTTGTGAGTTCAAGGCCAGCCTGGTCTACAGAGTGAGTTCCAGGACAGCTGGGGCTACAGGGAGACCCTGTCTCGAAAAAAAAAAAAAAAACAAAAAAAAAAAAAAAAAGATGCAATTTATAGAAAAAACTGTTGCAACCTAATTTTAAAACACAGTTTCAAGCAATTTATTCCTTATTTTGCATACCTCCCTGTAAGATTTCTGTCAACTTTTTACTACTCAGTGTCTGTTTTCTTCTTTGTGCAATAGAGGCAGAAAATATTGTCTACTTCCTATGGCCAATCTGAGGGTTAAATGAAATATGTTCATATAAAGTTCTTCGAGCAGTGTTCAATGTGACTGTTATACCATGATTTTTATCAGACTCCTTTGCCCACAGGACCTTGTGCTCTCTTGGTTCCAATCTCCTCTTCTTGCTTTAAGGCACAGAAGGATCATAGCTGTCAGGGATCACCTACCCTTTTGCAGGTTCAGGAACTGTCGTGGCTTTTTGATTTTTTTTTAAATTTTTAAAAAATTTTATTATTTCTGTATGTGTATGAATGTACTGTCTGCATGTAGGTCTGTGCACCCATGTTGTGCAATGCCACGGAGGTCAGAAGAGGGTGTCGGATTCCCCCAGAACTGGAATTCTCCTGGAATTGGAGTTTCGGACGGTTCTCAGCCACCATGTGGGTGCTGGGGTTCGAACCCAGGTCCTCTGCAAGAGTGGTTGGCACTCTTAACCACTAGGCCATTTCTCCAGCCACCTTGATTTTTTTTTTTAAGGGTGTGTGTATTCATGTGTGTGTACGCATGTCTATGGAGGTCAAAGGCTGATGCTGGATGTCTTCCTCAGCTGCTTTCCACATGTTTTGCTTATATGTTTTGTTTTGTTTTTGAGGCAGGGTCTTTCACTGAACTCAAAGCTCACCAATGTGTGTACACTGTCTAGCCAGCAAGCCCCGGGATCCTCCTATCTCCACCTCCTCAGAACTGGGAGTTAAGCATGTGCCTGGCTTTTTATGTGAGTTTTGGAGGATCGAACTTGCATGTTGATATCTGTGAGTACTTCACCAGTGGAGCCATTGCCTCGGTCCAGTCTGTGGCTTTCTTCACGAACTCCCCCAGCTCCTATGATCTTGGCTCTTCATAATTAACCATTAAAAGCCTTGTCCTGGCTTTATATTGTTGTCTAAAGCAATTACAGACCAAGCGTCTGTAGCTATTCTTTGCTTTTAGTTCTCCCTAAGCAGACACTAAAACCATCCATGGTGAAAAACATGGCCATGGAGTTCTGCTTTTGATGGACCTACACTGCAGAGTTCAGGAGCAGCATAGTACTGGGTAGTGCTCAGCAAAACTCCCAAGGGAGGAGGGAGGGGGAGAACTAATCCTCTTGGGGTTTCAAGCACTGAGCTAGCAAATTAGTGCTATAGATATGAAATTAAATACCATGTCTGTCTCTGCCTTGGGAAGCTTATAGCTTGGAGGGAAATATGGACAATAAATATTCAATCATGTTTATTTAGTGCAAGTACACAGTGCTGAGAATACAGAGGAGCACTTGACTTGGGGGTGCTGGGTGGGGGAAGACATCCAGGACATGAGGGCTAAAGAGAGACCTAAAGAATTCTGTCAGAATAGATCTAAGAGAAACTGCAGTGGAGAGAGGGCCTTGACCTTCTTTTCTGTTTGTTTGATTTTTGTTTTTCTTGTCTTTTTGAGACAGTGTCTCCTTGTAGCCCCAGCTGGCCTGGAACTCACTCTGTAGACCGCGCTGGCCTTGAACTCACAAAGATCCACCTGCCTCTGCCTCCCAAGTGCTGGGATTAAAGATGTGTGCCACCATGCCTAGCTTTATTATTTTTATTTTATGTGTATAAGTGTGTTGTCTGCATGTATATAAGTGCATCCTGTAACTGGAGTTATGGATACTTGTTAGTTGCCATGTGGGTGCTAGGAACTGAGCCCAGGTCCTCTGCAAGAGCAGTCAGTGCTCTTAACTGCTGAACTATCTCTCCAGCCCCAAGTACCAGCAAACTTTGGATGAGTAAATGGAATGGGCACTTGAAAGACCTCTTTAGCACATCCTGGAAGAGTCATTCATTGAGTGTGGGTGGAGGGGGGTGAAGTAAATTACAGACATGAGTCAGGGCCATGCAAAATTCATAAAGCTTAATGGTCAAGGGAAATTCAGCAGTATAGGCAAGGAATGATGAAAGAATTAAGCCTTTAGTAAATGCAGCATGTTATGGTTTTTGAATGTGAGACATCCCCCACAGGATCAGATGTCTGGGTACCTGGTGCCCAGACAATAGTGCTGTATTGGTAGGCTGTGGAACATTTTTGGGATCGTGTCCTAGTTAGCAGAAATGGGTCAAGGTAGACAGACCTTAAGGTGCTACTTGTTTCTGGTTCTAGCCCAAGTTTTCCTCTTCCTGTTTTAGCTCCTCCATGTAAGTGCTTGCTGCTGCAAACTCCAACCACCTCGTAGCGGGCTGTTCCACCATGTCCTCTCCAACATGACAGACTATAGTCTCTGAGACTGTGAACCAAAATAACCCTTTTTCCCTTAAGTTACCGGCTGGCAGCTATTTTGTTGTAGAGATGAGAAAAGTAACTGTCAACACAAAGCCCAAATCTCCTAATGCCAACAATGCATGGACTGTCAGGAAATAGAGCAGGAGCCACCAGCACTTAACATGTTTTAAAAAGATTTATTTATTTATTTTTATTTTATGTGTATGAGTATTTGCCTGCCTGTATGTTTGTGTATCACGCACATGCAGTATGCACAGAGGCCAGAAGAAGATGTCAGATCCTCTGAAACGGGAGTTACATATGGTTGTGAGCTGCCATGTGGGTGCTGGGAACTGCCCCTGGGAAGCATAAACATGGGATTTAAATGGCCATTAGATTCAGTCACTTTTGCAAAGCATCGGGGAATGATATTAGCATAACATGAACCTAAACAGCACAGAAGGCCAGGAGTATGGTGCAGGGAAACCTGGTGACCTGGACACAGTCAGTCAACCTGGCAGGGCCATGGGCACCAGAAACAGGAAAACAACGACATAAACAAAGACCTGAACCTGGAGGGCAGCTCATCAATGGTGAGCAGGATGATTCCATAGCTGCTCTTTGTACATTTTCTCCAAGAAATATCTGAACAATCCTCTTTGTTAACCTTTTTTTAAATTTTTTTTAAATTTGGAAATTTTATGTGCATGAGTGCTTTGTCTGCATGTATGTAAGTGCACCATGTGTGTACAACGCCTGCAGAGACCAGAAGAAGGCATCAGATGCCCCTGGAACTGGAGTTACAGTAGTTATTAGCCACTGTGTCAGTGTTAAGAACTGGTCCTCTGCAAATGCAGCCAGTGCTCTTAACTGCCCCTCTTTGTCAAATTTTTAAGTGCAGAAACCTTAAGGTTAGAATCTTGGCAGGAAGAAAATGAAGTATGACCTCAGTTGTCTCCCTGTAGCTTTCTTGATTTTCTCTTGAATTCTTTTCCTATTTAAAGACAAAGAGTCGTGACAACCAATTTAATAACACTTTCCTCTCTTTCTCTCTGCCCATTTTCTTTAGTCACAGGAAAATTATTTCTGGATTTAGAGCTCCTCAGAGTTTCAAGAGTCCTTACAAATTGCCACCAAGAGTCCGATAAATGAAGCTTCATATGTTGACAGGTAGGAGGTAGCTTAAAAGTGTCTTCCGTGACTGCACAAGGCCGGGTAGGAGTTCTGTTGTTTGTAGTGTTTCTGAAGCACCTCTCTTCTTACTGAACTCACAGGGCTCTTTTATTGCTCTGTTTACTTGGCAACCACTCTTCCTGAGGGTGTTTGATAGTGAGTCTCCGCAGGTCCTCAGCCCAGCCTTAGCAGATATGTGGATGCCCAGTGAAAGCAAGTTGGTTTACAAATGAATAAAAAAATTGCATGCTGGGGCTGGAGGGATGGCTGAGCCAATTAGAGCAGTGGCTGCTCTTCCAGAGGACCCTGGTTCACTAACCCAGCACACATGTGGTGGTGATAGCTGTCTGTAACTCCAGTTCCCGGGGTTACCGTTTTCTGGCCTCTATGGGCTTTGTATGACACAGATGCACTTAAATACATGCAAGCAAAACAGAGGCAGGTGGATCTCTGTGAATTCAAGGCCAGCCTGGTCTACATAGGAAGTTCCAGGCCAGCCGGAGCTAGAGGGAGACCTTGTCTCAAAAAGACAAAAATTATTTGAAATGATATGTAAATTGAAAAAGAATAATGTTTTACTTAAAAAAGTGGGTTAAGGGCACACTCCATAAGCTGCTCAAATAATATTTAAATCACATTTGTCTATGCCAGATCCTTATATTAGTTAGAAAAGAAAGATGGATCTAAGTCTTTCCTTGGGAATTTGAGAATTATAGATTGAATGAGGTGTCCCCCCAGATTCATAGCAATGCTATTTAGAGATGGGGTCTTCCCAAGATATGTAGAGTTGGATGAAGTCATAGAGGAAGAGGCCTAATGGTAAGATTAGTGTCCTTTTAAGAGAAACTCCAGGGCTGGAGAGATGGCTCAGTGGTTAAGAGCACCAACTGCTCTTGCAGAGGACCCGGGTTCGATTCCCAGCACCCACATGGTGGCTAAGAACCGTCTTTAACTCCAGTTCCAGTGGAATCCATCACCCTCTTCTGACCTCCTCAGCATTGCACGACAAGGTGCACCAACCTACATGAAGACAGTACACTCATACACATAAAAATTAATAAATAAATTAATTAAAAAAGAAGAAATTCTACAGAGCTCACTCTCCATGTGAGAAATCACCCGTCTAGAAGCCACAAAGAGTGCCCCCATCAGTAACTAAATTGATGCCTTGATCCTGGACTCCTCAACCTCCAGAGCTATAGGAAGAAAATTGCTACTGTTGAAACCATCCAGTCTATAGTATTTTGTTATGCAGCCTGAGCAGGAAGGAAATAAAACAATAAGCCAAAAATAATGTTAAGTCTAAAAGCTATTAAGAATAAAGCAAATATAAATGAATTAAATCTCAGAATAGGTAAACCACAATGATAAACAGTTGGTGCCCTTCATGATAAAAGAAAAAAAAAAGTCGATAACACTAGGAATAAAACCAGAGTGGTATAGAAGAATGCATGCAGAAGTGGAGTTTTCGTGGGGGACACAGTGATTCTTTTATGTGCTAAGAGTCTTTCTGAAACTTCACATTGGATTATTACTTATAGCAACACCCATGCTGACTGCCAATAATCCAGAACTGTGAAAACTAGATCTACCATTGTCTCCATTTCTCCGTGAGACAGCAGGACCTGTGCTTATTTCCCCCACCCCCAATTTTTCTATACCTTAGGTCGGTCTATTGCTTGGCTTACAAGTCTTCAGTATATGGTAGAGCTATTATTTTTAGTATTTATTAAAATTGCTAACAGTTTAATTTTCATTCTCACAGAAATCCAGGCTCAGAGATACAGAGTTTTCTGCACTAAGTACCTACTGCAAAGTATATATCCAAAAATGTTTAAGAAGCAAATGCATGGTTAAGCCTTGTACTTAAGATTGGAAAAAAAGAGCAAGGAATAAATCAAAGGTAGAGTTTAGATTTGGCAGGAGAGAAAAGCAGTCTTCTGTATTCTTACTCTAGGGTGTATCTGTGGCATTGCATTCAAAATTTAGAGAGGAGGAAACTCAAGTTTAGTGAGGGTATAGTTCTGGTAAAATCCTCATTTATTGTTAGGCACGTATGTTAGCTTGTCTTCAATTCCTGTGGTAAAAATACTGACCAAAACCAACTTGTGGAGAAGATGGTTTATTTTATCTTACAGCTAACCACTCATCGCTGAGGGGAGCCAGGGTAGGAGCTGAAGGTGAATCTGGAGCACAGACCATGGAGGAGCACTGCTTACAGGCTTGCTCCTCCGGTGCATGCTCAGCCTGCTCTCTTCTACAGCACAGGACCACCTGCCCAGGGGTGGCATTGCCCACAGTGCGCTGGGCCCTCCCTCATCACTAAACAATCAAGAAAATGTCCCACCAACATGCCCCCAGGCCAAGCCAATGGTGAAAATTCCTCAACTGAGGTTTCATCTTCCCAGCAAGTAGACAACTAAAGCTACCTAGCATAGCAGTTATGTGGTTAAACACAGGAGACACCCACTCAGAACAGAGAAGTATCATGTTTAAGGGGACTTTAAAAACAAGGAGTAACACCCAAGGAGCATTATAGCACCAGAGCACACAGCACAATGTTTTTATCCTCAGATGAGTTTGTTTACATGCCAGCCCTTTTTGCAGGGATCACCCACCCATGTGCAGCTTTTTGAGGGTCTTATACTTTTTAAATTTTTTATTTATTATTTTTGTATGTGTATGAGTGCATTGCCTGTGTATATGTTAGTACAACCATGTCATGCAATGCCTACAGAGGTCAGGAGGGGGCATTGGATTCCCCTGGAACTAGTTGTTAGCCACTATGTGTATGCTGGGAATTGAACCTGGGTCCTCTGTAAGAACAGTCAGCGCTCTTAACTGATGAGCCATCTCTCCAGCCTCCAGGGTCTTATGCTTTTATACTAAATATAGCACCATTTGTCCTTTTGTTTTTAAATTTCATTTTAAATCATTTATCAAGTTCATAGAGAAGTCCTAGTGATGGAATGAAAAAAATTGGTGCTTCATTTCATCAAGTGCTTTAGCATCTATTGAGATAATTATACAATGTTTTTTATGGAAATGTGATAAATTATACAAACAACTCACATTGCCATTGTCCCCTGACATGCAAGGGTGAGATTAATTATGAAGAAAGCAATCTCATGGTGCATTTCTAATTTCACCCATGGCTCCTGATTTTATTAGATGAACAGAACACAAAGAAAAAAGAGAGGAATAAGACGAGCCCATTAGCCCAGAATATGTATGCTTGTGTATCCTTTTTGATTTCTAATAAGGAGAATTTTAGTGGGGTACACACACAATCAGCCCTCTCTATCTCCTGGTTCCACATCTGCAGACTCAACCAACTATGGATGAAAATATTTGAAAACCAACTACATCTGTACTGAGCAAATGCAGCCGTTTCTTGTCATTGTTCCAAACAATACAGCTCAATAACTATTTATACAGCATTTGTACTGTCTTAGATATCACATGCAATCCAGAGATGAGTTAAAGAAGACTGTGAAGGGTGTGTAGGTAAGATGCAGTTGCTGTGTGATTTTACATAAAGGACTTGTGCACCTGTGATTTTGATATCCGTGGATGTTCCTGATACCAGTTCCCCTTGGATACCAAGGATCAACAGTACCCCAAAATTAAAAGGTTTGTAATAGAGCAATAGAGCAATTTCATAGACCTCCAATAACTGTGTTTATGTTATGTGAAAACACAAGAATCGGAGTTAAGAAAACTAAATGACTTTGGACTATATATGTGGCTGAGTGTTTTCTTTGCAAAATGCTTGTTGGACACCCATGAACTGAGCAAGTCTTAAGTGAGGTGGACATTATCCTAGGAAATGGCAAAGAGCAGAATACATCAGAGCTGTTCCTCAGACAAGTTGTTCTTGCTTGGCCAAATCAGGCTGAGGAGGCTACTGTTCAGGATATTGTACAGTTGGTGTGGGGATGGCCAGTGTGGTTCATTTACCTCTCCGAGTGGAAGTGGGTGCTGCGTGGAATGTTGAGCTGAGAGTGATCTGACAGTAAGATGGACCTAGTGGACCAAGATCAATTGATAATGAATGTCAGGGACTCTGGTTGGAGTTTGGATGGCCTGCCAGCCATGGGCCTGGTCACCTCTTCTCTAAAGGGAATACATCCTACTTGCTCTGACAGGGGACTAAATAGGCAGATTTGAACAAAGGCATTTGAAAGAACTCAGGTGATGATTCTAAATAATTCTGTGTCTATCAAGACATAAAAAGAGAAAATGCATCATGGTTTATAAATAAAAGATAAGCTAGAGTAATGCGCCATCTTGCTTTTGAATCTCGATGTCAGGAACTCCGTCCACCTCTCACTCCTCTGGTTCTGACTTGCTATGTGGTCTTTTCCCAAGTCCTTACATCACCTTTTAACTGAATTCTTCCACATCCATGAATCTTAAAAATAAATCCAGGTCTTTCCCCTCACTCTATTGACCATGCTAGTCTAAAGCAAATGCCTCATTTAGTGGCATCCTCATGCTCCTCCATAAGCATCCCAATGGACTCTTAATTTGCTTATACACACTCAAGAAGAGACCTGGGGATGTCACAATTATGCTATGGAAGAGAAAAAAAAGAGATGTAAAAAAAAAAAAAAAGGATTTACAGCAATAAAGCCTGGAGTGTGCTACATTAAAATAATAACTGGTTTTCTTTCTTTAGTATAGTACAATTATGGGTGATCATTTTTGCCTTCTACAAATATTTTCTAAATGTTGGACTTTGTGGTCTTATGGTCTTATGGTATTTATTCCTTTAACTGCAAGGAAAAAATGGGGGGGGGAGAAGCATAAAACCAGAATCATACACATACACAAACACACAATATTCAGAGTAAGCAAACAGCCTTAGATTCTACGACTTTACAAATCACTCTTTTTAATCTATCTTTGTAAAAATTTGTACAATGTCGGGATACCTGACCTGCTGTTCCTGTGGGTTCACTACAGGCCGGGCCTTCATCCATGCAAAAGGCAGAATATGTGCCATGAAAATAGAAAGCACACAGGGGGAAGAGAGCCACCTCCTTTGATTGTCACCTCTGCCTTTTCCAGCACAGCTTTGCACACTGCAGCACGGAAGGTAAAATGCTTATGTGGAGTGTGTCCAATCGGCAAAGAAAACAATGCAAGTAAACACACAGCTGGCAGTTTGTAGAGATAGGCGTGGCCAGTGGTGGCAGTGCTGAGGAGGCTCAAACCCTGGCTTTAGAGTGAAGAGCATCTGTGCTACCACTAAGACTTGGGTGTCTTGGGAGGGGCCTCAACTTTCCTTATCTCCATCTTGTCATCAGGAAAATGGGCGTAACTCTTCCAGGCTCCTGGTCATGACACTGAGACTCATTTTCATGTCCTTGTCCTCACCTGCTTGCTGTTTATTGAGTAAACTTGCATATATGTGAAGTCGCTAGACAAGCCTTCAAAGTCAGACATATGGAAGAGATAGAAAAGAGTCCCTTAAGCACTCACCGACTTCTATTTCTTTTTTAGAGTTTATTCAGTGTGTGTGTGTGTGTGTGTGTGTATACACTGACATTTCATGGAGCATATGTCGGGGCATCTAATGGGAGTGAGTTCTCTCCTTCACCATGTGGGTCTCAGGGATCAAATTCAGGCCTGGTGGTTGGTGTCTTTATCTCCTGAACCATCTCGCCTGCCCTGCACTTAGGCTTTCATCCTCTAACATGAAGTCAACAATTAGTATGTTGTTGCAACAGGCTTTGAAACAGGCTGGGAGACCTAGGTTTGTCCCATATCTCAGATGCAGAAACGAAGGTTTAGAATGTAAAGTCATCTGTCTGCCACTAGAGAAGTCAAGGACGGATGAACCGGGATCTCAAAACCAGTCTTTCTCTCCTCCCCCCAATCCATCAAGTGGGGATGCCTCAAGAATCAGGGACTTGGGAGAACCAGGGAGGAGGGTTCAGGACAAAGTCATCCTTAATCTTAGATGGTGTGGTTAGGAGCACACCCTCAGGAGAGAGTGGGCCTCACTGTCAAGTACTGGCTCCACTTGTTTGTGGTGTGACCCCATCCATATTACATAACCCTCTCTCTAAACTTTAGCTTCCTTGCCTGTAAAATAGGATAAGGAATAGTTGTTTCTTTTTTAAGTTTTATTTATTTTTTTTTTATGTGGAATGTACTGTCTGTATGTAGGTTTGTGCACCCATGTTGTGCAATGCCGTGGAGGTCAGAAGAGGGTGTCGGATTCCCCTGGAACTGGAGTTAAAGACGGTTCTCAGCCACCATGTGGGTGCTGGGGATCGAACCTGGGTCCTCTGCAAGAGCAGTCGGCCATCTCTCCAGCCCCAGGAATAGTTGTTTCTTTAAAGAAGCACCAAGTTCATTGTCTAGAAGAGTCAACGAACTTAACTGCTTGGTGCAATGCCTGGCTCAGGGCCAGCATCAAACTTCAGCCTTTTCTTGTTCTTTGTCATTCATTCAGGCCTTAATGGGCAGCTGCTCACTTAGAGCTTATTAAATGACTAACCAAAGTGTGGCTTTTCCCTGGCAGCACTTCCCTAAACAAGCTAACGGTTTAGTAATCAGAGACGGGTTGGTTGAGGATGGAGAAATGCAAACAGCAGCATGTGTTTATCATGTGTGCTGTGAAGAGCTTCCGTTCCCCAAAGCAGATTCACAAATGCCTTTGGCAAAGAGTGAACAGCATAAGGCAGGAGTGCCAGTGAGCCTGGATCCCCAGGATGGCATCTCAGAGGAAGCTGCCACAGGAGGGCTAACTGCAAGGTGACAGAAAGGCATTCTCTGGTTCCTCCCTTCCGAAGTGACAGCAGGGGTGGCTCTTCTGTGTGCTCCAAGAGCTTTGCACACATCACCTCTGGGCATTTCTCCAGTGTCTCCGCTGGGGAGGTCCTGTCATTATTTTTCATTTCACACAGGACAGAAGGAAAGCCCAGAGTAGAGGAATGATTTCCACACAAACTTGAGGCTGGACTTGGAAGAAGGAAGACAGAACCCTCTTCTAGATTATTCCCTTTGAACTCTTACCTTAAATTTTGCCTCTTCAATTTACAGTTCACAGAACAGTTTCATTTTTCTATCATTTCTGATTCACTGCATTAAATTGTATCTCTCTCTTCTTCCCTGTTAGGCTTTATACCATAGACTAATAAGGGCATGTCCTTCTGCAGAAAACTCTTATAGCCACAGCCTCTGTAAGGAAATGATAAACCCCTACCAAGGTCCTGTCTGTGAATCTCAAACCCCTACCAGGGTCCTGTCTGTGAATCTCAAACCCCTGCCAGGGTCCTGTCTGTGAATCTCAAACCCCTACCAGGGGCCTGTCTGTGAATCTCAAACCCCTACCAGGATCCTGTCTGTGAATCTCAAGTCCCCAGGTTCCTGGATTACAGAAGAATGGCAGGTGCCATTCTTACTTTACTGGAGAAGTTCACAGAGCTCAGGTTTTCAGGCCCTGGGTAGCAGAAGGCTGCCTGATATTGGGTATACCTCAAAAAGACGTCCCCTTCCTTCCCCCACCCACGCAGTAGCACATTACTTCTCTAAAAGGCAGACTCTGCCATCTGCCCCCTGCTGCTCCCGGGAATCAGGGACAGCGGGGCTGCAGGCTCATGCTGTGGATACTTGACATGCAACCTTCTTCTTCATCAGAGACCTAGAAGAAGGGATTCCTGGGTTGTGCTTTGTGGACCTGAAAGCTTCTCAGAACCCCAACCATGCTGGTTCTCATTCTCTTTCTTTTTGTCTCTGTCTGTCTCTATTTCTCTGTCTCTGTCTCTCTTTCCATGTGTATGGCATTAATAACTCTTCTAATACATTCATTATCCAAGAGGACAATCCATGCTAGTGTCCTCCTTGAACCCCAAATCCAAAACCTTTCATTCTCTAAATTTATATGTTGAAGTCCCAGAACCCACAGACTATGAATGGCCCTTAAAATGCCAGTCTTTTCAGATGCGATCTACTAGGATGTCATCCTGTTGAAGTAGGGAAGACACTTGAGGCTGCCAGCAATGACTCTAGCTAAGGCAGGCATGGAAGGACCCTTGCTCACAGCCCTCAGAAGGAACTAATTCTGCTGACATCTTGATCTTCCTTGTTTTGGTTGCCATATTGGGAGATAAGAAAATTTATTCATTAGTGAGCTACCCAACTGCTTTGGAAAACAGGTCAATTGTTCCTATTTTATAGGAAAATCAGGAACAGGGAAATTAAGTGTTAGCAGCCAACACCTAGAAAGCAGGAGTTAAGCAAACAACGTGACTCTGTTGTTTCAACTGCTTGTTCCCTTCAGTTAGAAGTTTGCCTGCAGGTGAGGGAACAGGCCTCATGCTGATAGACAGCTTTGCAATGAAGAGTTCAGCACTTTATGGACTCCATGGATTGAACAATAATCAAAAAACCCTATTCAAATACAGGGACTATGAGAATATCTCCATTTCATTTTTGTGTGAATATGTGTATGTTCCTACATACTCACACGTGTGTGCATGCCTGTGGAGGCCAGAAGTCAATCTCAGGTTTCTTCCTCAGTCACTTTCTACCTTATGTTTTAAGACAGAGTCACGAGCTGATCCTGGATCCCACTGATTCAGGTAGATTGTCTCTAGGGCTCCTCCTGGATCCATCTCAACAGCACTAAGATGGCAAGTGTCCACCATCAGAGCTGGCTTTATTTTTTAAAATGTCGGTTCTAAGGGATCAAACTTAGGTCCTAATGCTTATACAGCAAGCACTTTACTGACTGAGCTATCTCCCCAGTCCTGAGTGTCTCCATTTCTAATGGAGGAAACCAAAGTGTTTCTGAGGATGGGAATGGAGACAGTCCTCCAGCATGCTCACCTGCAGGGCAGTGGCCTTTATTCCTGCATTCTCTGATGCACGTGTCTATTCTAAGATGCAAATGGTTCTTCATTTGCTGCATAGCTAGCCTGTTGATCTAGTGTACTGAATAGTCAAAGTCTATCAATAAATATCACTGTAGATACCTTGGAAAATACTTGAAGTCAGCCTCTACTGCTTGTTTGCAAATATAATTCACAACTATCATTCTGCTAAATAAACATAGTATTAAGCTGACTCCTAATGACTTATTGTTACACCTGTAGATGAGTGCAGCTCTCGACTCTCACCAGAGAAGCTTCTTCTTGCAGCAGATGGCGAGTAACATAGAGACCCACAAGTGACTGTGTACAGAGAATAAGAGATCAGTCCTAACTGAGACACCTATATCATGCTCTCTCCTCCCTTGGGATCGTCATAGAAGAGGGGGCTCTAAGAGCAAGGGGTGGTAGATGAACACAAGAAATCTGCGTATCACAGGCTAGTTGCATGTAGGAAGCCACAGCAAGCTTACGTAAGACCTGTGCAACTCCAAACAGGATGGGGCAGCCCTGCACGGACAGGGAGGTGGGCGAGAAGATCCAGTCGCAGCTGAGGACCCATCACCAATTAATTGCTAGATGCTTGGGCAGTTTTCCTTTCTGGTGTGACACTGGTAGGTTGACCAGATTCCAAGGGACAGATTCATACTCAAGAGCATTTAAGAAACAGAGATTAGACTTAACAGGCCTTTCAAAAACATAGTTAATAATAGAGGGCATAATGTGGGGGGCAGCTACTGAGATGGGAATGGAGTGGATGGGGGGAGTTTGAATATGATCAAAATACATTGTTTGAAATTCTCAAATCAATAAAAATATTTTAAGAAAGGAGCATAAAATGATTTCTCCATCAGCTTTAAAGACAAACAGAACATAGCAGGAGAATGAAGCCCCCAAATATTTGAAAAACACAGCCAAGAGCAGCCTACATGGACTGTCCCTGACTCAGAAAGAAGGCTAGTTTTGTGATGTATTTTCTACCAGGTGACAGGGACAAATGCAAAGAATAATTATTTTTTTTTCAAAATAGGAATGTGTCGAAGCTGAGATTGCAGACTCCTAACAAGGCATGCTGGGCTGCAGATAATGTACTGTGTGGTCTTTTGTGGGATGGAATTGT
Organism: Rhizomys pruinosus; assembly: GCA_009823505.1. NCBI lineage: Eukaryota > Metazoa > Chordata > Mammalia > Rodentia > Spalacidae > Rhizomys > Rhizomys pruinosus. The sequence goes on along the minus strand of VZQC01012407.1, from coordinate 3,262,677 downwards.
TTAGCTTGAGTCTGAATGGGAAATGCTGCCCCAGGCTGATGGAAATGCAGGTCCTGAGGCCCCAGGAGTCTCTTATCTTTTCTCCTGCTTGGTACCTTGGGAGATACGACCTCTGCTATCTCAACTCTGTGGCGGTGACGGGGGCAACCCACTTCTGTGTCAACCATAGGTCAGGCACTTTTCGTCTTTTAGTCCTTGTGATTTCTCTAATCAGGGCCTGAAGGAACCAACTACAGTTCTCTCCATTTTTAAAAAATATGAAACGCTTCACGAATTTGCGTGTCATCCTTGTACAGGGGCCATGCTAATCTTCTCTATATCGTTCCAATTTTAGTATATGTGCTGCTGAATGGAGCACAGTTCTCTCCATTTTTTTCCACAGGTAATTATCTGTGAATATGCCAGAGAGGGAAAGGACCCCACGGGATCTGAAGGGAGAATTTTCTTTTTTTTCTTTTTTTTTTTTTTTTTACTGTCTAATTTTGTACACATCAGTTTTTTTTTTGTTTTTTTTTTTTTTTTCTCAACATTTTTTTTATTGATGCTTTGTGCTTTCATACATCATTTTCCAATTCCGTTCAGGCATATCTCCCCTTCCCTTCACCCCCACCCCCACCCCAACCGAGATCATGCATTCTGCCATGACTGTCCTGCATATCTCTCTCAGTTTTTTTTTCCATTTTTTAGCTATAAGTGATAATCCATGAGTACAAGCATCCTTCATGTATAACCAATTTGCAGGCTGTTGTGCCCAAACACCCACAGCCCCACCTTCCAGCGGGGGGTGAGGGGTTGTATGTTCAATCAGGTTAATCAAATGAGGGTCCAGACTACATTGCTGTAGTTTCACCTGAAGGGAGAATTTTCTAACTCAAGTTTAGGGTACTGGCAAAAAGGAGGGGGCATGTGTTTTGACAGAGGAGTTGATACCATCTTTCCTCAGTCCTAAAAGTGACCAGGCAGCTGGCTGTAGAGATGGCTCAGCAGTTAGGAGCACTGCCTGCTCTTCCAGAAGAACCAGTACCCACATGGTGGCTTAACTCCAGTTCCAGAGGATGCAATGTCTTTCCTCTGTCCTCCATAGGTGTTGTATTACACAGGTGCATTTACATATTACACACATGCAGGCAATACATTCATACATATAAAAATAAAAATTAATAAACCAAAAGTGACCAGAAATTCTGCCTGAAGACAAGGATGAGGAAAGGACACAGTGAACAGAGCTGGCAACATGGATCAAAGAAGACCACACAGGGTCACAGGTGTCCCCTGAGGTGGGGCTGTGGGGATGCATGGGAAATTGGGGGGTACTCCCTCAAACTCCTCTGCTCTCACCTCCTCTCAAGATCAGCTTCCAACCTCCCCATCCCTCTATGCTCATCCTGCTGAAACTCTTCGCACTACATAATGTGTCTGCCTCCCTCTTTCTCCAGTTCTTGTCCTTGGCCCTTTTAAAATATAAACCTAGATCTCACCTCTGCCCAGCTCCCCTCCTTCATTTCATTTCCTGCTTCCTCCAGTACAGACCCAGGTGTCTCCAAAGCCCAGTGGCTGGGATGGAGTAGGCAGTCACTCTGGATGTATTACTTAATGATGCATTAAATTCCAATTGCTGCTGTAACAAAGGGCCACAAATGCATTGGCCTAAGCCAACAGCACAAATGTATCCCCTTACAGTTCTGCATGTGTAAAGCCTCATTTGGGCTAAAATCATGTGGGCTGGCTGCCTGCCTTCTGGAGGCTCCATTTCCTTGCCTTTTCTAGTTCTTCAGGCTCTTTTCATTCCTTTCATATGTTGCTTCTAGTATCAAAGTACTTTCCCTGTCCCTAGAACCCTGCTTCCTTCTTACAAGGACCGTTGTGATTACCTGAGTTATCCAGAGCTATTCCTTCATTTTAAAGGACTTAATCATATGTACAAGGCACCTTTGCCTTATAGGGTAATTGTCCTAGTTTATCTTCCATTGCTGTGACAAAACACTCTGACCAACACCAACTTGGGGAGGAAAGGGTTTATTCAGCTTACATCTCCTGAGTCACAGTTCATCACTTAAGGAGCCCAAAGCAGGAACTCAGGGCAGGAACCTGGAGGCAGGAGCTGAAGCACAAGCCATGGAGGAATGCTGTTCACTGACTTGCTCCCCTGGTCCATGCCCAGCCTGACCTCTTATACAGTACACAACAACCTGCCCAGAGTGGCATCACCCATAGTGGCTGGGCCCTCTCACATTGCTCAACAATCAAGACAATACTCCACAGATGTGGCCACAGGCCAGTCCAATGGAGCCAATTCCCCACTTGAGGCTCCCTCAACCCAGGTGTGTCAAGTTGACACTAAAGCTATCTAGCACAGTAATATAGTCAGAGATCAGGGATTTGGATGTGGACATTGGCTTGGCCCCTTGCCTGGAAGTCCCTGACCTTTGATATCTCTACTCTGTGGTCTCATTTTGTAGATCAGGCTGGCTTGGAACTCCTTATGTGGCCTAAGCTGGCTGGCCGCAGACTCATGGTAATCACACAGTCTCCCGAGTACTGGGTTTATAAGCATAAGCCAGCCTGCCTGACATACATGGACATCTTAAAATTTTTTTTATTACATTTGACTTATTTATTGTGTGTGTGCATGCATGTGTGTGCCATAGCACATATGTAGAGGACAACCTGCAGGAGTTGGTCCTCTCTTACCAACCTATGGGTCATAGGAATTGAACTCAAGTTGTCAGACTTGGTAGCAAGTGCCTTCACCCCTGCGCCATCCTGGACATCTTTGAGGGGATGTGACTAGGGTTATGTGGATGAGTAAATGGAGTCAGAACGATGCAGCTTCTTTGGACTGATGGACAACTAGAAGCAAGTGGGAGGCAGAGCAGTGGGGAGGGTTGGGGTCATGATGCTTAGATTTGTTGAGGTAGCAGAAAGCTCATGGGCAGGGGAAATAGGGGATCTCTGTATGGAAAGATTCATTATGCTGAACTGAAGAATTTAGAATTCTACTTGAGAAAGAGGATTCACGGAATAGAAAAATATAAGGGCGGGGACATAGAGCAAATGCCTCATGTTCACATGGCCAGCACATGACGAAGGACTGGGGCAGGGACTCAGACTTCCAAGAATATCTTTTTCTGACTCTCAAGTCTCACTTTATTCCAAGTTTAATACCCCTTCAATCACTTTCTTTTTCAATGTGTGTGTGTGTGTGTGTGTGTGTGTGTGTGTGTATGAGTTGCTTTTCTTATTGCTGTAATCAAATAACAAAGGAACATAAGGAAGGAAGGGTAGGTTTATTCTGGCTCACAGTTCAAGGAGGTGCAGTCCACCATCACTGGGGGAACATGACGGCGGGACTGTGAGCTGGATGGTCACGTGGTGTCCGCAGTTAGGAGCAGATCAATGCTGCTGCTCAGCTTGCTCTTTCCTCTTTTAGAAAATTAATTTATTTTTATTTTATACATAAGATTGTTTTCTTTACATGTATATATGTGTAGCATGTGTGTACAGTGTTCATGGAGGCCAGAGGGGGCATTAAATTCCTTGGAATTGAAGTCACAGACTGTTGTAGCTGCCATGTGGGTGCTGGGAACTGAACCCGGGTCCTCTGTATGAGCAGCCAGTGCTCTTAACCACTGAAACTTCTTTCAGCCCCACCTTTAAAAAAACCACTTTTCCCTCATTTGTGGATGCTAACACCAAATTCCCCAGATTAAAGGCAAGCTGAGTAACATTATTGTTATATTTCTGTTTATCTGAAAGCAACTATGTTGTCATAATGTGAATCTCTCAACAGGCTCTAGAATCCACCCACCAATTTTTTCAGACTCTGTAATTACTGTATATGGGTGGAGAGTATGTATCCATATTTTAGAGTAATATAAAATTAATGGAGGAAAATGTGAATTCCTAAGCATAAAAAATAAAAAGACTGAGAGAAAGATGCAGGACAGTTATGGCAGGATGCATGATCTGGGGTGGGATGGAGTGGGGTGGGGGGAAGGGAAAGGGGAATATGCCTGAACTGAATTGAAAAATGATGTATGGGGGCTGGAGAGATGGCCTAGCAGTTAAGAGTGCCAACTGCTCTTGCAGATGACCCAGGTTCGATCCCCAGCACCCACATGGCGGCTGAGAAACATCTTTAGCTCCAGTTCCAGGGGAATCCGACGCCCTCTTCTGACCTCCGTGGCATTGCACAGAATGGTTGCACAAACCTACATGCAGACAGTACATTCATACACATAACAATAAATAAAATAAAAAATAAAAAACAAAAAATGATATATGAAATACACAAAACATCAATTAAAAAATAACCAAAAAGCCCGCTTTTCCCAAATTTTTTTCAATCTGAGAGCAGAGCCTTGCCACCCACATTTACTATGGGTCTTCCTACCTCCATGAACCCATCTAGAAAAATCCCTCACAGACACCCACAGAGGTTTGTCCTCTAGATGATTCCAGATCCTGTCAAGTTGATAATCAATATTTACCATCATGTATCACTATCAGTGTATATATGATATCTGCATGTTGGGTTTAAATATAATTCAAGGATGATAGAGTTCATCTGGTCAAAGTGTATGAGTCAGGGGTTTCAAGTCTGTTCACAGAGTTATGCACCTGTCACCGCTGTTCATTCTACAAATTTTTTGTCCCTCTTAAAGGAAGTCCCAGGGTCTCTGAGCAGCCCCACCTCATGTCCCCTAGTCCCTGACCCCTGGAAATCCCCGAACCACTTCAGACTTGGCTCCAGCTGGCATTTACCTTCCAGGTATCTGTGTGGGTTGTTAGCCTTCCTTGCCCCCACATTCCCTCCATGGTCCTGTGCAGTAAGACTTCTGCCCTCACCATACCACTGAAATGGCTTTCTCAAAGGTCAACAGTGACCCCTGAGTCTGACCCAATAGCATCTCCCCAGGCAACTCGGGCTGCAGCAGCCAACGGTAATTATCTGTCTGATGGTTATGGCAGGCCCTCTGACACTGCCTGTGGATACCTCATCTGAGCCTGCCTGCTGAGTGAAGGGATGCTAGATCTCAGCCTGTCCCTCCACAGTGGAGAAATTAATGTCCCTGCATTGACGTCAGAGTCAGGATCTTGCTGTCTCAATGTCAGCTTTGTCATATTCTAGCTCTGTGATCTTCACCAGTTTCATGTGTGTACGCCTTCATTCCTCACTTTGCCATAACTATTGTAATAGTAGCCACCCCTCAGGATACTCATGTAGGCTCACTGAGCCAATGAATTCTAATGTCTCCCCAAAGTAGGTAGTATACAGTCGTCTGAGTTAACTGATTCCTAATATAATTATTTAGCTCATTCTTTTGTTCAATGAGTTTATTTGCTGCCATTTTTTGCTACAACTTCTATGCTTTAGACTGCTCTGGGATTCAAATGTACACTAAATTCATTTATAAGCAGGTATTTTGGACAGTTAAACCTCCCTAGAATCTTATTTTTGTGATACATTATACAGATGAGTATTATGGTTCCCAGGGTCTTTGGGTTACTGGGGAGCTTAAAAGATTCACAAAGCACTTAGAATAATGCCTGGCATATCAAGAATCTTCTAGAAATATTAGTGATCCTAGTTATCCAGCCCTCTTCTCACTTCTCACTTCCATGAGTTTGAGTTACGTGGAGACATCCCCACCTGCTGTTCCTGCAGCTCCTGAGCTGAGACTCACTTCCAAGCTTTGAGTGTTACCAAAGGCCACTATACCAATAAAGCAAATATGGGTCTCCTTGAGTCAAGCAAGACTCCTCTGTCAGCACCAGCTACACCTCATCTGCCTGGAAATACTGTGCAGCAGAGGCAGCCATATGCCTGTATATCCCAAATCTAATTGGCTATTAGCTCTCTCCTTGGAGGAATAACCCACGGCTGATGCCACAAGCTTACACCCTCTAATGGTCAGGAGATGTTATAAGCCACACGAAGACCCTGTCATATTCAACAGAAAAAAATGTAATTCATGGATTAACATACCATCCAAACATCTGTGTCTATACCAAAGTAACCTACGATAACAAGTATTAAACTGGTTAAATAAATAATACCTAGATATCTAATTACTTGTGCTTCATTGGTAGGATCGAAAGGTTATTCCTGGACAAACTGTCAGCCCATGAAAGAAAACAGCCAGAATTGACCAGAGTCCAAGACAGCAGCTCCAGAGAAAGTAGACTGTTTTGTTTCTCATCCACCTGTGCCCCTTGTCTAAACCTAGGGAAAAATCTGCGGAAGAGGGGGCGTGGTAGAATATAACGGCTGTGATTAGGGTGAACGGTGAACCTACAGCAATATAGCCTGGACACTCATTTGATCAACTTGATTGAACATACAAGCCCCCCCTGCTGGATGGTGGACCCAAGGGACTGTGTGGGTTTGGACACAACTGCTTGCAAATTGGTTTTACATGCAGGATGCTTGTACTCATAAATTATCACTTATTGCTAAAAAATGGAAAAAAAAACTGAGAGAAAGATGCAGGACAGTTATGGCAGAATGCATGATCTGGGATGGGGTGGGGTGGGGTGGGGGGAAGGGAAGGGGAAATACGCCTGAACTTAATTGGAAAATGATGTATGAAATACACAAAACATCAATAAAAAATAAATAAAATTTCTAGCATAAGCTTTCAGCTTGTGTCTGGGCAACCGTTTCTGAAGACTGACTGGCCCTTGCCTTATTGTCTCTTAACTTCCTAGTCTAGTATGGGAGTTGGAGTGTGTATCTACTTCAAGACTGACAATTCCCCCTTGTCGGTCTTGTCCTCCAGGTCGTTCCACTTTCCTATGACTGGTACCCACGTTTTACCCAGCTACCTTCCTATGACTGGTACCCCACGTTTAACCCAGCCACCTTCCTATGACTGGTACCCCACGTTTTACCCAGCTACCTCCCTATGACTGGTATCCCGCGTTTTACCCAGCTACCTCCCTATGACTGGTACCCCACGTTTTACCCAGCCACTTTCCTATGACAGGTACCCCACGTTTTACCCAGCCACCTTCCTATGACTGGTACCCTACATTTTACCCAGCCACCTTCCTATGACTGGTACCCCACGTTTTACCCAGCCACTTTGCTATGACTGGTACCTCACGTTTTACCCAGCCACCTTCCTATGACTGGTACCCCACGTTTTACCCAGCTACCTTCCTATGACTGGTACCCCATGTTTTACCCAGCTACCTTCCTATGACTGGTACCCCACGTTTTATCCAGCCACTTTCCTATAACTGGTACCCCACGTTTTACCCAGCTACCTTCCTATGACTGGTATCCCACGTTTTACCCAGCTACCTTCCTATGACTGGTACCCCACGTTTTACCCAGCTACCTCCCTATGACTGGTACCCCACGTTTTACCCAGCTACCTTCCTATGACTGGTACCCACGTTTTACCCAGCCACTTTCCTATGACTGGTACCCCATGTTTTACCCAGCCACCTTCCTATGACTGGTACCCCATGTTTTACCCAGCTACTTTATAATCTTGGGGCAGAGAAAAGGACCCATGAAACTCAGACTCCATACCTGTATCTTTTTGGGATTCGTGGTGGGTTCTGATAAAAGATGCAAATATGCTCAAGTCATGACTATCTATAGGGAGTTAAAGTGCCAGCTACACATAATGAGAGATTAGAGACACTCATATCAAATAAGTGACCATGCAGCAACCTTCATAACTGCCAGAGCAAAGAAAGAAATACATAGAAGGGTATAATTAACATAATTGAAGGAGAGGCAATCAGGCCAGAAGGCTGCAGAGACTAATTGTTTCCTTCCTTGAAACAAGGATGACATCATATAAGACAGGCCCCAGTGGAACTTTCTACATTGACAGGAATGTCCTAAGCCAGTCCTGTCCAATATGGTACCTGCTAGCCACATGTGACCTTAGAGTCTTCAGTGTTGCATTTTTAATGTGACATAATTAAAACCTAAGGATCCACCTGTGACTGGTGGTAAAAGATGGAACACCACCACCAGAGACTTATCAAAATCACGTTGCCAAATGCTGCAGGTAGTGTCTGCAATGGAGAATTTTAAAGAAGTTATTAAGGAGTGTGGAATGCCCACTTCTGGGACTTCAAGGATCTGAGGATCGAGAGTCCCAGAATCCACCCAAAGAAACAGAATGAGGTAGTGTGCACTTATAGTCCCAGTGTAGGAAGGAGTGGACAGAATGAGGTAGTGTGCACTTATAGTCCCAGTGTAGGAAGGAGTAGACAAAATGAGGTAATGTGCACTTATAGTCCCGGTGTAGGAAGGAGTGGGCAGAATGAGGTAGTGTGCACTTATAGTCCCGGTGTAGGACGGAGTAGACAGAATGAGGTAGTGCGCACTTATAGTCCCGGTGTAGGAAGGCGTAGACAGAATGAGGTAGTGTGCACTTATAGTCCCGGTGTAGGAAGGAGTAGACAGAGTGAGGTAGTGTGCACTTATAGTCCCGGTGTAGGAAGGAGTAGACAGGATGAGGTAGTGCACACTTATAGTTCCGGTGTAGGATGGAGTAGACAGAATGATGCAGTGCGCACTTATAGTCCCAGTGTAGGAAGGAGTAGACAGAGTGAGGTAGTGCGCACTTATAGTCCCAGTGTAGGAAGGAGTAGACAGAGTGAGGTAGTGCGCACTTATAGTCCCAGTGTAGGAAGGAGTAGACAAAATGAGGTAGTGCGCACTTATAGTCCCGGCGTAGGAAGGAGTAGACAGAGTGAGGTAGTGCGCACTTATAGTCCCGGCATAGAAAGGAGTAGACAGAGTGAGGTAGTGCGCACTTATAGTCCCGGTGTAGGAAGGAGTAGACAGAATGAGGTAGTGTGCACTTATAGCCCCGGTGTAGAAAGGAGTAGACAGAATGAGGTAGTGTGTACTTATAATTCCAGTGTAGGAAGGAGTAGACAAAATGAGATAATGTGCACTTATAATTCCAGTGTAGGAAGGAGTAGACAGAATGAGGTAGTGCACACTTATAGTCCCAGTGTAGGAAGGAGTAGACAGAATGAGGTAGTGCACACTTATAGTCCCGGTGTAGGAAGGAGTAGACAGAATGAGGTAGTGTGCACTTATAGTCCCGGTGTAGGAAGGAGTGGGCAGAATGAGGTAGTGCGCACTTATAGTCCCGGCGTAGGAAGGAGTAGACAGAATGAGGTAGTGTGCACTTATAGTCCCGGTGTAGGAAGGAGTAGACAGAATGAGGTAGTGTGCACTTATAGTCCCGGTGTAGGACGGGGTAGACAGAATGAGGTAGTGTGCACCTATAGTCCCAGTGTAGGAAGGAGGAGACAGAATGAGGTAGTGCGCACTTATAGTCCCAGTGTAGGAAGGAGGAGACAGAATGAGGTAGTGTGCACTTATAGTCCCAGTGTAGGAAGGAGTAGACAGAATGAGGTAGTGTGCACTTATAGTCCCAGTGTAGGAAGGAGGAGACAGAATGAGGTATTGCACACTTATAGTCCCAGTGTAGGAAGGAGGAGACAGAATGAGGTAGTGTGCACTTATAGTCCCAGTGTAGGAAGGAGGAGACAGAAGGAGGTAGTGTGCACTTATAGTCCCAGAGTAGGAAGGAGGAGACAGAATGAAGTAGTGTGTACTTATAGTCCCGGTGTAGGAAGGAGGAGACAGAATGAAGTAGTGTGCACTTATAGTCCCGGTGTAGGAAGGAGGAGACAGAATGAGGTAGTGTGCACTTATAGTACCAGTGTAGGAAGGAGGAGACAGAATGAGGTAGTGTGCACTTATAGTCCCGGTGTAGGAAGGAGTGGGCAGAATGAGGTAGTGCACACTTATATTCCCAGTGTAGGAAGGAGGAGACAGAATGAAGTAGTGTGCACTTATAGTCCCGGTGTAGGAAGGAGTGGGCAGAATGAGGTAGTGCACACTTATAGTCCCAGTGTAGGAAGGAGGATACAGAATGAGGTAGTGTGCACTTATAGTCCCAGTGTAGGAAGGAGTAGACAGAATGAGGTAGTGTGCACTTCTAGTCCCAGTGTAGGAAGAAGTAGACAGAATGAGATAGTGTGCACTTATAGTCCCAGTGTAGGAAAGAGTAGACAGAATGAGGTAATGTGTACTTATAATTCCAGTGTAGGAAGGAGTAGACAGAATGAGGTAATGTGCACTTATAATTCCAGTGTAGGAAGGAGTAGACAGAATGAGGTAGTGTGCACTTATAGTCCCAGTGAAAGAAGGAGTAGACAGAATGAGATAGTGCACACTTATCGTCCCAGTGTAGGAAGGAGTAGACAGAATGAGGTAGGGTGCATTTATAGTCTCAGTGTAGGACGGAGTAGACAGAATGAGGTAGTGTGCACTAATAATCCCAGTGTAGGATGGAGTAGACAGAATGAGATAGTGAGCACTAATAATTCCAGTGTAGGAAGGAGTAGACAGAATGAGGTAGTGTGCACTTATAATTCCAGTGTAGGAAGGACTAGACAGAATGAGGTAGTGCGCACTTATAGTCCCAGTGTAGGAAGGAGTAGACAGAATGACCTAGTGCGCGCTTATAGTCCCAGTGTAGGAAGTAGACAGATGAGCTAGTGCACACTTGTAGTCCCAGTATAGTAAGGGTTAGACAGGAGGATCCCTGGGCTCTGTTGGCCAACCAGCCTTGACTATTTGTTGAGTTCCAGGACAATGAGAGACCCTACCTCAAAAATATAATGGCGGGGAGTGCCTGAGGAAGGACACTCACATTTGTCCTCTGTCCTCCACATATGTCTATGAGCACACACACAACTATGAAGATCTCATGGAGCCTTTCATATATTCTTAACTGGCAGATTGTCGATGTCCACAGTGATGCAGTCTAGGCACAGAGCCTTTGACATGTCTTTTTTTTTTTTTTTTGAGAAAGTGTTTCATGTAGCCTAGGCTGGCCTTGAATTCACTACATGGCTCAAGCTAGCTTTGAACTCATGATGGCTTCCACCTCTCAAGTTCTAGGATAATAAATATGTGCTGCCTTGATCATTCTACTCTTTCTTCTTAAACATTTTTAAAGGTTTTATTTATGTATTTATATTTTTTATTTATTCTTTTTAAGACAGGGTCTTTCTGTGTCCCCAGCTGGCCTGGAACAAACTCACTCTGTAGACCAGGCTGGCCTTGAACTCACAGAGATCTGCCTGGTCTGCCTTTCAAATGCTGGGATTCAAGGCGTGCACCACCATGCCCAGCAAGATTTATTTTATTTATTTTTTTAATTTTTTAAATTTTATTTATTTTTTATGTGTATGAATGTACTGTCTGCATGGAGGTCTGTGCACCCATGTCATGCAATGCCACAGAGGTCAGAAGAGGGCGTCGGCCTCCCCTGGAACTGGAGTTAAAGACAGTTCTCAGCCGCCATGTGAGTGCTGGGGATCGAACCCTGGTCCTCTGCATGAGCAGTCGGCACTCTTAACTGCTAGGCCATCTCTCCAGCCCCTTATTTTATTTTTAAATGTACATTAGTGTCTGAACATGGGTATGTACACATGAGTTCAGGGACCCACAATGACCAGAAAAAGGCAACATAGTCTCTGGAGCTGGAGTTAGAGGTGGTTATGAGCCATCTGTGTGTTGAGAATGGAACTCGGGTCCTCTGCAAGACCAGCATGCTCTCTTAACACTAAGCCATCTCTCCAGCCCTATATTATTTTAGAGACAAGATCTTACCATGTAGACTAGGTTTCCCTGGAGCTTACTTTGTAGCCCAGCTTGACTGGAACTCATGGTCCTCCTGCATCAGCCTCCTGAGTGTTGGAATCACAGGTGTGTGCCCCGAACCCCCATAATCACTATCTTTGGGTCATGGTGAGTCTTATTGAACTAAGGATGAAATGGTTTCATGCTCTCTTATAGCAATCCCACCAGCCAGATGCCAACTCAAAGTCCTGTCAGCAAAGGTGTCTGTGATATGGCTCCATCCACCAAACCTTATTTCCACTCCTCTACTTAGTCCAGAGCTTACACTCTACCCCACCCCTCTTATTCATGCCTGGGATTTTGTTCACTCTGTCCCTGTGGTTTGTAATATCATTTTGTGACCCCTCCCAACATCATCTGAAGGATTTTTATCCTTCTAATCTGCACCAAGCCCCATGTCATTCTATGTGTTTATTTTGTACACTGTACATGTTCATGTGGAAGTGTACACCTGTGCATGCAGGTGCAAAAGTGTGTTCCTGTGCATGTGTAGGCCAAAGGTGGACACTTGGTGTCTTCCTCAATCATTTCCATCTTATTTTTGTAAGATAGGGGCTCTCATTGTCCCTAGAGCTCACTTATGATCTCCAGGCTCCCTCTCCAGTGCTGGGATTGTAGGCTTGCCTTACTGTGCTCAGCGTTTCTGTGGTTGCTGAACTCGAGTCTCCATGCTTCACAGCAGGTACTTGAGTGACTGAGACACTTCCCTGCCCCCTTCCCCATGTGTAATTCTTACAAGCATCTCTGATTTCATTCTTTCTTGACATTGTTCTTTCCCTTCCTTCCTTCCTTCCTTCCTTCCTTCCTTCCTTCCTTCCTTCCTTCCTTCCTTCCTCCCTCTTTCCTTCCCTCCCTCCTTCCCTCCCTCTTTCTTTCTTTCCTTTCTCCTTTCTTTTTGATATAGGGTCTCCCTGTTGCCCCAGCTGGCCGGCAACTCACCCTATAGACCAGGCTGGCCTCAATCTCACAGAGATCCACCTGCTTCTGCCTCCCAAGTGCTGGGATTAAAGGCATGGGGTACCATAACCCATATTTCTCTTTCTTCATTTCAAATCCAGTCACAGCTGAAACTGATACCCACGATTGTCTATTGAGCTCTCTAATTAATTCATAGGTTGAAGTTTTGCAAAAACTCAAGGGGAGGAAACAAGTTGTCCATTGTTTGTATAGACTTGTCATCTTAAAATAGTACGAACACATAGTAGGTGCTTGTTTACGTACTTTTCTGGTCACTGTCATCTAATGCCTGAGAATAGCAACTTAAGCAAGGGTTTATTCTGTCTCACAGAATAAGCATACCCTCCATCATGGCAGGAATGGTGTGGCAGCAGGAGCCTGAGGCAGCTGGTCACATGGCATCCACACTCTGCAGGTGGAGAAAGATGAACACTGGTGCTGGGCTGCTGGGCTCCCTCTCTTTGTCAGCTCAGGACCTGTCCTCGTAGGATGGTGCTGCCCACATTCAGGGTGGGTTTTCGTTCTTCAGTTAAGTCTTTCAGGAAATGCCCTCAAAGACACACCCAGAGGTGTGTTTCCATAGTCAGTCCAGATCAAATCAAAATGACAATGAAGATAAACCATTACGGTGCTTGACAAACTCTAGATGCTTGGATTACAAAGGCAAGTATTTCCGTCCCTTTTCCATCTTTAAGCTATGAGGTTAACTCTTTTCCCAGCATAATGCGCAGCTGTACATTCAGTATCTGCAGGCAAACCAGAGGCTGCCGTATCCGCAGCTCTGCTTTGTGTATTAAATTTACAATAAAGCCTTAGACAGATGGCTGAAAAGAAAGCTTAATCGTGTCTGATATTATTAAATCTTCTTGTCCGAGGGCTCAGAGATCCCAAGAAAATTTTCTTTTAATCCAGGTGGGCTTTATATTCCATAAATGGAGTTATAGAGCTGGTCTGAGAAGCAATTTTGTGCAAGCCTTTACCAAAGGGGAGGGGAAAAAATCATTACAGTCCTGTGGAGGTTCTTAAGCAATAAGCATGCTGCACTCGCTTTAAGCCCAGAAGAGCTGCGTGGGCTTGACAGATCACTGTGTTTGGCCCAACTGCAGGTCTAAACAGATGTCTGTAAATATTGTAGAAAAGAACCCTCAGAAAGTTGGTGGGTGTCGCTCCTGAGTGGCTGTGGAGGCTTTGTTGGCAAACAGGAGGCAGCCGTCTGTCTCCCTTCTGTGGAGGATCAGCCTGCTCCAGTGATTATAGCCCCTTTGTTTTGTCCTTGGCAGGATCAGCCACCATGGCTACTGCTGCTGCTACTGCTGTTTCTGCCTCCTCCTCCTCCTCCTCCAACCTCCTCCTCCTCCTCCCCCTCTTCCTCCTCCTCTTCCTCACCCTCTTGCTTCTCCTTCTCCCCCCTCCCACTGCTCTTCTTCCTCCTCCTCTTTCTCTTCCTCGTTCTCCTTGTTCTCCCCTTCTCTTCCTTTTCCTTCTCCTCCCTTTATTCCTCTTCCTTCTTTTCTTCTTTCTCCTCCTCCTCTCCTTCCTCTTCCTCCTCCTCTTCTTTCTTCTCTTCTTCCTTTTCCTCCTCCTCTTTTTCTCTTCTTTCTCCTTCTTTTCTTCCTCCCCCTTTCCTCCTCCTCTTGTTCTTCTGAGACAGGGTCTCATGTATTATAGGCTAGCTTCAAACTTACTAGATAGCCCAGGATAACTCTGAACTTCTGAACCAGGCAAGAGCCTCTGACTCCACAGGCACGTGCCACCCTGTACAGTGAATGTGGTGCTGGGTGGGATCCAGCCCAGGCCAGTTTTGTGCCTGATAGGCAAGCCCTTTACCAGATGAGCTATAGCCCCAGTCCCACAGCTTCTTTTGAAACAGTCATTCTAAACGAGGAACAATTGTTCCCTCACTCTTGTCCTGCCCAGTGGACACGTGACAGTGTCTGGAGACTTTTTCTTTTTGCAGCTGAAAGTAGGGAGGTATTGCTGGCACATACGTAAGTGCGCCCATGTTGTGCAATGGCAGGAGAGGTCAGAAGAGTGTGTCAGATTCCCCTGGAGCAGGAGTTATGGATATGGATGCTGGGAATTGAACCTGGGTCCTCTGCAAGAGCAGCCAGTGCTCTTACCACTGAGCCATGTCTCCAAACCCTGAATCCTTTTAAAAAGCATTTTATTACATTATTATTATTATTATTATTATTATTATTATTATTTTGTGTGTGTGTGTGTGTGTGTGTGTGTTGCATGGTTCAGCAGGCTAGAGACTGATCTGAGTTAAGTATATCCAGGTCTACTCAGACAATGCCCAGAGAGGGTGAAGTGGAAAGGAGCCAGCGCAGTTCAGATAAAGGCACCACGTGAGGAGACGGAAGAAACGCTGAATAGTCAACGTCAAGTCTCAGACTTCAGGGATCCCAAGTCCACGTGAGGCTCAGTCAAACGAGCTACTGCTGACTAGTGCTAGTCTCAAGCACCTTTGCCCAGCAGCCTGGGTGGACACGCTCTGTCTCTGGCCTGTTCTGACTTAGTTCAAGCATGCACTGTGCTCCATCGTTCCCCTGACAGTGAATGAGATGGCAAGTCCTGCTGTCCTATACGTACTGTCTGTGCCTTCTTTGACCATCCCCACAGTAGCACAGCTGTCCACTAGGAGGCTTTCTGGTCTGGGGTGGCAGAGAGACCTTTCTGATTACGTCACTACCCAGCACCCTGCCTAGCAGCTCTGCCTTCTCCTGGGCAGATCATATCCCGAGGACTGTGAGGGAGCCTCTCCTAGAGTCCATGGAGTGAAATCTCAGTTTCCATCCAGACCACTCCTGCCTCCCTGACCAGACTCCTTGTACCATACAGCCTTGGGTCGCAGTTCACCTGTGGATGAGATGCTCCGTTCTCCTCCCTTTGTTTGGGGGTGGGGGGGCTGGACATAAATGTTCTTCCTTCAGTTGTTTATTTCCTTCATGTCCCTGTTCAAAGGATGGTACTCAAAGAGACCCTCCTATTGAGTCACTCTGCTGCAGGCACTTTCATCAAGCATCATATTGCCTTAAAGAGGTGAAAGGTGGTTCTTGGGGACTGAAAAATTACTCTTTTAATATCTAAAGCATGGATACACATGCAGAAAATAAATACACACACATTCTCACATATATACAAACACACCATTAAAATTTCATGGAGGCTTCATTAGACAAAAACTTCCTTAGGGAGGGAAGGATGAAAAAGAAGCAGAGAAATGCTGCCCTGTGGGAAGCAGGTCTCCGCACTCCATCACCAACGCAACTCCTAAATTGCCTTCTGCTTTCCTTTGAATCCAAAACGTCCTGGCAGGCTCATGTTTTAGATGTTTGTTCCCCAGCTGGGGAGGCTTTCTTGATTTGCTATAGCACTTTTAGGAGGTGAGGGTCCAGCCCCACTTGGAAGATGCGTGTCACTAGGCCTCTGAGGAGGACACCTGACCCCTGGATCTAGCCTTCCTTGTGTGCTGTGATGTGAACAGCCATGCTACATGCTCCCGCAACCATGGTCTGAACTGCTCTGCCAAGCCTTCCATGGCGTGGTGAACGGCAATCTACGGAACGTGAGATAAAGCAATTCCTTTGTCTGTTATGTTGTTCACGTCAGGAATCGTGGTCACAGCAATGCAAACAGCATTAACACACCTCCTCCTAAGAGCCTGCTGCAAATGGCAATTTTCCTGACGTATTTTATAGCCCTCTGAGTATAAACTCTATAAAATCCAAAGATGTTAGCTGTCTAAGCTTCATTGTATCTTTACATTGCCTTGTACTGGACACATCCTTAAAAGTTGCAGTCAGGTTCTTAATTTTTTGTTTTGTTTTGATTTTGGAGACAGGGTCTCCTTGTAGCCCCAGCTAGCCTAGAACTTGCTATGTAGACCAGGCTGGCCTCGATCTCACCTGGCTATTATTAAGTAGATATTTAGAGAATTCCCTACCATTTTGAGCACAGAACAGTGTCAAATGCTTGAATAAGAACTTCTTGGACCATCTGGATCCTCTCTTGGCTTTTAATCTTTATGAGCTACCAGATTTGTTGGGTCCCGTTGGGCACTGAGTTCAAATCTAAGTTCCTTAGGTGTCCACTGGATGAAATCTGGTCTCAACCATCTAAGTTTTCTCTCCTCCCATATCCTTGGCCATATGGATGTGTGACCCATTAAATTGAAAAGATTTTCAAGGAAATTATGATAAGAGTCTAAGCATCTTGGCAGTTGCAGAGGACAAAGCACGCATTATTGTCTGATTTACTTTAGTAATAAATTGAATTACTGCAAGGATCTGTAATAAAAAAAAGATGGGAAGGAAGCAAACTGAAATGTTAACCACATTATCCCTCTCTGGAATGTGGGCATGCAGTTTATTTTCTACTTATACTGTGGTTAATTAAAGAATGTCCTGTACTGGAAATGTATTTCTTTTATCATAAGAAACAAGACCTTTTGGTGGCTTGGGCTTTTTATTTTTAAGCTGTGCATAACACTTCAATATTAGAAAGACCTACGTATGTATATTCCAGGTCTACAAATCTTAGCCCTTTTGCATTTGATTACATAGTTACCTGCCCCCAACACCTTTTTGGGGGAGATTTCTGTGCTTAGACAAGGTACTACATTGGGCCATTTTAATCCATCAGGTAAGTCTTCCCAGATGCACCCACACTTCCATGTGGTAGAACTTAGTGTTTGTTCCAGGTCTTAAAGGAGCCTGTAACTCCCGTAAGCATAAAAGGATTTGTTCCAGGGCTGTGGATATGGCTTAGTGGATAAAATGCTTGCTATGCAAACAGAAAGATCTGAGTTCGAATCCCTGGCACCCATAAAAACATTAGGCATGATGGTCCATATCTAGAACCCTAGTGCTGGAGAGGAGTGGTGGAGAGATGTAGACCTGAGTGCTGGGATTAAAGGTATGTACCACCATGCCCTACTCAACAGTCTTGGTTTTTGTTTTTTTTCAAGGCTCAGGCATGTATTCAAACACTAGAACCTTTAGCAGATCCATTAACAATACCATCACCACCGAAACTAAAACTCAGACCAACACCTGACTGAACAGAATCATAGTGTCTGCTATGACAGCTGGCAATGGCTCGAAGGGGAATAAAATGTCTAGTGTCATCAAACTCAGCAGGCCCAGGTCTGAGCAACCCTGACATAGACTTCTTACGTATCCACACTGTAGCAATACTTAGAACCCTCCAGCAACATACACACCCTCTTGTGATCAAGGTGAACTGGGCATTTCCATTCAAATTTGGTGGCTTTCCTAGGAAGAAAGGGTTCATGTGGATATAGTGGAGGCACGTGGCTTGAAAATCACTTAGGAAGTGTTCCTTACACCTAAAGTGCTATGATCCTGGGGTGTCCAACATGTGGGGTGGATGTGGCCAAGGACAGTGGTGAATGCGGCCCAACAGAACATCATAAACTTATTTAAAATACAATGAGATTTTTTGTGTGATTTTCTTTTTTAAAAAAAAATGTTATTTATCTATTCATTTAATTTTTAGACAGGGTCTCGCTTTATAGCCCCGGCTGGCCTGGAACTCTCCCTGTTGACCAGGTTGGCCTTGAATTCAGAGATCTATCTGTTTGCCTCTGCCTCCCGAGTGCTGGAATTAAAGGTGTGAACCATCTGTGATTTTCTTTTTGTCTCTCAATTGCATGACTCTTGAGCAAAAACTTCTTGATGCCAATGTTATATTGTTATGCTGCATGGCTGGTTTGGGGCAGTGCCTCTAGAACAAACCCGGAGAAAAAAATCATCTAGCAAAAGATTGTCTAGGAGTCAACAGAGGAGGCTGTTTGCTTACCTCCTCCAGGGCCCATAACGAATCCACCACGGGCTTGATCTTCTTCTGGTTGTACAGTCCTAGCAGCTTCTCTACCACTCCTCGGATGAGGCCCGAGCGGCCCTGCTTGAAGAGCAGGTTGAGGAGGGAGAAGCCTGCAATGACTTTGTTCTCTTCATACAGTTTGATGGGGTTCACTTTCTCCACCTGCCACCACTGTTAGGAGAGAAGGCTCGGGTTACAGAGTCTCAACAAGGGGTTACATCCTGCAGCATTACCAATGTTGTCTAGTATTTGGCTACTGCAGGGTGGTCATGGGCTGCAGGGCAGATTCCAGTGGGTCAACCGCAGTCTTGGTGATGTATCTTTTAGGCATCTTTTTCCCTAGTGACTGTGGTGAGTGCAGGAAATAGAACAGGGATACTAGGAGAATGATCTGGGTGGTGAGGTGGAAAAGGGATGGGCGTCACTAACTATAAAGTATTCCAAAAGTCAAAATGTTTTGAGTAGTAACATGATGCTGCACATGGACACTAAAGGTCCCATGTATGTTTTAGATATGACTCAGTTGGGAGAATGCTTGCCTATCATGTACAAATCCCTGAGTTTGAGCCCCAGAACCATATAAACCAAACTTGGTGGCACATGCCTGTAATTCTAGAACTTGGCAGGTGGAGGCAGGACAATCAGCTGAACAGTAAGTCTGATACCAGCCTGGACTAGCAAGAGAACCTGTCACAAAATAGATACACTGCATAAAACTACCTTCAGACTATGTATGTGTGTATGAACCATACATAAATTTCGTATTTTGGATTTGAGTCACAGCCTCATGATATCTTATGATATGCAAACACTTCCAAAACTGAATAAACCTCCTTCTCCAATCCAAATTCGGAAGCACTTCTCTTCTCATCTGTTTTGGATAAGGAATCCTCAGTCTGTGCCTGGTCACAGTCACAGGTTGTTGAAATATTGTGTGATCAAGATAATCAACTCTTATGAGCTGGAGAAATGGCTCAGCAATGAATAGCACTGGCTGCTCTGTCAGAGGGCTCGATTCCCAGTACCCACATGGTGGCAAACAACTATCTGTAACTCCAGTCTCAAGGGATCCAACACCTCTTCTGACCTCCATGGACCCTGTACAAAGTGGGCGCATTTATAAACCTGCAGGTAATACATTCATATACATAAAATAAAAATAATAAATAAAATAGTTTTTAAAAGATACTCAGCTCTGGGGCTGGAAGGATGGTTTAGCCATTCAAAGCTCACACTCACAACCTAAACATAAAGATAATCAACTCAAGTTGAATCCTAACTGCACGCCTCGCTCCCTGTTGACCTCTGTACTTCATTCACCTCTCCAT
This sequence comes from Rhizomys pruinosus, assembly GCA_009823505.1. Classification (NCBI taxonomy): domain Eukaryota; kingdom Metazoa; phylum Chordata; class Mammalia; order Rodentia; family Spalacidae; genus Rhizomys; species Rhizomys pruinosus. The sequence continues at coordinate 3,242,841 of VZQC01012407.1, read as the reverse complement.
TAATCTATGTAGTTCATTCTCAGCTGACTTGAGTGGTAAGACACACTGATGTCTTGTGGGAGGATACAGGGTAAAGCACTTGTCTTCATGTATGGTGATGGGAATGTGGAAGGACCCATGTAGAGAAGGTGTAGAGAAGCTCACAGAGTGACACAGTGTTGGGTGTGTGGTTGCGGGAACAATTTTTTCAATGTATATTTTTATTGAATTTTTATGCATTTCATACAATACATCTTAATCATATTTAGACCTCTCCCCTATCTGCACCCACTTCCACAGGCTGCTCATAGGTTTCACGCATTTTGTCATATATATTAAGGCCTATTGAGTCAAGTGTGTGTCCCCAGATGCCCCCCAGTGTGAGTTCGTCCACTGGAGCCTGGTCAGCCCCTCTTGTGTCACTCCCTTAAAGAAGATCAACTCTCCCTCACCCAGCAGTGATCAGCTGCCAATGTTTTCTTGGCTAACATTGAGACAGGGTCTCCCTGCAGCCCCAGCTGTCCTGGAACTCTTTATGTAGCCCAGGCTGGCCTGTCTCCCAAGTGCTGGGATTAAAAGTATGCATCACCATACCCGGCCTATGCTGAGTTTTTGTCTAATCGAGTTTGCACAGGTCTTGCGCATGCTGACACCATTGCTGTAGATTCATATGAGCAAGGTCCCAGAAGCTGGGGGCCTCTGTATCCTCATGGTCATGTACCATGCCTGGCTCTTACAATCTTCCTGCTTCCTCTTTGTCAATGGCCCCCCTGAAACCTTGGGTAAGCAAGGTTTAATATAGGAGCCTTATCCAGGGACACACACTGCTAATTTGCATTTTCTATACTTTGGCCAGGTGTGACCCTCTGATTCACAAATTTTTTTTTTACTGAAGTACATTTAGCAGAGCTAGAAGTGAAGAGCCACATATTTGACCATGAACTTCAGCAAAAGCTTGAGAATGATTTACATTGATATCTACATATCTGCAAGACCTCTACACATGTTTGTGGGATATATGCCTCCTGAATATCCAAGTATTATGTAGCTAGATTAAGAATTCTACAGTTGGTGTCTGCAAATTGGCTGGACGGGAGAAGCTGCTTGCCGCCAAGCCTGAAGACCTGAGTTCTAATCCCTGGGACCCACATGGTGGAAGGAGAGAACTGACCTGAAAGTTGTCTTCTGACCTATACATGTGTATGCACACGCACACTCAGAAGTGTAATTTAAATTACTTTTAAAGTTCTAGAATGGAGTGTCACCCCAGGCAACTCACCTAACCTTTCTGTGTTGGATTTCCTCACAGTACCTTAGGGGGAGGGAAGTCGTTGTAAGAAGTAAATGTATTCGTACATAAAAGATGCATTACAACAGAGGCTGACACATACCAGGTGTTCCATAAACATCGACAGAGTAAATTGTCATCTTAATCTGAAAGGGAGGTGTTAGATTTAGTGAGCAAGAGCTTGGAATTTGGAGTCCAATTGCTCTGTAAATGTTACCTTCATTTGTAAGAATCATTTTCATGATACTGAAAGCTAATGCATGCCTGACAAAGTGTAAAGAAGCATTGGCACTGCTCAGTCTGAAGATGGAACATAATGAAGATAGCCAAATGACAAATATCTATATGACTCTAAATGTACCTTTCTTGATTGCATAGAATTTTTCCTAGAGCAAAACATCATCACACCTCCTAGAAAACCTTCTCTTCAATTTACTTTTCACCAATCAACCTGTATGGAACCAGCCTCTGGTGGATAATGGCCTTCACAAATGATCTTTCTGTATAGAGCTGAGTGGCACCCGCTTGGGGAAGAGGAATCTGCTCTCCATGCTGGTGGTGTTCTTGCGAATGCCTTTCCTGAGCATGGCACACTGCAATTATTTTATTAGCACTGTGTGCTGGCATTGGACATTAAGGGGGAGGAAAGGGAAAACACTTCTTACAGTTGTATGTAATTTGGGACCAGTGTGATTCCCTGGAGCGCTCTTTCAGCATCATGTTAATTGTAACCACAGCAACCAAACAGCTGTGAATGGTACAGAGCCTGTTTTCAGAGACAGGTAGCAGACAGTGTCCTTCAAGAAGCTCCATTTTTATTCTTCACAGGATTCTGGATCTAAATTTTGAAGCCCAAGGCAAAAGGAGTCCCTTCAATTCTTTTTAAAAAATTTTTTAATTTATTTTTTGTATGTGTATGAATGTACTATGTGCATGTAGGTTTGTGCACCCGTGTCATGCAATGCCGTGGAGGTCAGAAGAGGGTCTCGGATTCCCCTGGAAATAGAGTTTTCCTGGAATTGGAGCTACAGACAGTTCTCAGCCGCCATGTGGGTGCTGGGGATCAAACCCGGGTCCTCTGTAAGAGCAGTCGGTGCTCTTAATCACTAGGCTATCTCTCCAGCTCCAGAGTCCCTTCAATTCTTATGGCATGTATAGAAGGAATGCCGGCTTTCCAGGATTAGTGGATGTTTGGGGGTGAAGCCTCTGGCAGTCATTGTGGGAACAGAGAGCTTACAAATACTCCTGTGATGGTTGATATTGTCATCTTGACAGAATCTAAGAATCACCTTGGCAACAAATGTCCAGGTATGTCTGTGAGAGAATTTCTAGTTTGGGTTAACTAATGTGGGAAGACCTGCCCTAAATTTAGACAGCAGCCTCACATTCCTGCCTTGATGCCTTCCGGGCTGTGATGGGCTTCTTGTTAGGTATTTGGCCACAGCAATGAGAAAGGCAACTAATAGAACTCCATAGTACTATCTCCGACTAACAGGTTGGAGGCACACGGAAATCTCAGGTGCCCTCAGAAACCTGGCCAGGAAATGGTAAACCAAGAAGGCTGGCTAGTCTAGGGAGCCATTACAGTGTAGTGATGTTAAGTTCACTTTCAACTGATGTCTGAAAGCATCAATGCACCGATCTCTACAGAAATACAATTGAAGCTTTCCCAAATTTTACTGACACCCTCACTTCTCTACTTCTTTTAAATAGAAGTAGCTCAAGTCCTTCTGTATGAAGTTATCAAGGCAGAGATACAGGCTTTATTGAAAATAAATGATTCAGATGACTGACCAGCAATTGACCAATGTCTTTAGATGGAGCTCTCGACATACAAATCAACACTGACTATCGTCCAATAGGCAGACATGGATACTTACTGATTTTGCAAAGCTGAAGAAGCTCTTGGTCTCTCCAGTCACCATATTGGATGAACCTGCAAATGGAAGATTCCCAAATCAAGAAATTGGACATGAAAATCAACATCACCTCTTACTCATGCAAGGGTGGGTGGCAGGTGTTTGTTGGTGCACATCTCTGAAGCACTTAAAACAAATGCAGTTTAGTCTTGAAAAAATGAAAGACATAGGAATGGGTCTTTAAGTGGAGTATTTGGCTAGGTATTGTGACTGCAGGGAGTATGGGACGTTTCTCACACTGGCTGATTCATTGCCTTGGATGATTAGGCATGTAGCAATCATGATCAGCCCACCATTTTATTTTATTTTATTTTATTTTATTTTTTTGGTCTTTTTTGAGACAGGGTCTCCCTGTAGCCCCAGCTGTCCTGGAACTCACTCTGTAGACCAGGCTGGCTTTGAACTCACAAAGATCCACCTGCCTCTGCCTCCCAAGTGCTAGGATTAAAGGCGTGCACTACCATGTCCGGCTTCAGCCCACCATTTCAGTCAAATGAAATTACATTTTGGCTCTGTTTATTAAAAACAAATGAACTTCTGCCGGAAGCTGTTTCATAGGTCTGAATTTGATTCCCCAGAAAGCTGGAGGCTTGGGGTTCTGACCTGGGCCTGACACTAAAGTAGAGGGGAGAAACTTTTATGGATGGAAACAAATGACGTTTAGACAATATAGACGGGGGGATTAAGTTCAGAAGTGCAGGAAATGGGATTCTCTGCTCCAAAGAGGTCCAGGGAGAAAGGGAGGTGAAAAACCACTTCAGACAAAAGAGATTAGAAACTGCTTTTGGACCATGCAACATTCAGATGCATGATGGAGGCAGGGCTGGGAAAGATTGGCTGAGATGCTCAGAGAGATGTGACCCCTTTGTGGGGGTTCCTGAGGTGGAAGGGTGTAGGATGAAGAACTCTTGGCAATATAGATGAGAGGACATCCAAATTTTTTATCCCCCTTTTAATGACTTATCTGTTTGTAACCAAAGACTCTGGAGTAAATTTTTCTTTGAGAACTGTTATCTAATTTTTTTTTAAATGTGTATTTTAAGACCCAAGCCTTTCCCTCCAAATATAAGATCTGAAACATTTCTGGGCTCATGTATTTGGGAAAGGGATGTTCAAACTGTATTAAAAGGCCTTTTATGAAGGGCTGACTGGGGGAGGCAAGGGGCTGGAGAATGAGGAGGGGACGGATGAGAGCAAAGGCTAACAATACATATGCATGAAGTGGTGGCTGTGATGAAACCCATTGTGTTGTATGCTGGCATAACATTATTAATAAAGGAATAAGTACATTTTTAAAAGAAAAAAATGCATATTTGAAACCTAATTACTTGGTCTGGATAAACAATTGGCCAATAAGTTACTGCTCTCTTTGTTCTTATGGGATGATTACTCCCCAGGATTATGGCACCAGCCTTCCATTAAGCAGCAACCAAGTAATCAGTGTAATGGATTAGATAATTGTGAGATAATCAAGTTGAAGTTCCCCCAAGTGAGATCATGGAACTCAGGCAAAAATAGAACTCCTGGTAAATGAGAAACAAAGACGAATAAATTGTTCATCTGCATTTTGTTAGGCACATCCTATGTTCTTATGGTGCTACTGACTTGTAGAGGTTCTTTCATTGATAATAATAAATTATGTATCTGCTTCTAAGGAAATATGTGGCCAGGCTAGGAATGTCCAGAATATGTCAGTAACAGAATGTTTCCCCACCTGTGGGAGCTCAGCCCTCTTTGTTATAATAATCTGATGATGATAAAGGATATTTATAATCCTCAAACATCTATTTTTTTTTAAAGACGTGCGCCACCACGCCCGGCATTTATTTATTTATTTATTTATTTATGTGTATCAATGTACTGTCTGCATGCAAGTCTGTGCACCCGTGTCGTGCAATGCCACGGAGGTCAGAAGAGGGTGTCGGATTCCCCTGGAACTGGAGTTCTCCTGGAATTGGAGTTTCAGACGATTCTCTGCCACCATGTGGGTGCTGGGGATCGAACCCGGGTCCTCTGTAAGAGTGGTCGGCGCTCTTAACCGCTACGCCATCTCTCCAGCCCTCAAACATCTATTTTTAAGGGAAATTTGCTTTGTTTTTTTTTTTTTTTCTTGTGTGCTATTCAGAATTAAGGCTCAGTTTCTACTGGGTGGGTTTGTATGTGTGTCTGTGTGTCTGTGTTTGTGTATCTCTCTGTGTGTCTGTGTGTTTCTGTGTGTGTGTTTTATGATATGTATGTCTGTGTATCTGTCTGTGTCTCTGTGCTTCTATGTGTTTCTCTGTGCATACGTGTGTGTCTGTGTCTAGATGTGTAAGTAATGGAGAGGAAAGACAAGAGCAAAGCCAGGCTCTAGTGTTTCATTTTGCTCTGCGTGTTCATAACTCTCTTGTACACTCAAGAGCACAGGAATGGATGTAGCCAGGCATGTTGACCCACACTTGTAATCCTATCACTTCAGAGGCTGAGGCAGGAGGATCACAAGTTCAATACCAGCCTGGAACACACCCAGCAGAAATTGAACCTTAATTCCAAATAGCTCACAAGAAGAAAACAAAGCAAATTTCCCTTAAAAAGAGATGTTTGAGGATTATAAATATCCTTTATCATCATCAGATCATTATAACAAAGAGGGCTGAGCTCCCAGGGGTGGGGAAACATTCTGTTACTGACATATTCTGGACATTCCTAGCCTGGCCACACATTTCTTTAGAAGCAGATACATAATTTATTATTATTATCAATGAAAGAAACTGGAATACCTCCCTCCCCCTAATAAACAATAAAGAAAGTAAAACAACAAAACACACAAGGTGGAAGCAGAAGCAAATCACATGGGAGTAGACACAGGCCAACACACCCAGGGCTTCCAACTTGACTAGGGGTATCTGAGAGAAGCTTAGAGGAAGGACAGTCTCTTCTTTACAATATGACAATCGATAGCGAAGGCTCTCCTCTATCCCACCTGCATCTCTCCATCCTGCTGCAGGCATTCAAGCCTTCAGGTTTTGAGCTTCCTTTGTAGCCACTGGAACTGTCAACCTGTGCCACCTCCTTCTATGGGTCAAGTCCATTACTGGCTCTACTCATTTCAGTGACTGTCCTAGTTTGTTTTCCATTGCTGTGACAAAACACTCTGACCAACACCAACTTGGGGAGGAAAGGGTTTATTCAGCTCACATCTCCTGGGTCACAGTTCATCACTTAGGGAGCCCAAGGCAGTAACTCAGGGCAGGAACCTGGAGGCAGGAGCTGAAGCACAAGCCATGGAGGACTGCTGTTCACTGGCTTGCTCCTGGCTTGCTCTCTGGCTCATGCCCAGCCTGCCTTCTTATACTGTCACTGCTCAACAATCAAGACAATACACCACAGATGTGGCCACAGGCCAATCCAATGGAGCCAATTCCCCAACCGAGCTTCCCCTCAACCCATGTGTGTCAATTTGACGCCAAACTATCCAGCACAATTAACCCCTTGTCAATTTGACACGCAAAACACATCACTATGAAACCACCTTTCCAGTTCTTACTTATTCCCTAAGTATGATGTTAACACTAAGCACAACCTAAGACAGTCAGCCTTAAAGCCCACAGTCCTTAAATGTCCAAACACTTAAAAAGTCTCTATCGAGTAAAAGTTATCTTAACTGTGGGCTTGCTGTAAAATCCAAAACAAGTACGGGCTGATTCAAAGGGAAGAATCAGCACTCTCAAACAAGACCTACGTCCAGCAAGTAGCTCAAGGCCTGGGACACCCTGGAGTCACTCACGCTTCTGGGCTCCAAGGGTCTCGGCAGCTCCAACTCTTTCCCAGACTCTGCCGTCCTGGCACAACTCATCTCGCAGGCCCAGGCCGACTCCCATTCCACACCTGACTGCTGCTCTTGGTGGTCGTCCCAGGGACTGGCATCGCTCCAAAAAGCTGGGTCGCCACTGAAGCTGAGTGCAAGCACCCGCACCAATGGTCTCTCTGACCTCTCCTGGTGCAAAGCTCACTTCTCTCCATGACCCCTGAAATCCTGGGGTCTTCACAGCAACCGAGGTTGCACTTCCACCACAAGGGTCTTTCCCTGACCTCTCACAGTGCAAAACCTCGGCTGCTCTCTGGGACCCCCTCAAATTTCAACACACCAGAACCATTATAGGAGACTCTTACACTACCACCAAGTCCGGCTCTGGCTCGAGATGGAGGTGCATGCCTTTCTGGGTCACAGCGTCTGTGTGCTGACCTTGAAGATAATCTCCCCAGAAGATTTCACCTCCGTGATGCTGGTCTCGTTGTTACTTAACAGCTGATTTGTCAGTCAGCCCCAGCTAACAGCATCAATTGCCCCAGTACCACAAAAGTTTTTCACGTCATTCTGGTCTCTTCTTAATCTCAGCTGATTCTTCAGCCCCCACTGACCAGAACCCACAGATTACACAGTCCTATGATCTCCTCTGCGCTCCTTTGAAACTAGAAACTTTCACAAGCCGGCCTCCATCTTCTAACAAAAATACTTCAGCAAAACTGCTCCAAGCTCCACAGCAACAAAACTATCTTTAGGCATTCAAGGATCTTCCACCCAAAGTTTCCAAACGCCTCCACAATCCTTCCCCAAAACACCAAGGTCAGGTTCTGTCACAGTAATAGCCCAATCTCTGGTACAAAGTTTCTGTCCTATTTTGTTTTTTTCCTCCATTGCTGTGACAAAACACTCTGACCAACACCAACTTGGGGATGAAAGGGTTTATTCAGCTCACACTTCCTGGGTCACATTCATCCACTTAGGGAGCCCAAGTTGGAAATCAGGGCAGGAACCTTGAGGCGAGGGGGCTGAAGCACAAGCCATGGAGACTGCTGTTTGCAATGGTTGCTCCTGCTTCCCTGGCTCTTTCCCAGCCTGCCTTCTTATCTGTCACTGCTCAACAATCCAGACAGACACCACAGATGTGGCACAGGCCAATCCAAGAGCCAATTCCTCCCCCAACCGAGGCTTCCCTCAACCAGTGGTCAAGAAGTTTGACACCAAAAAGCATCCAGGTCACAGTGACATTGCTTTAGCCTTTCAAGAGATAGGTAAGGACAGTAACCCAATGTAATTTTTTTTTAGAACAATAATAATATTAATATGATAATTAAAAAATAAACCCTTCCAATGTCACTCATTGCCAACATATTGATACCCCTTGTCTTTAGAGGCCTTTGTGTTAAGCACAGTGGGGTGCTTTCTGTTGCCCCCCCTGCCCTGATCAGCATTACTTACCATATAAAATGTAGGTCCCCAGGGGTTTAAGAAGACTGAGTCCCTTGCCAGTGTTGTCCCCACACAAGCAGTCCAAAACGATGTCAACACCTTCAGCAGAGATCCTAAACAGCAAGAAGGCAAAGAAAAAATGTTGTAATCTGCCAGGAACCAAACTGTGGAGTCCTTTCCCTTCAGTGTCATGTCGCCTGTCTCCCAGAATAAAAATACTGAAGATTCTGGGAGAATCCTTTTAACCACAGATACTCCTTGTGATAGTTTGAATAAGAATGTTTCCTGTAGGCTCAAACCTTCCAACACTTGGTCCCCAGTTGGCAGCTCTGTTTGTGAGAATCTCTAGGGGTATTCATGGTCTTGCTGGAGGGAACCAATCACTGGGGGTGGGCTTCAAGAGTTCATGGTCTTGCCCCACTTTGCTGTAGCTTGGAATGTGAGCTCTCACTGCCTGTTCCTGTAATTACTAACTGGCATGCCTCCCCACTATGTTGACTCTCCTCTCTCGCGCGTCTCTCTCTCGCTCCCCTCCTCTCTTCTCTCTCTCGCGTCCTCTCTCTATCTCTTTTTGAGACAGTGTCCTATACTGTGTAGTCCAAGTGGCCATAGAGTTTTGCTCTGTTTAAAGAAAAAAAAGAAAGACCAGGCTGGCCTTGAAACTCACAGGGATCCACTTGATGGACTGCTTAACATCTGAACTGTAAACCAAAATCATTCTTCCTTTTTTTTTTTTTTTAATAATTTTATTTATTTCCGTATGTGTATGAATGTACTGTCTGCATGCAGGTTTGTGCACCCGTGTCGTGCAATGCCGCGGAGGTCAGAAGAGGGCGTCAGATTCCCCTGGAACCGGAGTTCTCCTGGAATTGGAGTTTCAGACGGTTCTCGGCCGCCATGTGGGTGCTGGGGATCGAACCCGGGTCCTCTGCAAGAGCAGTCGGCGCTCTCAACCGCTAGGCCATCTCTCCAGCCCCCAATTCTTCCTTTTATAAGTTGTTTTGATCATGATGTTTTATCACAACAACATAAAAGTAACTAATACACTCTATAAAGCTCCCTATAAGCTGAAAATATTCTGAGTTAAGATACACTGAATCCTTAGGCTGTAGAGTTAAGAGCACTGGCAGCTTTTGCAGAGGACCTGGGTTTGGTTCCTAGCACCCACATAGTGGTTAACAACTGTCCATAAAATCCAGTTCCAGGGACTTCTTCTGACCTCTGCAGGCATTACACAACATGAGTGCACTTATATTCGTTCAGGCAATATAACACACATAAAAATATTTAAAAAATACATTGATCCATCTAATCTACTGAGCAGCATAGCTTAGCAACACAGTATATTGCAGAATACCAATGGTTTACCATCATAATCATATGACTAACTTGGAGCTTCCCACCACCACAGGAGATCATTATACAACATATTGCTAGCCCAGGAGAAGTTCACCTGAAGTATGATTTCTACTAAATGTCTATTCCTTTAAAAAAGGCCGACATAAAACCTTTGTGACTTAGACACTGTCTGTGTAAGGATTTCACAAAGCTGGAGGCAGCTAAATATCTCTTGCAAGACCCAGCCTGGAGTAGAAGAGTGAATAGGGACCCTGGGGTCAGAAGGTCCAAGCTCCTATCTGGCTGCTTCCTTCTAATTCTTTGAGCCTGAGCTCTCTCCTTTGTAAAGTGGAGCTATTGTGCTTCTTTGTGAAGAATGGAACGAAGTAAGAAATAAGATGACAGGTCCAGTCATTCAGTCTTCCAGTCAACAACAATCCTAGTTGAGAAATACAGCTACTGCGTCAGGTGCTGTCCATGGTCCTGGAAAAGACTCGCAGAAAACAACCTGTGTTCACGCAGCGGCTGGGCCAGTCTAGGGAGGGGATCTAACTTGGGAGCTTCTGTTTCTGTTATTATAATCTCCAGATGCAAACTAAACTGCTTCTTAGAGGAAGAGGGTTAAATTAGAAGGTCTTCTTTAGTGGTGGAAGGATGTAAAGAAGAGAAAATCCACATGCTCATCCCTGGGCAGAAAGACATTGGTTAATGTCTCTAAGTCATTTATTTATCCATCTGTAATTCACTCATTCAATGCAATGAACAACCATTGGCTGTTTTTCTTTTTGATTCCAAAAGACATGGAATAGGAGGGACTGTAGAGTAGGAATGCTCTGAATAAGTCATGGGGAAGGTATTTTGTCCACAGAGATCCTTGTGGCTGGCCTCCCTCTGTTCAGAGAGGAGCGGTATTTTTCAGATTTGTGAGTATGAAGAATTTGTGTCTTAGTACAAATCTTAGGTTCTTTTTTATGTCACCCTGATACCAGCAAGGTTCAGACACCACAGCCAATGTTAATTGCTGGGTCTGGTTCCCATGCACTAGGAAACTGCATATGTACCTCTTCAGCTCAGATGCCAAGGTAGCTGCCCCATGACTACTGTCTTGAAATGCACCTGAGCAATATTGAAATTTCAGTCCACCTCTCAAGTATAGCCACAACATTTAGCTTAGATTCTGAACCTTATAAATCCTTTTTAAAAAAAAATTCAAATCACATTTCTTCACATGTGTGTGTGTGTGTGTGTGTGTGTATGTGTGCATGTCATGATACGCGTGTAGAGGTCAAGGGACAACATGTAGGGTCATATCTCCTGTCATTATATGGGTCAGCAGGCTTAGCAGTCAATGCTTTTACCTGCTGAGACAGCTCACAAGCTCCAATATTATTATTTTTTCCTCCTAGAACTCTTATTTGCCTTGTTGTTTTCTATTCATTCCCATCTAAAAGTTTAGAACCAAGGACTTAGGATACCCAGTCTCCAACCGAAGTATACACCAAGAACTGGGCGGCTTGTTAAAACTCAGACTCCCAAGCTCTATGCCCCCCTTTTCTCTGAGTTTCAGGTTTAGCAGGTCTGGACTGGAGGCTAAGATTTTCTTTTCTTTTTTTTTAATTTTATTTATTTTTTATGTGAATGAATGTACTGTCTGCATGCAGGTCTGTGCACCCATGTCGTGCAATGCCGCAGAGGTCAGAAGAGGGTGTCGGATTCCCCTGGAACTGGAGGTAAAGACGGTTCTCAGCCACCACGTGGGTGCTGGGGATCGAACCTGGGTCCTCTGCAAGAGCAGAGGGTGCTCTTAACCGCTAGGCCATCTCTCCAGCCCCTAAGATTTGCTTTTCTACCAATTTACCAGGTGCTGCCCCTGCTATCTCTGGATCTAGCTTCAGGAGCTAATGTGACATTCTAAAATTAATTATTTTTCTGATTAAATATTTATGTTTAGCACAGGGAGCCCTACAGGAGGCAATGGAGATGTAAAGGTGAACCCCAAATGTGATTTATTCCTTCTTTGGGGGTTGCATTAAGCAGACATTCATCAATAATTCCACAATAAACATGAAGAGGAGACAAAATCTAGTGCCACAAAGGTGGCATGACACTGTGGGAATGGAGGGTCTAGAAGTGTGTTTAGGGTGGTCACACTGTCATCATGTCACTGTGAGCGACCCTTGACCATCCTTCCTGTGGATCAGCAGTAGAGCCAGTCAGCTCTGAGAGGCCTGAGGCCCATCCTTGTTTCTGATCTTCCCATTTCTAGGGTGTCACACCACTTGAGCACCTGCAGTAATTACACAGAGGCAGAGAGGCGGGCAGAAGGCCAAGGCAGCTGCTTCCCGCTTTCTGCTGATGTCATAAATCTCTATGGATTTAAAACACCAACAGCCCTAGCTAAGAGGTTCTGTGGGCCAAGCACAGTGGTGAGGTGTTTTGGAATTGCTCATCCAAGACTCTGTCTCTGTCCCGTCCTCTCCACCCTTGGCCTCAGCGTTCCACCCATTTGGATGGGAGAAGAATTTCTCTTGAGTACAGGGAAGGTTCCAGAGAGCCATTCCGGAGAGAGAAAGCCTTTGACCTTGTGGTGAAATGCACTCCTCTCCATTGTGACTTTGATCTCTGCGGGCTTATTAGCTCTCACTTGGCTTCCTCTTTCTGGGTTCCCTGTGACCTGAGACCTCACCTGCACCGTAGCTTTCAGCACCCTTGTTGCATTGTAAGTTCTTCATAGAGTGCCTGGCACATAGTAGGCTTGCCCCAAAGGGCTGGACACAGCACTTAGTACCCAGGAGAGATCTCATAAGGTGTTAAGCACAGAACCTGGGATACAACAGCTTCTCATAGAGGCCTAGCCACAGTTCTTGGCTCACAGTAGGCTTCTTTTGTGGTGTTGCATACAGTATTGAGAAAAGCATAGTAGCTTTTCACAAGGAGCTAGGCACAGTGCTTAGTATACAGTAGACTTCTTACAAATGTCAGGCATGGTATTCAGCACATAGTAAGTGTCTCACTGGATGTCTGACACACAATAGTCTTGGTTTTAGAGGGCTAGGCATAGTGATTTCGTTGGCTTTTCTCAGAGTAGTGAATGTAGTACTGATGCATAGTAGGTTTCTCATGGGGTGCCAGACACAGTGCCTGGTGGATAACAAGCTTCTCATAGAGTTTTGGATACAGTGCAGACAGTAGGCTTCATAGAGAGTGCTGGGCACAGTACGTCACACACAGCAAGCCTCTATCATAGAGGACTAGACACACTACCTGGTGCACAGTAGGCTTCTCAGGAAATGCTTACTACTGGTAGCTCCCATGTGCAGGCAGCAATATCACTTCCAGGAATCCTAGTCTCTCCAGGAAGCTTGATTTTCATTCATTTCCACTCAAAGTTGAGTAAGCACCTACTGTGGGCCAGGTACTCTGCTAGCAGGAGAGATTATTTCTACCTTTCCTGAGGTCATACTCCCTTGGCGTCACCTTTAACCCAGGTCTTCAGACTCAAGTCTCACGAGAGAGTAGCAGGCCCCTCCAATGCGGGACGTATTTGTGGATTGTGTGCTTCCCCAGCCTGGCTCTTTCCCACCTCTAACTTACAGAACCAGCTCATAGCAGTCACTCAGCAGTGGCTGCAATCAGTTGGAGGCCACTCCCCATTCTTCTTGGGGCATCTCACAGTCATGCTAAGGGACACATGACACCACAGTTGCCAAGGCCCACTGTCTAACAGCGCTGCAGCAGCTTTACCTTCCTCTTGTGCCTTCTCTCGTCATAGCCAGTGGCCACACAGCATGTACACAGACATGTGCGGAGGCCAGAGGTCAACCTCAGGTGTCATTCTCAGGCACTGTCCACTTTGTTTGTTTGTGAGGGTCTTCTCACTGGCCTGAGCTCTCCAGGTATGTTAGGCTGACTGGCCAGTGAGCCCCAGGGGGGCTCCAGTTTCCACCTCCCCAGCATTGGGATTCCAAGCACATGCCACCATGCCAAGCACATGCTGCCATGCCAAGCACATGCTGCCATGCCAAGCACATGCTGCTGTTCCTAGCACATGCCACCACTCTTAGCACATGCCACCACGCCAAGCACATGCCACCACACCAAGCACATGCCACCACACCAAGCACATGCCACCACACCAAGCACATGTCACCACACCAAGCACATGTCACCACACCAAGCACAAGCCACCACGCCAATCACATGCCACCACACCAAGCACATGCTGCTGCTCCTAGCACATGCCGCCATACCAAGCATATGCCATGACGCCAAGCACATGCCACCACACCAAGCACATGCTACCACGCTAAGCACATGCCACCACACCAAGCACATGTCACCATACCAAACACGCCAAGCACATGTCACCACACCAAGCACATGCCACCACACCAAGCACATGCCACCACACCAAGCACATGCCACCACGCCAAGCACATGCCACCACACCAAACACATTCCACTACGCCAAGCACGCCAAGCACATGCCACCATGCCAAGCACATGCTACCATGCCTAGCTCTTACATGAATTCTGGGCCTTGAACTCTACTTTTTGTCTGTCAATAGTTCTTTACAGACTAAGCTATCTCCCAGATCCTGTGCTCTCCCCAAATCTCCATCGCCTCTGCCTGTTCCTGGCCCCTTTCGTTCTTGCCCCTCCCAAGTTTTCCACTCCACCCCCCCACTGCAGCTAGCCCATATTATAGACTCATTTTTCATAATAGTCCTTAACTGCCTCAAACTTGCAAAGGAGTCTAGATTTCTGACATCATCCAATTTAACTCCATTTAAGGACTTTTAAGAGCCTCATCCATGTAGCTTAAAAGTGCTCTTTAGAATTTCTGTAAGTCTTGGGCTAGTGAGACAGTTTTGTGGGTGAAGGCACTACTCGCCAAGCCTGCACTACTCGCCAAGCCCGCACTACTCGCCAAGCCCAAAATCTGAGCTTGGTCCCCAGGGTCTACTTGTTAGAAGGACACTGACTCCCACAAGTTGTCCTCTGGTTCCACACGCACACCACGGCACATGATACCTCCCCAAATAAATAAATGTCATACAAAAAGATTTTATGCTTTTTGACATATAGTAATTGTACTTATGTATGAGGGACAATATGATATTTTAATGCATGCACACAAACTGTAATGAGAAAATCTGAATGATTAGCATACCTCATACCTCAAACATGAATTATTGTATTATTGCTTAATTAGAGGCTGTTTTCTCACAGCACCCCATGGGTTGTGATAATCTGGAGACATTTCTCATGGTCATGCCTTGTGGGGGGGCAGGTAGCTGTTAGTACATCTAATGAACAGTGTTGCTGCTAACATCTTCTATTGTACACAATCACCTCCTCTAATGGAATGACCCTACCCCAAGTGTACACAGTATGAGATGGACAAGCCCTGACCTAGCTTAGTCCTTCTATCTCAGTGTCTCATAGAGCTACAGCCATTAAGTCGGGCAGTTTGCCTTTCTCAAGCTTCAAGGGCAAGCCTCCCCTCCTGCCTTTGGGAGAGTGGGCCCGGGTGATAGAAAGCTCTGGATCCAGACAATGTGGTGTGAGTCCCACCATGTGGAAGTAAGTGGAAGGTGTTTATTCTACCCCTTAGTTCCTCCCAAGAAAAATAAAGACAATGTCTATGTCTTAAAGTCTGCAAGGCCTGAAAGTGAGGTCCCAAAGGTCTGTCAGAGTTTCAGTCAGATTCTGCTTCCAGATGCTCCCCAAATGCCCTGGACTTCCCTATCAGCTGCTGACTTAATTGCTTATGTCTTTACCTGTCTCTACGACTTTGGACATTTCAGGACATAAGGATATATGTGTCTCGTTCACCATTGTGACTGTGTACCACATTTGTAGGCATGAATAATATTGAATGAATGGATGGATGGATGGATGGATGGATGGATGGATGGACAGAAGATCATTAAGGGTATACACTACTTCTACCAAATGTTTAATTTTTAAGGTACATTTAAGCAGCTTTATTGACATATAACTGATGGATTTGCAGTTTGGTGAGTTGTGACAGTTCAAACCTAGGAAATCATCACCATGCTGAAGTAACAGACCCATACTTCCAGCCCAAACATTTTCTCAAATCATCTTGCAACCCTAGAAGAATTGGGTGGAACAGGTCCATAGAATCGAACGTCTCCGAGGCTTAATCAGGCCCTATGTCTTAGTTCTCTCATCTGTGACAAGGTGGGAAGGTTCTGTATAGGACTGTGTGAGGTACTGGTGAAATGGTCTCACCCATCTCTAGTTGGGAACAGGCTGATGGACACAGCTTGTCTCGCCAGCCTGGCCCTGTCCCAGCAAGCTCTGCCTGGGATTTGTTCCCACAGGTCCTGCTAACATCCTTTGCACTTTCCAGGAGGATGTTTGTGTTGCTCGATGCTCTGATCTTTCTTAGATCAGAGAGATCTATGCTAAATGACTTGACTGGAGTTTTCTAACTCTTTTCCCTGGTTTTAATCATGGTCACATCCTTCCAAACCCGGAGAGGAAAATCGATGCAAAGCTCAACTCTGTGTCAGAGATGTTTTTTCCTAGGATGTGGGAGAAGGCTCGTTTGGTGAAGTGCTTGCCTCACAAGCATGAGGACCTGAGTTTGATTCCCAGGATATATAAAAATTCTGGGCATGGTAGCACATGCTTATAATCCCAGCACTGAGGAAGTGGAGCCAGGGGGTCCCTGGAGTCGCAGCCAGCTAGTCTAGTCAGATTGCTGATCTTCAGGCCAATGAGAAACTGTGTTTCAAAAGAGACTGTCAGCATTCCCTGTTCCTGAGGATCAATACCCAGGAGATTGATTGTCCCTGGTTTCCACATGTATATGCAGAACATGCAGAACACACACACACACACACACACACACACACACACACACACATTCAAAAAGAAACATTATTCTCTGTTCTCTTTCCAGTGCCTGGCTGAAGGCATAGCATGAATTCCAAAGAGGCTTTCCAGTTGCCTGGTCTGTAAAAGTTTACATTGTAGCAGATTTTATTTTATTATCTTTCTCTAGATCATTGTACACAGAATACTGTAATCATGTCTGTGATTAAAACCTTAGAGAAGAATGACTCTTCTCTAAGAGTGATGCTTTACTACATGTGAGTGGCCGGGTGTTTTCCCTGCCTGTTTATGCCCCTATTCACAAGGAATTTGCACAAAGCTGTGATCACGGTGTCGATGGACATGTGCCTTCTGCTCTCTTCTCTTAAATGCTACCACAGACATTTTTTTTTTATTTGGTGACATAGTCTTCATAATTGTCATTTTTAGAGGCTGTATAACACTTAATCACAGAGGTGTGGCTCGACTTCCTGCCCAGTTCACCTCCTGTTCATGGTGGAGCCTGGCTCTGATTGGCACTGGTAGAGACAGAGCTGTAATTCATTGTCAACATAGGCTGAGCGCTGATGATTGTGTGAAAGCAGGACTCAGCTCAGCAGCTGCACCTGTACCTTTGATGTTTCTCTGGGCTGTTTCTGAGGATAGGGTTTCTGGGCAGAGATTACATTCATATTCACTGCTCCTCAGCCATTTTCAGCTTCTACTGGGTCTGTACTTAAAATGAGCTGTTGGGAGTCACAGCTGAAAGCAGGTGGTGGTGAGCTGGTCTCAGATGGCCTTGCCTTCTGCTCTCCTGGTAGGAGAAATCACTGATTTGGGGGCTAAGAAAACAAGTCAAGGACAGGGAGGGGCTGAGGGATAGAGCAGCTATGTGGGCAATGGGAAAGGCAGGAGGTCCCTGGTCTAGGGCTTCCACCACAGCTGTGGTGTTCTCCCTTATTCTCTTAACACTCCGCATGTCCAGCTACCCTGGGGTCCTTTCAGAATCCTGAGTTTACTGAGGACCTTATCACACACTGTTCCCACTAATCCAAAATATGCCTCTCCCTCCCAACATCTCATCTTTCAACCCTCAAGTCTTACTGAAGCTAATGTTATGTCTGATCCAGTAGCACCTTGCCTTTTCCCATCAGAGCATATGTTAAAAGTACATATCATTACACTTTCTCTATAGTTATAAATTATTTTTTGTCCCATCTTCCCTAACTGGGAAGCACCACAAAGACAGAGCCTCTCCAGGTGATTATTACTGGATCTCTTTCTCTGACATAGGTCCAATCCCAGTTCAGATGCTCAACACACACTTATTATGGAGGAGGCAGATGAATGCAAAAGCGTCACTTTTAAGGAGGTGAAAGAAAAGATTATTGAAGGGCTTTAATTGTTTATTTTACAGAGTGCAGTTTGCGGGACTCAAGTTAAAACTAAGACAAACTAGGCAAATACAAGTCTTTAAAGTTAGCCTGTGATCTCTATACCTCTGAGAAACAGGGTGCACCTCCTATATTTAGCTTTGAGACTCTCATTTTCTGGCCTTCTGCAAGTATTGAGACATTCTTTCATTATATATAAAGTGTGTGTGTGTGTGTGTGTGTGTGTGTGTGTGTGTGTGGTGTGGAGGTGGATGTTGACATTGGGTGTCATGTTCAATCAACTCTCTAACCTTGTTTTTTGAAACAGAGTCTCTCATGGAACCTGGAACTAGATTTGGCTAGACTAGCTGGCCACAAAGCTCCTATATACCTCCTGTCTCAGCCTGCTCAGTGCTGGAATTACAGGCATGTGCTGCTGGGCTTGGCTTTTTCACATGGGTTATGGGAATCAAACTCAGGACCTTCAGCTTTCACAGCAAGCCATATCCCCAGCCCTGTATAGAAACGCCTACATTTAAAATTTAAAATGAATCTGAAATTTCGACTGATCAGAAAAATTTCCTTTCTAAGAAATTTCCCAGGTTTCAGAAAATCTGGTCTAAATCCACCTGCTTAAAGAACCAGCTCCCCCATCCTCTACTCTGCCCCTTTCCATCTTAATTTGTGATTTGGAGAGCATGTTCCTTTAGTATGATGCTGGCTGGGTGACAATACATTTGGGCTTTATAATTTATTGGTAGAACAGGAAAATGGCAAAGCAATAGCTCTCAACCACCACTTCAGCACCCCTGAGTTGAGCAGGCCCCGAGAGTGAGCCTGAAACCCTGGGGAGGAAGCACACATGCCATTGCAGCGGTGACAGCCGCTGCTCTTCCGTGCACACAGCCACAATCAATAGCTACTGGATCACAGGTTCAGAAACAAGCAACATTCCCCTGGATGGCTGCAACAGCTGGCAGACTGTCTGGCTGAAATACTCTGCACACAACACAGGGATTGGTTCCTCAAATCCCAAAGCTGATCAGACCACTACAACAGACTCTCTCTACCTTGTGGTTGCACACAGGTTGGAGTCACAGTTCCTAATTTGGTGTATGAAGTCTTAATAAAATTCTGACACCTGTCTCCTTGCTCAGAGGCACCTCACACACACACGCCCTCCCTTGCTACCACAGGTGCATTTTTGTCAATATTTGTAATTAGATCAGATACTCAGGAGTCCCTGAACTTGCACCTTGTTAAGCTTTCTTGCTGTTTTCCCAGGCTTTGAATTTCCCCCAATTGCTTAACAGGCATGCTCCTACCTCCAACTCTAAAATACTCTCCTCCTAGCTCCCCTCTTTCTACAGCTAACTGGAGTTCAGGCTTCACTCCCTAGAAAGGTAAACTCTGCACAGGGAAAGCACAGGCCCCAAGCTAGAGTGTCTGTATGAACTGCGGTTCCACCATTCACCATTCCGTGCAGGGCAGGGCAGCCTGCCTGGATGCTGCTTTCAGTTTGTTTCCAGGGAAATGTGGCCCAGGACCTGGACATTAACCTCAAATAGGAAGAGTGTATATATTCAGTCCAGCATTGACTCATTAGAAATCTTCCATGCATGACCTGTGGTGGCTCTTTTCTTATCTTCCAGCTAAAAGCAATGGACCTTAAGAGCCTCGGTACCAGAATGCCCTTACAGATAATCATCCACCTTGAGCCGTTGTATGAATGAATAAGAAATAGACTTCTAGGGGCTGGAGAGATGGCTCTGTGGTTAAGAGCACTGGCTGTTTTTGAAGAGGACCTGGGTTCAATTCCCAGCTCCCACGTGGCAGCTAACAACTGTCTGTAACTCCAGTTCCAAGGGATCCTTTGCCCTCTTCTGACCTCCCTGGGCATTGAAGGACATAGGTGCACTTACATATCTACAGGGAAAACACATAAACATAAAACATAAATAAAATATTAAAAAAGAAATAGATTTCTATGTGTTAAGACAGTGTAGCAGCAGGGAACATAATGTGACCACATTAATTCTTCAAGTTTTAGACCTGATCTCTTCACTGGGGTTCATAATAGGTGGCTGATGGGCTGGAGAGATGGCTCAGCAGTTAAGAGCACTGGCTGCTCTTGCAGAGGACCTGATTTCTGTTCCCAGCACCCACATGGCACCTAACACCCATCTGTTAACACTAGTCCCAGGGGATCCAATGCCCTCGTCTGACATGTAAGTATACCTGTGGGTACACTTACATACATGCCGGCAATACACTCATACACATAATATAATAATAAAACATAAAACATAAATAGTAAGGTGATTGAAATACTTGATGAGCTGACTCATGTGAAGTACCCAGCACAGAGCTGCTAGTAACACCTTGCCCTGATACATGCTTGCCATCACCATCATCATCACCATCATCATCATCATCATCACTAGCCATCTTTTTTTTTTTTTTTTTTTAATATTTTTTGAGACAGGATCTCTCTTTACTCCCAGCTGGCCTGGAGCTCACTATGTAGACCAGGCTGACCTTGAACTCACAGAGATCCACCTTTCTCTGCCTCTCAAGTGCTGAGATTAAAGGCATGCGCCCCCACGCCCGGCTACCACTAACCATCTTTTAAATGAATGCTATTGATATTTGAGAGGAGAGCAATGTCCCAGCTGCTGCTCCTCAGCACAGCCTCCTTACCTTTTTACTTCTTGAACATAGTCTGCATTTCTGTCAAAGAGGTGGGTCACAGAATCTTTGATGGCCTCATGTTTGAAAGTCGAAGCTGTTCCAAAGACAGTCACATTGGGGACAGTAGAACACAGCTGAGCCACGGCTTGACCCTGGAAATGACACAGAATAAGCAAGTCACACATGAGAACCACCAGCCTGAGTGAGATGTTATATAACATGGGTCAGGAGTGCAGTACAAAGGGCTGGAGAGATGGCTCAGCGGTTAAGAACACTGGTTGTTCTTGCAGAAGACCCGGGTTCAAATCCCAGTATATACATGGCAGTTAAGAACTGTCTTTAACTTCAGTTTCGGGAAATCCAACACCCTCTTCTGTCTTCTATAGGCATTACATGACATGTGTGTACTTACATACATGCAGGCAATACACACATACACATAAAATAAAAATAATAAAATATTAAAAAAGAATATAGCACAAACTATGACGCTTAATAGATGCTCAATATGTCTCAATTATCTGATAACCAGTTTTGTTGGGTATAGGGCAGAATTTCACAGCTTTGGCATGAAAGTTAAATTCATGTTTTCTGAATAGGGCTGAATTGAGTACCACAGGGCATTTATCAGGATCTCTGGCTTCTATTTCCTAGATGTCAGGAACATCTACAACTCAACTGTGACAACCAAAGATGTGTCCAAGCATGTCCTCTGGAGGACAAAATCTGCCTTGGCTGAGAACCACTTTCGTAGAGTGAAGTCAGCAGGAGCCGCAAACCCCAGGACCAAACTTGACAATTACTGAAGAAAACAAAAACAAAAACACATTGCGCTAAAAGTAAGCAGTGATGCTAGTCTACTCCATAGGGATCTTGGAGGATATCTTAGTTTGGGTCTCTTAGAAGCAGATTCAGAGCAAACATTTGAATAGAAGTACTTCATTTGGAAGCTGATCTTAGAAGATAACAAGGTATTAAGATGCAAAAGGAGAGTCCTAGAGATGGCTCACTCACTTAAGTATATGCCTTGGAAGGCCAAGGGCCTGCATTTAATTCCCAGAATGCACATAAGAAAAGAAAAAGAAAGGAAGGGAAGGAGAGGAGAGGAGGGAAGGGAAGGGGAGGGGAGAAGAGGAGAGGAGAGGAGAGGAAATGAAAGGAAAGGAAAGGAAAGGAAAGGAAAGGAAAGAGCTTGGTGTGGCAGAGCGTACATATAATCCCATGGGGAGGTAGAGACAGCAGGATTCCTGGCCAGCTAACCAAACTCATTGGATGTGTTTCAGGCCAATGAGAGAGCCTGTTTTAAAAGAAAGGTGGACAGTTCCTACAAAAGGATGTGTAAGGTTGTCCTCTGGCCTCCACACTTGTGAGCACACATGTGCATGTACATAAACACAAGCATGCGTACATATGCACTCTCCCCTCCCCCGAAAGCCCAAAGAAATCTAGATGATTTAACCCAAAAGGTCAGTTCAATAACCTGTAGCACTTATCAACCCCCCCCCCAAAGAAGGCATGTGACAAAGGACATGTTATCAAGTTCATATCTACCACGGGCATCCAGAGCTTAAGCTCTCTGACCATGATGCCTGTGACCAAGAGCAAAACAAACCTCAGAGTTACGTCACCTAAAGGGTTGGAAAAGCTGAAGTGTCATCTATCTAACTAATCTCCATCTGGCACTGGTGGAAGAGTACTTCTGCAGCAGTAACTCTTGACACATCTAGTTTGTCCTCATGAGCTCCACAGTCAGAAGCCTACAGCGGTGACCTTCAGTAGGTTGTGTGTGGAGCAGACATGACTGACAGCATCTGCTATGGGGAAGGGCTAAATGAGGTGTTATCCAACACAGATTGAGGACCTGGGACAAAAAGTGACTTTGAATAGACACGCAATTAATCTTAATCATCTCTCCCTGTAAGGGAGGAGATGGCTAAAGATGTCCAGGCAAATAAAGAAAAGGTCAACACATATTTAAACAGTAAATGGATGGGGGTGGGGGGGCTGTAAAGGCAGTTAAGGGGTGGGTGATTTTCCATTTCCTCTATCAATATTGTCAATAGTTAAGACACCGGGCAAAATGTTGCAACCATCAGAACCTTCCAGTTAAACCCAATTTGTTGGTAATTAAGACATATTAGAAAACTGCCATCTCTCTCCAGCATTCCATTTGCCATTTTAAGACGGGAAAATATTTTACCAGAGTCATCTGCGATACTCATTGCTGATCATCTTATTTTCATGTCTTTGTGTTGGTGGATAATTCAAGTTGGCAGGTCAATTTATGGAAATGTTATCTCATCACCAGGGACAATGAAAGGCAACATGGAGAGGCTCATAGAATGTCAGAGCTGGAGGAGCACGGGCATCCTTCTTGGCACCATTGTTTTATAGATGAGGAAAGATGTCCAGAAAGGTCAAGGTGACTGAAGGTTTTCAGAGGTGTCTCTGGCATTCAGACTAAGGCTTTCTGGCTATAATTATTGCCATTTTGTATTATTCCATCCTGTCAACTGATTTGGACATTTTAAACTAAGCAATCCTAAATTGCTGCCTAAAATAGACATATCATTAGGAGGGAGACATTTCAGACTATGAGATTAAGATAGGAGTCTTCTGTGCCAGCTATTCCTTTGATATCCATTTAGTATCTTATCACAGATTTCATGGGACATAGGGGGCTCTACCCTCCGAAATGAGTGTGTGTTGCTTAGCTCCTTGTCAACTTGACACCTGGGAAGAGGGAGGTTCGATGGAAGAATTACTTCCAAAAGACTGGCCTGTGGCCACATCAATGAGGGATTTTCTTAATTTCTAATTGATGTGGGACGGCCCAGCCCACTGAGGCTGGTGTCCTCCATGACCAGCTGTGCCTGGGATGCCTGAGAAAGCTAACCAAGCAAGCCAGGGAGAGCAAGCCAGGAAGCAGCGTTCCGCCATGGTCTCGGCTTCATTTCTTGCCTCCAGTTCCTGCCTGAGTTCTCTCAGAGATGGACTCTGATGTGGAAGTGCTTATAAGATGAAATAAACCCTTTCCTCTCCAAGTTGGTTTTGGTCATGGTGTTTTATCACAGCCACAGAAAGTAACTAGGACACATGTAAATATCTATCATCGGGTCACACAGTAACTCCTTCAAAGTGATTGGCCTCATATAAGCTGTGCCTGCAGCTCTGAATTCACAGGACTTAAGCAAATATTGTTAGAACTTGGAGAGGAGGTTGGAATTAATTGTAATATCCATAGAGTCCTTCGTTTTAGTCTGTCTGTAGGCAAATGTGACATTTTTCATTCAATTCCTTCCTAAATTCCCATTGTGTAGTGCAGGGCTGTGACATTCATCTCTGCCCTATCTGTACCCCCAAAACAACACAGCAAATTCAACTCATCGAAACCATAACTCATGACCACCTCCAAATGGACTGCTCTTTAAATGTTTGCTAAGGATGCCCTAATAAGCAAGTGTCACACTGGGTAGGTTCATAATAGAAACTTCTTTTCTCACAGTTTGGAACTTGAAGCTCAAATTCAAGGTGCTGATTCCAACAGCAGGCTGAGAGGGAAATATCTGTTCCAAGCCTCTCTCCTTGGCTTGAAGAGACCATTGGCTCCCTCTGTCTCTTCATATCCTCTTTCTTCTGTGTCAATTTCTTGTGACCATAATGGATTAGAGCCCATTCCAAAGACCTCAGTATACTTTGGGTTGCCACCTCTGTAAAATCCTGCTATAGCTTAGATCATAAATATCTCCCCACAGCCTATGTGTTTACAGTGCCGTTGAGAGGTGGGAGAACCCCAAGGGGTGGAACTTAGTTTTCAGTGCCCTTGGAAGGAATATTGGTTTGGAACATCAAAAATCAGGAGCCAAAAATGAGTCTTTTATCTTTTTTTTTTTTGAGACAAGGTCTCCCTGTAGCCCCAGCTGTCCTGGAACTCACTCTGTAGACCAGGCTGAGTCTTTTATCTTTGTAAGCTGACTTATCATAGGTATTTGTGAGTCGAACTTCTTTTTTTTTTTTGCGGTTCTTAGCCTCAGCCTTATCAGCTGCGCTATCCCCACAGCCCATCATATGTATTTGTTAAAATGATGGAATGCTGGCTAACACAGACCCTGTCTCCAAATAAAGTCACATCCTATGGTACTGACAGTGAGACAGGAATTGCAGGAGGGCCTGAGTTGGAGGAGTCCAACCCACGACAGGGCTTTCTGTGTTACTGCATATGTGGATTCTGCTGAACCATGCATCCACTAAAGCAGGAGGTTGGAATGAGCATGTCCTCCATAGGCCCCAAGTCTTTGGACACATTGTTCCCAGGTGGTGCTCTTTTGGGAGGCTTTCAGAGGAAGGAACATGGTGGAGGAAGCACGTCACTAGTCACTGGGGGATCCGGGCTTTGAAAGTTCTTATGCCTTGCCAAATTTCCAGCTGTTTTCTGCTTCCTGTGCCTGTTGAAGATGTGACTGTTCTTTTTCTGCTCTGACCACCTCACCATGCCTCCCTGCCATGACAGACTCTAATTAATCCCTTTGGAATTAGAACTGTAATACTCTTCTTCCTCTAAGTTCCTTTGGCCCTGATGTTTTAACACAGCAACAGAAAAGTGACCAGTATAGCCAGGGACCATCCCTCACTCCTCTCCTCCCTTTCCTCAGTCAGTCAGTCAGTCAGTCAGTCAGTCAGTCAGTCAGTCAGTCATCAGTCAGTCAGTGAAACTGATGACTATCAGTCAGTCAGTCGGTGTGCTGTTTCTCTGTCTTCAGTGTCTCTTGTGATTATCCCTTAGGAGTCTGGGTTCTCACATTTCCTCCCCTGGATTATGACAGACCTCTTCTCTTCTGTCAAACCTTGCTGCTTCCTCACATCCTCTTGTGGTCAGAGGGACTTTTCTCAAACTCATAACTGAACATTTTACCATTTGTTTCAAAATGTCCCTGAAACAGGACTGGCTAAGTTGAAGTCCTTACTGTGCAATCATGAGGACTTCAGTTCAGATCCTCAGAAGCCATATAAAAAGCCTATTGTTGGGGCTGGAGAGATGGCTCAGATGACTGCTCTTGCAGAGGACCGGAGCTTGATTCCCAGCACACACACAGCTAAGAACTGTCTTTAGTGATGGGCATAGTAGCGCACACCTTTAATCCCAGCACTCAGGAGGCAGAGGCAGGTGGATATCTGTGCGTTCAAGGCCACCCTGCTCTACAGAACAAGCTCCAGGCCAGTTGGGACTAAAGGGAGACACTGTCTCAAAAAAAAATTTTTTAAGCCCATTGTTGTGGTGGTGGTGGGTACACAGGCAAATCCCTAGAGCTGA
Source organism: Rhizomys pruinosus (assembly GCA_009823505.1). Lineage (NCBI taxonomy): Eukaryota > Metazoa > Chordata > Mammalia > Rodentia > Spalacidae > Rhizomys > Rhizomys pruinosus. The sequence continues at coordinate 3,216,860 of VZQC01012407.1, read as the reverse complement.
TTGGACAGCCAGCCTAGCCGGATTGATAAACTCTAGGTTTAGTGAGAGACTTGGTCTTAAAAACAAAGATGGAGAGTGATAGAGGAAAACATCTGAGTTCTACTTTTGGCCTCCATTCCTCACCCAAGAGCATGCACACTTGTATGCATACACAACCACAGGAACACACACACACACAAACACACACACACACACACACACACACACACACACACGGCTGTAATGCATCACACAACAGCAGATTTCTGGGACTGGACCCAGTTTTTAGCATTCACATTCCCTCTATGTTTCCAATACTTCCTCCCCAGCAGCCTGGGAATTTGAGCTACTACTGATCAGCAATTGCCTGAGCCAGGTGCCTGGCAGCCTCCACCCAACAACGTTCTCTGAATGAGCCTTTGCCTTTATTTTACTGATCAAGAAGCAAGGCAGCAAAGGAGGGGCCTGGTGGGTGGCCACTGAACTCAGAGCTGGAGCTGCTTCTCCCCAGTGTTGCAGCTGAGTGACAAGGTGAACAGCATAGGATCCCGGGAAGGGTCTGTGAACGGTCTCCCCTGCCAGTCAGGCACTTCCTTCCTCTCCCTGCTTTACATCAGAGCTGCTCCTCCTGGTGTTATTTCCTCTCTGGAAACCTTTGTCTAACTCCAAGCACCCCAAGGTTCTTTTGCTCTCCTAGGGACTACAACTTCTATGCCTCCCTACCAGCCTATCTGTGGGCTCCGGGAACAAGCAGCTCTGTTCCCCAGGATCCAACATAGGGCCAGACACACAGCAAGTGCTTAGCAAAGCTTGTTGAATGGATGTATGAGGAATACAATGTTGTGGGCAGCCCTTTCTGCTACCATTTAGACACCTGCATCCTTTAGTACTATAGAAATTCACACCGGGTGTGGTGGTGCACACCTTTAATCCCAGCACTTGGGAGGCAGAGGCAGACACATCTCTGTGAGTTCAAGGCCAGCCTGGTCTACATAGCGAGCTCCAGGCCAGCTGGGACTAAAGGGGACCCTCTCTCAAAAAGACAAATAAATAAATTTAATCAAATAGGTTTTTAAAATTACATTAGTTTTTAATGGACACAGGATAATAGCACATGTTTGTGAAGTGCAGTATAGCAACGATTAGATAAACAGCTGACACATGAGTTAAATCAGATCTCTTTCATGCTTTTAATACTGGAAATAGTTAATCTTTTCTCTGCCACTTTGAAATGCTGTTTTAAATCACAGTTATAGAAATTAGGAGTTATTACTCCTATCAAACTACAGCCTTTTACCTATTGATAATCTTCTTTCCCATCCAAAGCCTGACCCTGCTTAGCTTCTCATATCAGATAAGATTAGGAGTATTCGGAGTGGTTTGGCTATTGACTGATATCTTCTCTCTCCATTCTTCCCTTCCCAACAATCTTTCCAGATTCCAGAAACCATTATTATATTCTCTCCTTCTTTGAGAGCAACTTTTTTTTTAGCTTTTACATATAAATGCAATCTTGCAATATTTGTTTTTCTGTGCCTGACTTTATTTACTTAGCTGTCCCATCCATTTGCAATAAATAATAGAATTTCATTCTTTGTTTATGATAAAATGTGATTTAGTTGTATATGTTAACTATAACAAGAAGGGGGCTGGATAGATGGCTCAGCAGGTAAGAGCACTGGGCGCTCTTGCAGAGGACCTGGGTTTGAGTCTCAGCACCCAAATGGTGGCCAATAACTGTCCATTAGCTCCAGTTCCAGGGGATCTGGCACACTCTTCTGACCTCCTCAGGCAGTGTATAACATGGGTGCCCTTATGCACATGCACATAAAATAAAATAATACATACACTATTTTATTTTATTTTTTTACATAAAATATTTTAAAAAATAACAAGAATGGTAGTGGTCAGTCTGGAAAGGAAGCTGACATACATAATTACCTGCAGAAGAATGGATTTTGTTAGGAAAAAGGGCTTCAGGGTCATGATTGGGCCTTGAGGTGGGAGGCAGAGCATTAGACAGAAACAATATAGTATATGAAGATCTAAACTTAATGAGGCCTTAAAGCAAAGGAGAAGTCTTTTTTTTTTTTTCCTTTGGTCTTTTCAAGACAGTGTCTCCCTGTAGCCCCAGCTGTCCTGGAACTCACTCTGTAGACCAGGCTGGCCTTGAACTCACAAAGATCCGCCTGCCTCTGCCTCCCAAGTGCTAGGATTAAAGGCATGCACCACCAAGCCCGGCGTGAAGTCTCTCTTAATGATATGTGTTTTCTAAAAAAAAAAAAAAAAATCCTGGAAAGGAGTTCCATTAAAGTGAGAATGAGAAAAAAGAGCTGGGGGGAGGGGAGAAAGCTGCTGTGGAATGAGGTTATGGGGAAGCCAGGGAGCCTCTTCAGAGAGCGTTCTTCAGAGTAAGCCCCTGAGCCAGTGCCTGTGAGGAGTCTTAGACCAATACCCAGAACAAAGCAAAGGTCTGACTTTATGTAACCTTTCAGAGCTGGTGGGAAGTTTTACATGATGAAGTTTAGTTCATCACAGTGGGTGTGACAAGGATCATGGGTGGGGGCTATGCTATAAATTGAGAGCTGACAAGTCACAGCACAGACTGCTTCTTAACTTTCAGTCCCACAGAGAGCTGCAGGGAGGGGTCGTGTGATGCAGGTTATGGAATCTAGTCTGAAGGCACAGGACCCTGTTGTAACAGTACGCACACCCCATTTTCTTTATCCATTTGTCTGTTGATGGACACCTAGGTTGGTTCCATATCTTAACTCTGGAGAATCGTGCTGCAGTGACCACAGATGTGCAGGTCCCTCTTCAACACATATTTCAATTCTGTGGGTAGAACTGGTGGATCAAAGAGAAATTCTATTTTTAGTATTTTTGAGGAGCATCTGTAATGTTTTCCATAATAGCTATGCTAATTTACATTCCCATCAATGGTGATGGAGCACAAGTTCCCTTTTCTTCTCTAAAGCATAGATTTAAATTAATGATACTGTATCAGACTGAGAACTTTATGTTGCCATTTAAAGAGGAAGATATACATGGTTGAAAAAATGAGATGTTACTTTGTAACCTGGTTACTGATACACCTCCTCCTTAATGATAGGGATATAGTCTGAGAAACTTGTCATCAAACAATTCTATTGTTGAGCCAGGCATGGTGGTACATGCCTTTAATTCTAGCACTCTGGAGGCAGAAGCATGGGCAGAGACAGCTGGATCTCTGTGAGCTAAAGGTTAGCCTGGTCTACTTCTAGGTGAACTAGAATTACAGGGAGATTCTGCCTGAAAGACCCCCCCAAATAAATTCCATTGTTGGCCATTGTATTATTATGCCAATGGTACAGGGTGAACCACCATATACCTGGGTGGTAAAAGCTACTTCCTGAACATGGCTTCCCAAATAGGAATCGTACGAGGCAACTGACTGAGTCACATGGTGTACTGTTTTACAGCCAACATTTCCCATCATAGAGATACTGTAGTGAACACCCATACCTGTAGTCCCTCGTTATTATTATCAAGTGCCCTGCACTGCACAGAATGGTATGTATTGCACTTTGGTATGACTGGCAATGCAGTAAGTTATCACACACATGTGAGGATTGTGCTGTGCTATGATGTCACTAAGTGACAGGGAAATTTTGTTTCCAATATAATATTATGAGACCATGCTTGTACATGTGGTCTGTTGACTGAAATAAACATGCAGGCAAGACTCTAATCCATAAAAGTATCATGTCTAAGAAATCTATGCATATATCATGTAGTATATGTGATTATAGTTAGCTTGGTATATATTGCTAGTACATCTATATACATAGAATTAGTGTTATATAGGTAAGCCCATATTGAATTAACATAATATAGAACATGGCTCAGCAGCTAACATCATGTGCTTCTCTTCCAAAGGACCCGAGTTTTTATCCAGCACCCATGTGCTCTCATAACCTCCTGTTACTACAGCTCTAAGGGCTCTGATTTCCTTGTCTGGCTTCCTCAATCCCCTGCACACATGTGTACATACACCCATGCAGACCCATAATTAAAAATAAAATAAATCTTTAAAAATATTAAAAGAGTATTTAATTAGTAAGAGACAATTCGGTTTATATTAGCGACATCCATATGGTATGTATGGTGTATAATAACTCACACAAGTAACAATGGTTGGAAGGTGCAAATTCCACTCTATTTGTAGCCTTTCAGATTCTCATCAATTCACTGAAGAGACCCAGGGACCTTATAAGATTGCAGTGATTTCTTTTTTTTTTTTTAACATTTTTTTAATTGATGCTTTGTGCATTTCATACATCATTTTCCGATTCAGTTCAGGCATATTTCCCTTTCCCTTCCCCCCCACCCCCACCCCATCCCAGATCATGTACTCTGCCATATCTGTCCTTCATCTTTCTCTGTTTTTTTTTTCCCATTTTTTAGCTATAAGTGATAATCCATGAGTACAAGCATCTGTCATGTAAAACCAATTTGCAGGCTGTTGTGCCCAAACCCCCACAGCCCCACCTTCCAGCGGCGGGTGAGGGGTGGTATGTTCAATCGAGTTGATCAAATGAGTGTCCAGACTACATTGCTGTAGTTTCACCATTCACCCTAATCACAGCCCTTACATTCTACCATGGCCCCTCTTCCGCAGATTGTTCCCTAGGCTTAGAAAAGGGGCACAGGTGGATGAGAAGCAAAACAGTCCACTCTCTCTGGAGCTGTTGTCTTGGACTCTGGTCAATTCTGGCTGTTTCCTTTCATGGGCTGACAGTTTGTCCAGGGAATAACCTTTCGATCCTACTAATGAAGCACAAGCAATTAGATATATA
>VZQC01012407.1:3095400-3206003 GCA_009823505.1 Rhizomys pruinosus | reverse complement strand
TTCTCTGTATTCTTTATTTTTTTCTCCCTCTAGTTCTTTCTGGAGTTTGTCAATCTGTTCCTTTAGTTCTTTCTGATGTTTGTCACTGTATCCCTCTAGGTCCTTTTTGAGTTTTTCATTCTCTCTCTTTAGTTCTCTGAATTCCTCTTTTTGTTCTTTAATTTCTCTGCATAGTTCTGCAATTATTCCTCTAATGTCTGTTCCTTGGGTGTCCTCCAAGGGGTTCCCATTGTAGCTATCTCCTACTGGTTTGGTAGCACTTGGTGCAGGATTTTCCTGTGCCTTTCCTATGTTGTCCCTTCATCGTGTCCCTGGCATGTGGGCTTCCCTTTTGTGGTTCAGATCACAAATACCTTTTCACTATGTTAGGGGATGGTTTTGCTTTCCTCCTTCAGATGTTTTTTTTTTTCCCCCTTTCCTCCTCCTTGTTTATGGAGTATTGACTTGTCTACTTTTCAATTTTGTAAACCACTCTTCTCTTCTTGTTCTGAAAGTTCTCAAAAAAAAAGGTCCACTTGGATTCTCACCAATCTTGGGGGAGGGGCTTATGCTTGACCTAGCCCGCGCCCCGGCAGCCTGCGCAAAGGTGCAGAGCACTGGCCCGACCCTCTGACCCGACCCTCTGCCCCGGCGCCAAAGAAAGACGTAGGGCGGTTCCGCCCAGAGACACGAACCCCCAGCGGCCCCGGCCCTGGAACGAGCCCACCTGCAAAGCTGCTTGCCCAAGTGGCTTCCCGGCAGCCCGCACCTGCAGTGATTTCTTTTAAAGTAAATACTGCTTGGTGTTCTGTATTTAAGCCTCTCCCTCACAGTTATAGGAAATCAGCACTCCCCCCTTCTCAGCTCCCCAGGTAATGCAAGATCAGCAGTTCATACATTCTCCCTCCTCCAGCATGTGCCCAGAAAATCACAGGGACTCAATAAACATTTGTGGGAGATGGAATGAGTTCTCCATAAAAAGGATTTTGCAATTTACCTCCAGACCCAGGACATAAAGCGAACAAGACAGTCCATGCTCCTGGCAGCAGCAGTAAATGGAGATATGTAAGCACCTGTTTTAATTGACTTTCCTTCCCTGTTTGGAACTGGAGCATCCTGCACCAGCTCTGCTGTCTCTGTGGCTGACAATGCAGCAGTAATAGCAGCTGTGGTTCCTTTTGTCCCTCGATGAGCCAGGCACTAAAAGGCTTTGTTAAATTCTTAAACCACCTTTAGAGTATTTTGTTTTGTTTTCAATTTAAACCAAAAAACGAGCTTTCAGCCGGGCGTGGTGGCACATGCCTTTAATCCTAGCACTCAGGAGGCAGAGGCAGGCAGATCTTTGTGAGTTCAAGGCCAGCCTGGTCTACAGAGTGAGTTCCAGAACACCTGGGGCTACAGGGAGACCCTGTCTTGAAAAGACCAAAAATTTTGAGCTTTCAGGGGCTGGAGAGATGGCTCAGTAAGATTAAGGAGCACTGTCCAATGTTCCAGAAAACCCAGCACCCATGTGGCGGCTAACAACCATCCATAAACTCCAGTTCCAGGGGATCCAACATCCTCTTCTGACCTCTGTGGGCTTTGCAGAACATACGGACAATACACTCATGTACATTTAGAGTTTTAGAGATATTGAAGTCTTTGACCTCAATCTCAAAGGTGTCACTGGTCTCCTCTGGAGAGCTGCATCTTGGGATATTGGAGTAAATAAATTTCTAGCTGGATTTCCATTAATCCGATTCTTACCACGGGCTGCTGGAGTCTCCTCAGAGCACAGGTAGGGAAGCTAGGGGTGATCATTTTGGGGATTCTGTAAGGGCTCAGCTGACTGCATGGTCCACACTGAGTTCTGAATAAACAACTATCCGTAGCTATAGTTGTTGTTGATGAATTGTGGACAGTGGCTCAATGCTTTGAAGAGATGATCTTGTCAGTGCACTGAGATTCAGTATCAGCATCGGACACTGAACTACATAAAAGGTGGAGAATGGATAGCTTACAAGGGACTCTAACTTGAAGCCTAGGGAAAGAATACCCAGTTCTTCCAAAGGGCCAGTCTGCTTCTCATCACAGAAACCTTTGGACATGCAGTCACTACTGCCTGGAATCCTCTTCCTCATCTGTTCTCCTGGCTGATTCCTCATCATTCTTTATATTCCAGACTCTCAGTTACCTCGCTGTGTCATTCATTTTGTCACTGCAGAGATGCCTGTCATGCCTGCCTGTGGGTCTCACTGTGACAGATGCAGGACATACAACAGTGGATAAATTACCTGTGGTTCCCTCATCTTAGATCTTGGATTTTAATAGGGAAAGCATAGATATTAACAGAGTCAGCACACTATTTAAAGTCCAATGACACTCCCGAACCACGAGAGCAATTCGAGAGCAATTCTAAGAGCACCAATTCTAACCCAGCCAGTAGACTAAGACACCATGGCATCTATGCAGAAATGGAGAGGAGGCATGGATTAGAAAAGTGTGTGGACATGTGGAGGAGACCAGGCAGAAAAAGAAAAGGACTCTCTTCTGGCAAAGTTACTTGTTTTCAAATGTGTTATGTGCTTGGGGGCAAATTAAACTCTCTGTGCCTCAGTTTCAGTATTTTAAAAAATGGGAGCTTAGAGGGCTGGGGAGATAGCTGAGTGGTTGAGTGCTTGCTGTGCAATCATGAGGACTGGGGTTCAGATCCCAGCACTGTGACAAGCCAGGCATCTGTGCATACCTGTAACCCCAGTTCCAAAGAGGGTTGAGATGGGAGGAGCACTGGGCCTAGCTGGTTTACATCCTAGCTAAGAAAACATGGGCCCCAGGTTCAGAGAGAGACCCTGCCTCATAGAAATTGGCAGAGAGAGACAGAGGAGGCTATCTAATGCCTTCTGGGTTCCACATTCTGGGTACACTGGCACATGTACCTGCAGATATGTGTCCACATACACAGACAGAATCAATCGATCGATCAGTCAATCAATCAATAAATCAGTCAATCAACTTAAAGTAGGAAATTAGACTTGACGATTTCTTAGCCGCCATGTGGGTGCTGGGGGAATCGAACCCGGGGCCTCTGCAAAAGCAGTCGGTGCTTTCAACCTCTGAGCCATCCCTCCAGCCCCAAGACTTGATGATTTCTAAGGTCACATCAGTTTAAGATTTCCAGTCACTTGACTCAATCTTAAACGGAACCAAAAAAAGTATTTGACAAAGCTTCCCCAAAAGTATGGAAGTTGACTTATTATACTAAATTTGACAGAAAAAGTGGAAATTCCAAGCCAGGCCTGAGGTCACAGGTCTGTCGTCCTAGCTGGAGATGGAGGCAGGGAGCATGCCAAGCTCAAAGCCTTGTCCGGACAGCAAAGTGAGTTTAAGACTAACCTGGCAACTTAAGAGATTCTGCTTTGAAACAAAAAGTGAAAAAGAAGGTGGGGTGTAGCTCAGTGCTAACAGGCCTGCCTAGAATACCCAAGGCCTTGGGTGCAATCCCTAGCACCGTTTAAAAAGGAGAACTGGGGGCTGGAGAGATTGCTCAGTGGTTAAGAGCACGGGCTACTCCTGCAGAGGACCTGGGTTTGGTTCCCAGCCCCCACATGGTGTCTAACAACCTCCTGTAACTCCAGTTCCAGGGGATCTGAGGCCCTCCTCTGACCTCCATAAGCCTTGCATGACACAGGTGCACTTACACACAAGCAGGCAATGTACTGATACACATAAAACAAAAATGATGAATAAAATATTTTTTAAAGTAAAGCAAAAGACCAGAAAGGAAGTTTCCATCACAAACAGGAAATTCAAATCCCAGCTCATGGACTGCTCTTTGTGACCTACCACCAAACCCAATAAAGAATAATGTATGGGCTTGCCCATCATGAACTAGGGATCATTCACCTGTTCCTTTGTCTTGTTTGTTCTCACAAAGCTGTTGACCTACACATGACATTCAGTGTAACACGTGGGTGCTGGGAATATCGATGGTAAGAAGCTACAGGGCTGAGTCTGGACAGACACAAAAAGTGAAGAGCATACATAGAACAGCATTCTTTCATAACTGCTCAAGGTACAAATCTGGCTTTGCTATGGAACACTGTCTTCTAAGCATAACAACCATTACCATCTTCATCAGAGACCTTCAGGACTGAGGAGAAGGAGAGGACATTAGATTCTTACCTGAGACTCTAAATATACCCTCCTATACCACCTGTGTCACCTGTATGTAAGTAATTCCAGCCTAGTTGCATGGGAGGTGCTATAGTATACAGAATAGCAGGAGGGGACTCCATCTATGCATCTGTGGGGAAGTCATCATCTCTCTGGGCTGAGGCTTTTCAGTGCTGTTCTGGAGTCTTCTGCAAGCAAGTTGAATAAACTCAATGGTTCACTAGCTAGACTAGATGGATTCATAACTTTGGTCTGTCAGTGGTGCCCTGTCTGAGGTGAACAGATGCTTCTTCATGTCTCTCCTCAGAATCTCACACAATAGGATCCTGCCCTTTTTATTTTATTTTTTTTATCCTACCTGTCCCATGTTGGGTTGTCAACTTGACATACCTGGGTCAAGGGAGCCTCAACTGGGGAATTTCCTCCATTGGACTGGCCTGTGGCCATGTCTGTGGGGCATTTTCTTGATAGCTGAATGATGTGGGAGGGGCCAGCCTTCTGTGGGCACTGCCACCCCTGAGCAGGTGGTCCTGTATGGTATATGAAAACAGGTTGAACACAGGCCAAGAGACCAAGCCAGTAAGCTGTGTTCACCGCAGCTCCTGCCCTGAGTTCCTGCTTTGGTTGCTTTTGATGGTAGACTTTATTTGTAAGCCAAATACGGCTTCCTTCCCCAAGTTGGTTTTGGTCACTGTCTTTTTTTTTAGATCCCTCCTCCATTCATGCCCCACCCCCACCCCCTCCAGACCTCTTGCATTCTGCCATAGACTATCTGGTCAAGCATTTATGTCCCTCAGTGCAAGTTAGTCCACTGGAGTCTAGTCGGCCTGTCTAGAGATTTTAAGGAAGGTCTACTCTCCTTCACCCAGCAGCAGTCACTAACAGTTCCCAGGCTAGGGCTGGCCTGATGCCCATTTCCCTCGTTGCACTCTGGGCTCTTGTCTGATTCAGTTGGCATGTGTCTTTTTTTTTTTTTTGCTCAAAACAGTAAACTTCTGTATCAAAAATTTTATTTTATTTTTTTTTTCATTTAATATTTTTTTTCCTTGTGGTACATACATTTCTTTTTTTCTATTACTTTTTTCATTTTTTAACAATAAGTAATAATTTATGAGTACAAGCATCCTTCATGTAAAACCAATTTGCAAGCAGTTGTGCCCAAACCCACACAGCCCAAGGGTCCCACCATCCAGCTAGGGGGCTTATATGTTCAATCAAGTTGATCAAATAAGTGTCTAGTCTATATTGCTGTAGTTTCACCATTCACCCCAATCGCAGCCCTTACATTCTACCATGCCCCCTCTTCCAAAGATTGTTCCCTAGGCTTAGAAAAGGGGCACAGGTGGAAGAGAAGCAAAACAGTCTACTTTCTCTGGAGCTGTTGCATTGGACTCTGGTCAATTCTGGCTGTTTCCTTTCATGGGCTGACAGTTTGTCCAGGAATAACCTTTCGATCCTACTAATGAAGCACAGGCAATTAGATATATAGGTATTTAAACAGTACTAATTATTATGGTAAGTTACTTTGGTATAGACACAGATATTTGGATGGTGTGTTAATCTATGAATTACATTTTTTCCTGTAAAATATGACAGGGTCTGGCATGTGTCTTGTGCTTGATGCCACCATTGCCGTTGCTGCAAGTTCATGTGAGCAAGCTTCCAGTGGCCAGAAAGCCCCTGTATCCCCATGTTCATGGACCAATCCTGGCTCTTACAATCTTTTAGCCCTTTTCTTCTGCAATGGTCCCTGAGACCTGGGTGGGTGAGGTTTAATATAGGAGTCCTATCCAGGGACACACTCTCTGCAGCCTCTTATTCTCCCAAACCTAGGCAGTTGTGGCCTTCCATGTGCATCACACTCTGTTGTATAAGGGGACTTTGCTGGTGAGAGTTGAGGGATGCACTAGTATTCTCTTCACCACTTGTTTGTTCTGCTATGTGTCGTGAGCCTTAGGTGTAGAGGTTCCACTGTAGATATGTCACTTAGGGCTGAGCATCTCTCAGACGTATATTCTCTGTGTGTGATCAGTTATGGAACCTTAGTAGCCTCTATCTGTTGGAAAAAGAAGCTTCTCTGAAGATTGGTGTATGGTATATTTGTCTGTAACTATAAGGATCCATTTTTTTTATTTTTTATGTGTATGAATGCACTGTCTGCATGGAGGTTCGTGCACCCGTGTTGTGCAATGCCACAGAGGTCAGAAGAGGGTGTCGGATTCCATATGGTAAGAAATGTCATTTGTCTAGAGATATGACAGAGATCGGGATTTCTTTGGGATCTCTGACCTCTCCAGCTACATAGATTTGGTTATAATTACAGTGCCTCCCATGAGTTCACTTCCAATTAAATAACTGTTGATTACTCCCCAGATAACAGTGCCACTATTCCACCCATAGAGGTAGTCTGCTGTGCCAGTCATTATAGTTATTAGGCTTTAGGGCTGATTTGGGCTATGGATTGATTTTCTCCGTTAGCAGCTTGCAAAATATCCTCTAGAACTACTAGATTGGTCAGTGTCTTTATCATAGCAATTGAAGGCAAACTAGAGCAGCACCCCCACACCCCTGACAGTAGACATATTCTTTGCAAAGAGTTGGTAGGTAGTGTCTGCATTTCACTTTTCTTCTTCTATTCATTACAGGAATGAATGCATCTCAGAATCAGCACCAGTCATCGTCCTCATCTAGGACCGCTTGAAATGCAGATTCCCAGGCCCTTCCAGCCCTCCAACAGCAGAACCTTCCAGCTGAGGTGCTGCAGTCTGACTTTAACAAGCCTTCTAGTCTGATGCAGCCTAAGTTGGGAACCATGAATGTACAAAATCTTTACTGGGTCATTTCTACCCTGTGGCATGTGCACGAGAAGCCTCCTAGATACAGCTTGATTCTCAGTGTGCCCCTTCTAAGTTCCCTTGAGGCTCCAGTGTGCAGCCAGTTCTGGGATCCAGTGCTTCATGAAAGTTTCTTGACTTTTAATGTGTTGAATCATGGCCTTGTCATACTCCTCTTCCTCTTTGCCTAACCGAGGTTGACATCACAGACTGTGGGTTCAGTGCGTGGGATCCTGTCAATCAAGACATGACTAACTCAGGCTTCTGTGACTCAGATACAGAAAGAAGAAATAAGCCTCAGCCCCAGGAGCAGTTCTGGAAGCTCTCGACCACTGCAAGTGCTTGACATCTGAGCACCTAGGTCTGCATCCACAGCTGCTGTACACTGGGTCTCCCAGCAGCCACAGCTCTGCCGAATGAATGAATTGCTAAAAGTGAGTTGTATAATGATTTCTTCTGAATGGAAACATTTCCTCCTGGAAGGAAGCCTTTTAAGACTTAAGAAATGGGAGGGAGAGATGGCTCAGCAGGTAAAAATACCTGCTACCAAGCCTAGAGATGAAGTTCAGTCTCTGGGACTCACATAGTGGAAGGAGAGAACAGCTTCCAGTGGGTAGTCCTCGGTGCTCCAAACACATGCACTCTCTCTCTCTCTCTCTCTCTCTCTCTCTCTCTCTCTCTCACACACACACACACACACACACACACACAAACACATTTGAAAATAAAAAGACCCAAGAAGTAAACAAAACTCACAAAGCTCAGGAAGTAAGCAACTTACAAGGATCAGGAAATTCCTGAAACTTACAAGATTCGCAATGTTTCTCCCTAAGATTACTTAAGCAGTAATAATTCTTGGCCTGAGGAAAGGGGACTGTGAGCAGCTGAGCTGCCTGCAAATCATGCAGGGAACTCCCTGGATGCAGCTTTCGTGACGAAATCCATGCTGGGATGGGCTTTTCGCTGTTGCAGCTAATTGCCTCTGAGTCATCTATGTTCTTCGCCCATCCTCCTGTGAATAATAAAGTGTAAAAAAAGTCCCAACAGATTCATTGGCTCACTAAACTAAATTTGACTGCCACTATTTCTTGGGTCTGTTTCTGGTGCACTATCTGGGATGAGGAGACATTGTTTGCATTATTATGTATGGTCCTCCGCCTAAACTGTTCAGAGCCTTTTTTGAGTGTCTAGGTTAAGGGAAGATTAATGGCTTTCACAGGCCTACTGTGGGCCAGGCAGGGCTCCACATGTTCTTTGGTCTTCAGCAAGAATTCCACCACACAGATGCAAGATCATCCTCATTTTCAAGATGAAAGAACTACAGTGAGCGACCACCCAACATCTCACAGCAACTGCCAGAGGCAAGATATGAACCACTGCTGTCTGCCTCTAGCTTCTTCAATCTTTAAAATATTATTCTACTTATTGCTTTGATGTGTATGCCTGTATTGCCCACATATATGTAAGTGCACATGTGTTGTGCAATGGTTATGGAGGTTGGAAGACATATCAGATTCCCTGGAACTTGAGTTACAGATGGTTGTTGGGAATTGAACTCAGGTCCTCTGCAACAGCAGTCAGTGCTCTTAACCACTGAGCCATCTCTCTAGACCCTAAAATATTTTTTAAAAGATGAAATGAGTAGGGTCTCATGAGCTCCTGTTCCTCCTTGAAGAGCTATTGGAAGTCGATGGCTTTTTGGGGAGGGGGAGCCAACTTTCTTTAACACTGTGGTCTCTGGTAGGTCAACCATGCTCTAGTGGACGGGCCCATACCTAGGAGTGTATGGATAGCACTAATTGGACTTGGTGGGTTAAAAGAAAGAAGAAACAAAGTTGGGAGGGGTCAGGAGGCAGAGGGTGGATCTGGGAGGAGTTGGGGGAGGAGTGGGGGGTATGAATGTAATCAAAATGCATTCTATCAGGTCCCATGTTTATATAAACATGGGAAAGATGTATGGAGACCGCACTTGCAAGTGTACAGATGGTCTCTGGAATGCCAAAGAGTGTTACCAAAGGCCACTAAACCAATAAAGCAAATATAGGTCTCCTTGAGTCAAGCAAGACTCCTCCGTCAGCACCAGCTACACCTCACCTGCCTGGAAATACTGTGCAGCAGTGGCAGCCATATGTCTGTATATCCCAAATCTAATTGGCTATTAGCTCTCTCCTTGGAGGAATAACCCACGGCTGATGCCACAAGCTTACATCCTCTAATGGTTAGGAGATGTTATAAACCACACGAAGACCCTGTCATACTTAACAGAAGAAAATGTAATTCATGGATTAACATACCATCCAAACATCTGTGTCTATACCAAAGTAACCTACCATAACAATTAGTACTGTTTAAATACCTATATATCTAATTGCGTGTGCTTCATTAGTAGGATCGAAAGGCTATATATTATACTGTTTAAATACCTATATATCTAATTGCATGTGCTTCATTAGTAGGATTGAAAGGTTATGCCTGGACAAGCTGGCAGCCCATGAAAGAAAACAGCCAGAATTGACTAGAGACCAAGACAACAGCTCCAGAGAAAGTAGACTGTTTTGCTTCTCATCCACCTGTGCCCCTTTTCTAAGCCTAGGGAACAATCTGCGGAAGAGGGGGCGTGGTAGAATGTAAGGGCTGCGATTGGGGTTAATGGTGAAACTACAACAATATAGACTGGACACTCATTTGATCAACTTGATTGAACATAAAAGCCCCCCCCCCGCTGGATGGTGGAACCCATGAGTTGTGTGGGTTTGGGCACAACTGCTTGCAAATTGGATTTACATGAAGGATGCTTGTACTCACAAATTATCACTTATTGTTAAAAAAATGAAAACAAAACAAAACAAAACAAAAAAAGGAGAAAGATGCAGAAAAGTTATGGCAGAATGCATGATCTGGGATGGGTAGGGGTGGGGTGGGGGGAAGGGAAAGGGATATATGCCTGAACTGAATTGGAAAATGATGTATGAAATACACAAAGCATCAATAAAACAAAACAAAACAAAACAAAACAAAAAAACCAAAATGCATTCTATGCATGTAGGAAATTCTCAAAGAATTAACAAAACTATTTAAAAGAAAAAAAGATGAAGCTCCTGGCTCAGATTCCTGAGTCATTTCTGGGATGCTCTGGCCTGGCTGACGTCAGGCAAGTGGAGCCTAGTTGAGCCTCAGAGTCCTGCTCTTTAGATGAGGGATGGTAACAGCTGACTCATGGAGTCCTGTGGGTCAAGGAAGGCAACTTCTATGATATGATTTGCAAAGGGCCACCCCTGGGGCAGGTGCCATTTATGGTATTATCAGTCACTTTTCTAATTTATGTGGACAAACTCTTGACAGAGTAACTTGAGGAAAGCCGGATTAATTCTGGCTCGTGGTTTGGGAGTATACAGTCCCACATAGCCAGGAAAGCATGCCAGCTGGGATGCATCTGTTTGTAGTGTCAGGAGCATGCAGCATCAGGTTTCACAGGATGCTGGATCAGGACACACAGAAACAAGAGGGTAAAAATGGACAGACTGCAACATTCACAGGCCCAGGCCCAGCCTCAGCGGCCATCTCTGCCAGCCGTGGGCCTCATCCTGAAACATCACCACCCTCCTGAAACATCACCACCCTCTCTCTGGGTACCAAGGGTTCCAGCACATGAGGCGGAGGGGAACATTTCCCATTCAAACCATAACAGCTGGCTTCGGCTTCGTGGCCCTCCTGAAGCATCTCTTTCGGGAAGCCTTCCCAGCATTCCCTGGAGGAGTTACTGTTCTCAGACTCACAGTCCTCCTCACTGTCTGGGGGTGCTCTTCCACTCTGAACCTTTTTTCCTTACATCTCTGTCTCTTGTCATCTTTTTTTTGGGGGGGGTGTTTTGAGACAAGATCTCACAGTTCCAGGCTGACCCAGAACTCTCAGCAATCCTCCTGCCTCAGCCCCCTGACTGGTGAAATCACAGACATGAGCCACTACATTCACCTCTGAGCCTCATCAGTGCTGCCTATCATAGTGTGGGTTGGAAGCTCAGTGCTACAGGTGAGTTTTCCTAGCGTGGGGAGTACCCAGAGCAGAGGCAAGGTAAATTCCATTGTCTTATTCTTCTTACTTAAAACTATTCTATTCTTACTTAAAACTATTCTATTCTCTGTCTAGTCATTCTGGCTTAAGTGGCTTTTTCTAAGCACTCTGGGACTTATGATTGTCGATTGCTAGGCAGGTAGCTGAGCTAGAAGGGTTCGATTTATATCCATAGCCATGCTCATATATTTTTCTACTAGAATTTTATGTGAATTGGAAAGATGGCCCTGTACCCACAGAACTATGAGCTTGGGCAGCTGGAGTGTGGGATTCTGTTCTTACTTCCATATAGTCGGTGGGTGCTTTTGTGTTGTGTATGACATGCCCACCTGCAAGGGTCGCTCTGTTAAACCAGCGCTGTGGGGAGCACACCAAGTCTTGTGTCTCTTGTTACCAGTACTTTCCAAATACTACCCACAGGGAACCCGTAGCTCAGAGATTGCCTCCTTGTCTGAGCACTGTGCCCTAGCAACCATGTAGCTAGAATTCTGGCCAAGAAACAGCCAGCCCACCAGATGGCAAAGTCCCCTTACAGGACTCTAAATCACAAAGGGTCAGAGCCCTTCCAGTCTGGCTGCCTTCCTGCAGTGCATCTGGACAGATTTTTTTGGATAGCTGCACTTGCATAGTGGGACACCGGATTCACATTTCCAGCCAAGTAACAATTTGTACCCAGTTTGGCACTGTGGTTTTCGTAAATGGATCTCTTTCAACCAAAAAAAAAATTGAATTACAGTTATGCAAGGTGATCAAGTAGACCATATAATATATTGTCTAAATCATAACACAGAGTGGAAAGAAAAGCTATCATTAATTCTTCTTGATCAATAGATATGAACTAGAAGTGCCCTGGATAAATTGGGTCATATAGTCATTCTAATATTAAGCCAAGAGGAAGGACTTATAGGGTGACCAGGAGGAAGGAGTCTCAATAAGACATGGATTCTGATCTTCAGAGGTACTTCTTGCAACTCAAGGGACCTTGACCCAGTTACTCTGACCTGATGGTTATATTTCTGCAGTTGGGGTGATTGATGTAGTCATCAGATAACATGATCCTGAAATAGACACAGGTCTATAGAGCCTTGTGAAGAATGGAATAGAAAGTGTGCGAAATACAAGCTCACTTCCCCTACTTTGGTTTGCAGTCTGCTATAGCATCTGCTTCTTAATCACAGGATTTGTGAACCAACTTGCCACGGTGCTTGGCAAAGAGTAGGTCCCCTTCCTTGGAATGGGTTTTTACAACTCAGCAGTCCACCTTCTGCCCTGCTCTGAATGTCTGTGCTTGCTGAAGGCACCTCATTAACAAGGTTGGTTGACTCCAGCTGGAGCCTGACCTTGGTTTCAACACCTTCTGATGCGATGTGCCATTTCCTCTGGAAGCTCTTGCCCTGCCTATGAACTTCTCCAACTCAGACTCTTGCTCTGTTCCTGCCAGCCCTTGGAGATCAGTCATCGGGACTCTCTATGACTTCAAATCTTGTGGCTGAGGTTCTGAATGAGGCGGGTCAGGACCTGCCAGCTGGAGGTGACATGGGACGCTCCCAGATCAGAGTAGTTCACCAGTCAGTCCTGTAGGGAACGGAGGCAGCATGGTTTGTCTCCAGTTATGGGTTCCCACTGGGGTGCTTAGACCTAGCGTCATCTCTCTATACCTTTATCTTCAGACTTGCTAGCTTTTCAGGGTCGTAAACATCCCCAAAGCCCTTTGATCTGCTGCCTCATTTTACAGAGAAACATCCAAAACTAATTGGCATTCTTTGTGAATGCAGCATGAGCAAATTTATGTCATCCTTTAAAAATGTTTCTTATTTTTATTTTACATGAATATACAAGTGCCTGTTTGTATGTGTGTGTACACGATGTTCATTCCTGGTACCTGTAGAGGCCAGAAGAAGGCATCGGCTCCCCTGGATTTGGAGTTATAGACAGTGTGAACTTTAGTGTGGGTGTTGGGAACCAAACCAGGGTCCTCTGCAACAGCAGTAAGTGCTCTGAATTGCTGAACTATCTCTCCAGCACCAAATATAGTTACCAAGCTGTCTCCCTTAGTTAATCAGTTGCTCAATGATAAGTCTTTAGTCACCTCTTTATCTAGAGTCCCAGGCATATAGAAGGTATTCATAAAACGTGGAGTTGAATGCATCAACCAATCAACATGGAGTTGAATGAATGCATCAACCAATCAAAATGGAGTTGAATGAATGCATCAACCAATCAACTATAACGTCCTTGCGGTTTTTTTTTTTTCCTTCTTGACCATCTTCTTTTCCATTTCTCCTCAGTGTCCAACACAGTTTACATTTACATGTTTTATTCAGCAGATACTTATGTGTCATACACATGAATCAGGTTTGGACATCTATTTTCCTACATGATTTGCTAGGTCATAGGAACACTAAGTGGCTTGTTCTGGGGAAAGAGAACCTACAGAAATATCCCATTACATTTATCCAACAGGCTGAAACTTGGCAAGTTGAATGGGCAGTCAAAGCACAAGTGTGTTGTCATGGCCCCCTCCTGGAAGGGGATGTAGATGAGAAGAAAATGGTCCCTCTCAGAGCTCAATACACTGCCTGGCCCCAGCCAACACTGGCAGGAAGAATTTCCTTTCCTTTCCTACCTCTGCAATGAGACTTGCAGCTAGGCACTGGGATTTGTCTCCCAGCCTGGGTACCACCAAGAAGGCAGAGCCCCAGGGAGCATCAAGAGCACAGATCTGGAGATAGGAAGACTATGAGGTACTCTCGGGTTATTGAGTCCAACCTCCAACCTGCTGAGGAAGAGATTCCTGAATCAGCTTCCTTCTGTAATAGCTTCAGGATGAATAGCTTCTGTAATAGCTGATGGGATGAAAATGGAGGACTAAAGAGCACCCGGGTTAGCCCATCGGGTCGGCCATCCCATCGGAGGCAGCTCTGATCACTCTGAAGGTCCTATTTACAGTGTGCCCCATAGATAACCTCACTGTAAAGACTGCTCCAAGGAAACATGGCACACGAAGCATCTCATGTGCATCTCATGTTCTGGCTGTTATGTGTCCAGTATTGTCCCTGTGTCCCAGGTCTTCTCTCTCTCAGTCTGAGCATGTTCATCCCCTTCGTCTCTTCCCATGGAATGGTGGCCAGTGGACAATAGCCCGGAGGGTGATAATCTCCTTAGATGAGGCCGAGTGGGAGCCTGTCCCTCCACCCGAGTATCAGCAGCTCTGGAAATTTGTATAGCCACGTTGTTTGGATAACAGAATTTGGAGCAATGCGGATAGATCAGAAAGATCAGAGTGGCACTAAAAATACAGAAGGGATCGTGGCATTTGCATAACAGGACCTCATTGTCTCTAGAAAGACACTGAAAAATCATGAGTACTTCCTTGGTGGTATGTCCGACTTCAGAAGTAATTAGTGGTCCAACTAGACCTACAGAGTTACACAAGATACATCATCCGGAAGACAAGAGATCTTCCTTAGGCTACATCTTCAGTTAAGGTTTCTCTGTTTACATGCAGCATATTGTATCACATGACAGCCTGTACCTTCAAACTCTATCATGTCCATTCCCTGACAGACAGAATATAGTTGTACCCAAAGTCAAATGAGTATATAGATTCAGGAGCTGGAGGTGGTGTTCAGTGGTAGAGTACCTGCCTATTAGGTACAAAACTAGAGGCTTGATCCCCAGTGACACACACACACACACACACACACACACCACATACACATAAGCACACACAGACACAGGGGTGCACTGCTGGCACAGTATCAGGGAACAAAATTCAATGATCATCTATCAGAAGCACTAAGAACTAGGCAGGGGTGGTGGATTTGACATTGGTTTCCAGGCTTATTTTCTTTCTTTCTTGTTCTCTTCTTTTTCTCTTTTTCTTCTTTCTTTCTTTCTTTCTTTCTCTTTCTTCTTTCTTTCTTCTTTTCTTTCTTTCTTTCTTTCTTTCTTTCTTTCTTTCTCTTCCTTCCCTTCCTTCCTTTCTTTCTTTTCTTTCTTTCTTTCTTTTCTTTTTTTTGTTTTTTTGAGACATGGTCTCTCTTTAGTCCCAGCTGTCCTGGAACTCACTCTGTAGACCAGGCTGGCCTTGAACTCACAGAGATCTGCCTGCCTCTGCCTCCCAAGTGCTGGGATTAAAGGAGTGCACCACCATGCCTGGTCCAAGATGGTTCTTAGCTGCTATGTGGGTGCTAAGAATTGAGCCCAGGTCCTCTGCAAGAGCAGTCAGTGCTCTTACCTGTGGAGCCATCACTCCAGCTCCCATCCAGGCCTATTTTCTCACACTGCTTTGGTCATTTGGTCACCAACTACTCAACAAAGGAATTAAACAGAAATAACTCAATTTCTGTTCCCTATGTGCTCCTCATTCTTTAAAAGAAATGTATATGAGTGTTTTGTCTGCATGCCTGTAGGTGTCCCATGCAATAGCCATAGAACCCAGAGGAGATCCCCTGGAACTGGAATTATAGTTGGTTATTGGCTTCCATGTAGGGACTGAGGACTGAAGACAGGCCCTCTGCATAAGCAACCAGTGCTATTAACTGCTGGGCTATTTCTCCAGTCCCTGATCCTCATTTTTTAAAAAGCAATTGTCATAACAGAAAGCCACTGTGTCCCCAAGCACAGCAAAGCTCAGAATGTACTGATTTCTTCTGATACATGCAAACATTAGAGAATGAAAAGCAATGTAGTGTAATAGTGGAACCTACACTGAGCTCCAGTAAGCTCTCAGTGGAAATGTTATTATGAAAACAACACATATTTGTGGCCATTTTAAAGAACTAAATTGTGAAAATCCAAATGACTATTAAAAAAGCGAACAACAATGCGTTTGTCAAAGATAAACACTCTACATCATTTGGATTATTTTGTTCCAATTTTCCAATATATATTAACAATGTATTTGCTTATCCATAGAGTTGGAATCCTACTGAGTAGACCACAGTGCACCCTGATTTTTTTCTTTCTGAGCTTATATTATACTTCGGTGGATCATGACAATTCCAACACCATCATTTTTGAATAGCTTCAGGATAATCTATTGTAAGCCTAAACTATAACTCCTTTAAACTAATCCATGTCTTAACAGGAATTATAATGCTAGACTCTTAATAAACCTTACTTCCCTGAATCTATATTGTGAGCTTTGTAAGTTGCAGAAGGTAGAGGCTTTATCTATTATGTGTACTTTGTATAATAAGCATATTGCTTGCCATGCTGCAAATACCTTATGTGAGAATAGAAACAAGTTGTCTATCTGACCCTAATTTCTTTCACTTTTCTTTGTGTGTGTGTGTGTGTGTGTGTGTGTGTGTGTGTGTGTGTGCATCTTTGCATGTGTGAGTACATTTGTGTATGGATGTGCTTGCAGGTGTGTACCTGAATGTGGGGGCCTCATGATGATGTCAGAACTCAGCCTGGACTGCTCTTCCACCATGTTCATCGAGGCAATGTCTGTCAATCCCATCCAGAGATCACTGCTATGCCTACTCTTGCAGGCCAGCTTGCTTAGGATCCCCTGCCTTCATCTCCCAGGACTGGAATTGCAGGTGGAGCACCATACCCACGAGGCATTTTACATGTGTTCTGGGCATCTGAACACCCCATGCTTGAACAGTAAGTGCTTAAGCAGGAGTTGTCTTCCTAGTCCCCTGTTTGTGTCTCTAATTTCTTTAGGAGATATTGTCAGTGGTTAGAAGTACCCTTATACTTTGCTTAATTTTAGGCAAGTTAATTTATTTTTCTGTAGTGGTGGGGATTAAACCCAGGGCCTTGTGCATGCTGGGTGGACCTTCTGCCAGCAAGCTGCATCCCCAATGCTGTGTCCTATATTATTTATTTATTTATTTATTTATTTATTTATTTATTTATTTATTGGTCTTTTAGAGACAGGGTCTCCCTGTAGCCCCAGCTATCCTGGAACTCACTCTGTAGACCAGGCTGGCCTTGAACTCACAAAGATCCGCCCGCCTCTGCCTCCCAAGTGCTAGGATTAAAGGCGTGCGCCACCACGCCTGGCATCCCATATTTTTATAAGTCAGCTTTGCCAGCAGGATATTGAGTTCGAAAGATTCAATAAAGTTCCAAAGAGAAGATTTGAAGCATTAAAACAAGAGTTTCCATCTCTGTGGTCTACAGAAGGCTAAAGCAAGACCTGCCAGGGGCTATTTTTGCTTTGAAGAATATATTTTGGTGGGAAATAAAATATGGTCACCGGCTTAATGGCTTACAAGCTGTTTTAAATAATGAAACAGTGTCTACATGTAGCTCACATTTTGATGATAACCTAGTCATTTATTAATTCCACATACTTAACGTATCCACTCTTGTGTAATTAAGAGCTCCATTATCATCACACAGATGCTGTCTGTGTAGAATGGGAGAAGTTCATCAATTTAATGTGATCCATCTACTGGCAGGCATTCCCCTCCCTTTCACATGCTGTGCTACATGGTGGAAGTACAGACGTGTCTGAGAGCCAGCTTAAGTTCATGAAGATTTGTCTAGCACAGGATGACTAATGGCAATTCGAATAGGTAATATAGCCTGGCATAGAAAAGCAGTCAGTGCAGAGATGTTGGTGGACACATACAGGGGTAAGTATAGGTGAATGAATGGGTGACTGAGTAGATGCATGGATGGATACATCTATAACCATTTGGTATATGGATGGGTAGATAGATGGGTAGATAGATGAGTAGGTGGATGGATGGGTGAATGGATGGGTGACAGGATGAATGGATCCATCAACAGGTGATCGGATGAATTGGTGTATGGATGGGTGTAGATAGATGGTGGATGGGTAGATGGATGACTAGGTGGATGGATGAGTAGGTGGATAGAATCTGGTGAGGGAAATATTAGAAAGGCAATGGAAAATTCACAGAGGAAGGAGAGCAGCATGGGAGGCTTCTCAGAGTTGGTAATATCTAAATGGTGAATAGAAATTTGTCAGGTGGAAGGCCAAGTGTGGTGGTGTATGCTTATAATCCTGACACATGAGAGGAAGAGGGGTTGTGAATTTGCAGGCAGCCTGAATGACAGAGAAAGACCTTGTCTCAGGAATAAAACAAAAATATGAAACTACAGGGGCTGGAGAGATGGCTCAGCAGTTAAGAGTACTGGCTGCTCTTGCAGAGGATCTGGGTTCAGTTCCCAGCACCCACAGGGCAGCTAACAACCATCTATAACTCCAGTTCCAGGGGATCCAATGCTCTCTTCTGCCTCCTGTAGGGACTGCACACACCTGCTGCAGTAATATACATGCAGGCAAAACACTCACACACATAAAATAAAAATATGTAAAACTAATAGATACAATTATAAAACAGAAAGGAAATTTCCAAGGTGCAGAAGTGAGGGGAGTTGGGGCTGGAGAGATGGTTCAGCAGTTAAGAGCACTTGGCTGTTGTTGCAGAGGACCTGGGTTTGAATCCCAGCACCTACATGACAGCTAACAACCATCTATAACTCCAGTTCCAGAGGCTCCAACATCATCATCTGTCCTCTGCGAGGGGCCTGACGCTCAGTAACTGATTCCCCTTGTACCATGTGCAGTTGCTGAAAGACATTTCTAGAACACTAACTCCAAAGCCCTTCTAGCCTGAGCACATCCCAAGGTTCATAGGTAATCGACCTAGGCAGTGACCTGTAAAAATCTTCTGGCGTGAACTGAGACCGCAGGATGGGTGTGCAAAGCGCAAATCCCAAGAGCAAACTAGAACTCTACAGTTCAACAAGGGTAATAATCCTGTTCCAATGTCTCCACGCCACCAGCCAACCCTGCACCCTGGGGTTGGCTGTGTCCTAAAACCAACAAGCTTCTTTGCCACGTTTCACATAACCTTACCTGTTTTTTTGCTTCAGTGTCATCTGCTCAGGGAGCACATGTATGTGTTGTGGTTTGACTCTGAGATGTGCCCCACAGGTTCATGGTTTGGATTCATGGTGCCTAGTTGGTGGGACTTTCTTGGGAGGTTGTGGGGAATTTAGCAGGCAGGGCTGAGCTGAGGGAGACAGGCATCAGGGGTTGTGGAGGTACTTTACCCCTAGCCACTTCCGGTCTTGTTCTATGCTTCCTGGCCTGCTGTGAGGTGAGCAGCTGTCCCTTACCATATGCCTCCAGTGCCATGGTGTTCTGTTAAGCACACAGGGCCAAGCCACTATGGACAAACCCCTCGGAAACCAGGAAGCATAAAAGAAATAATTCCTCTCATAACTTGCTCTTCAGGAGATACTGTCAGCAGTTAGGATGGTACCTTACATTTCAATTAATTTTAGCTACTTAATTTATTTTTCCTGTAGTGCTAGAGATAGAACCTAGGGCCTTGCACATTCTAGGTAAGCTCTCTACCACTGAGTTACATCCCCAGCAGTATTTTATTATTTATTTATTTATTTATTTTTAAAATTTAAATTAAAGTTTATCAGTTATTTACAAAAACTTCAGCATACAGAAGTATTGAAAGAATGAAAAAGTTTTATTGGAAAGTCCAGATTTCCCTATAAGGTAACAGCAGCTCATGAAATCACATGTGGATTCTGCCAAGTGTCTTATATTTTTATATGGCAGCCCAACCAGAAACAAATTGAGTTCAAAAGACTCAGTAAATACACATATGTACACAGCTATATGTTTATGTATTTACAGGCTTATAATATATAAGTAAATACATGCTTATTTTCAATTCAGTTATGTGCCAATCTCTAAGGATAATGCTTGCTGTATCTGTGCTAATACTGTACATACCCAGCATGCTGTCTAGCATACACTTACTGACAGAGAGGCAGAAGAGGGCTTGTCCCTCCACTGTTCCTCTGCCCCCAAAGGTTCAGACCCTGGTCTCATCCTCTGTCCTCACTGTGGGGGTCACACATCTATGGAAGAGCCCCGAGTAACACAGAAGAAGACCACCTCTCCTTGATCCTATCTGGAGAGCCCAGATCTTGGCACTGAACGCATCTCCTTCTTCTCACCATGAGGGGGGCTGGAAGCAGAGCTCCTTCAGTTGCCACTCTTGAGGCTTAACATATTTCCCTTCCTTAATGCATTCTTGAATGCATGTGTCTCCTAATCACCTCAAATCCAGGCTTTCAGCCTCACTATTGTAATTAATCCCTTGGAAGGTTTAGAACTTTCTGTGGGAGAACTCAGGGGCACCTGGGAAGGAAGGATTACCAGATAAAATTTGTATTTACTCAATCTAGTAGTAGATAGATCAACAATCTGTTGAGGTTCTGGAGATGAGGGAAGTACTGTACATACCTCCCTAGGCCAGGGTGGCTTGGTACATGCCCTTGCCTTGTCCAGCCCCAGGAAACTCATTCTTACTCTCCCTCCACTCAATTGATTTTACAGAGACCAACACAAGTGCACGTACTATCAGAAAGGACAGCTGGCACAAGATCTATTTGATGCTCCGAAAATAGTTGAGTGTTCAGAAGATGTGAACAGATGGCCAGACCTGTGCTTTCTGTCTCCTTCTTTCTTTCCTGACCTGTATTTCTGGTTTAAAACATTGGCTTTGAAAAAGATCCATCCAAGTGTGGATTTCCTCACCATCATTGCCACCTGTGCAATGCCGCAGAACCGGCCACCCTTTAGTAAGTCGCAAGTATTTTAAAATCTCAAAGTGGGTTGACGATCATAGTTTCTACCTCCTGAGGTGGTTGTGAATGTGAATGAAATGATGAATGAAAATTCATGAGTAGCACCCTTGTGTGAAATGGAGAATGGAACATACTTTAAAATGTATATTACGTAGATTATGAAGGTACCTAGGGTGATGGCTTGGCTGTGAGAAGTCTCTCTTAGAGTTATGTGATTGAGCACTTGGTCCTTAGCTAGTGAGATGCTGTTTTGGGAGGTTGTAGAACCTTTAGGAGTTAGAGCCTTATAGGAGGAAGTGGGCCACTGAGAGAGGTACTGATGAGTGATGTATTTGTTCTCATGCAGCCAAGTCTCTCCCACCTCCTGATGAGATATGAGCAAATGACCTCATGGTTCTACAGCCATGCCACAAAGTCACCTGTGGCTGTGCCTCTGCACCACAGCAGACTCTGCCCCTTCAAACCAGGAGCCAAAAGGAACCCTTCTTCCCTTCAATCCTTCTTGTCGAGTGTTTGGCCACAGCAATGTGAAGGGTAACTAATACACCTAGTAAAATCCTAAGAATTACTGTTATTTTAACATTCATTCATACATAAATTGAACTTCAAAGCTTACTGAATGAAAGTTAATTGGTGGAGCTGGGAGTGTGGAGATGGCTGAGAAGGCCAACATTACGGGGGGCTCAGGGTCCTGACGATGTGTCTGTCACTGACCACCTTTCTCATTTGTCAGTGCCTGCCCTTCAGGCTTGGCTACACCCGATGCTAACAGCTCTCTCAAGGATCACACAGTCTTGGCCTTCTGTATTGGTCCTGTTTCTGTGAAAACTCCTGTTTATTCTTAAGTATGGCTGACATATTATTCCTTTTCTGCCCAAGCAATTAATCATTTCCCTCTGAATACTTCCATTGCTTCTGTGACTGCAACCTCCACACTCCATCCACATATTTCCCTGCTCATTGGTCTCCTCCACAGAATTGGGAGCTATCTCAGTACAAGGACTGCACCTCTCTCAACTCTGTCTCTGCAGGACCTTGTACAGGGCCAAGCCCAAAGTGGACATCCATCTGCATAACTATATTTCAGTTGACTCCTTAATTCATTCAACCCCAGACAGTATTTCATGTTATCCTTGGAAAACAGCAGCCGGCCTGATTTTTAAAGCCCTGGGTGCCTTCCCTGGCTGGTTCCAGGCTTGGATGCCAAAGATCCAGATCTCTGAGACAAAGTGAAGCTGAGGCTGTTTATGTCCCCTTTTCCCCACCAAACCAGGGTGAGCACAAACTGATCACCTCTGAAGGAATCAGCTCCCAGGCTCTTCTAATTATGCAGAAGCCCTATTTCCTCCCCTGATCTAAACTCCAAAGAGTAAGGCATCTGAGGGGTAGGGTGACAGCTCAGTGGGCCCCTACTCTATTGACATAGAATACACCCCTGGACCCCTGAACAGCTGCCAAGCCCCTTCATGAGAGAGTAGAGGAGGTGGAGTTTATCAGTCCACTGCCCAAAGATTGCCAACAATGGGTGTAAAGATCTGCCTTGTGCAATGAGCCAGTAAGGGAAAAAAACCAAATAGTTACCTCTGATGGAATTCTGTTTCAGTATTTCTCAATGCTCTTCTGAAACATGTTACTGTGCATAGAGGGCCATTTTATTTAATGGCTAACTTTTACATTAATGTAGTGTAAAGGTTGAAGTTGAAGTTATTGTAAACACAATTTAACCTGACGGGGTGGAAAGTAAAAAAAAAATGCTTATATAATTTGAATCTCTCTCTTTCAATCCATGTTGCAGAGTTTAACAAGACTATTCTCACTACTACAGTTAAAAATAGTTAAGTGACTGCTGTGTGCCAGACCCTTTGCTGACTACTTAATATGCATTACATGAGTTTTCTCACTTTACAAATGAGTAAGCCGAAATTTAGAGAAGTTAAGGAAGGCTATAAATCAGCCAATAGTAGGGCCAGACATTAGCTCACATCTGCTTAGTATAGAGCACTCGCACTGTCTTCAGTCACCACACGAGTACATACTTTCATTGCTAAGTGGCTGTGGGTTTTATAAGTACAATTGGTATTTTCTAATTTTCTTTTGCAGGCAAAACTGAATACATACTTTAAGATGGGCATGGATACAGGTGCAGAAGGCATCTCAGTGCTCCACAACTGTAATCCCAGCACATGAGTGACTGAAGCAGGTGGATCATGGGTTCAAGGCCAGCCTGGGCTTCATAGCAGACCCTGTCTCAATCAATGGATCAGGGAAAGGGACACAGACATAAATGCCACGTTTCTTTTTTCTTTTTTTCTTTTTGAGACAGGGTCTCCTTATTGCCCCAGCTGGCCTGAAACTCACTCTGTAGACCAGGTTGGTCTTGAACTCACAGAGATCTGCCTGCCTCTGCCTCCTGAGAGCTAGGGTTAAAGGCGTGCACCTGGCTTAAAGATGGTTCTTGGCTGCCATGTGGGTGCTGGGAATCGAACCCAGGTCCTCTGCAAGAGCAGTCGGCACTCTTAACTGCTGACTCATCTCTCCAGCCCCAAATGCCATGTTTTATGGACACAAAACAAAATACTGAAGATAAACAATATCCAAACCCTATCTGAGAGTTGATTTTCTTGTTACTTTAAAATAAGGAATAATATTGGCAATCTCTAACACCAGACTTCATGCCACAGCAATCATTCAGCCTTTCTACCCGCAGGGAAGGATGTTGGGAAGGACACAGACAGGGTGTGCACCAGGAAAGCTCAAAGGGGAAGGAGGTCCCAGGTTCGGTTTTGAGAGACCATGAATGGACCATTCATGTGAGACCCAGCTGGGTGTCACATAGGAGGACGTCCCTGTCCCTCCTCTTCCTACACAATGAACTGGGTTTCCCATCTGCTTATATTAGCAAACACTAAGATGTGTACGACATAACCATTCCACTATCTATTATCTCTGAAGTATAGCAGGATTCGGACATGATCACAGCATCACTTACAGGGAGCTGGCACTCTGGTGGCAATTCCTTACACATCTCATTAAACTTCATAGCAATCTGGGGAGGGAAGTGTTACTATACTAATTTTACACATGAGGAAATTGAGGCTGAGAAATGAAGTGGCTTAAAATCATCCCATCCCAGAATGCTGAAGCTGAAATGCAGAGGCAAGTCAGTCTCCCTCCAAAACTGCTAAATTCTATGCCTTAATAATGATAAAGTAGCATATGGTGATGCAGAGGATGATGATGAATTACAATGCATTCTTAAATCCACATTTAAGAATGAAGATTTAAAATAAAAAAAAAAAGAATGCAGATTTAATTTCAATCTGCATGTTTTGAAACATCACACAGTATGGTGATATCTAACTCTTCTTGAACTTCCCTGTCAGGCTCTCTTCTGCATACTCTGTGTCTATGGTTCACATACCTGAGCATAAATTAGCTTCTCCTGAACAGCTCATTAAAACACAGATTGTTGATCCCATTGAGAGTTTCTGATTCCACAGTAGATCTCATGAGTAACTCTCATCCAAATCTTACAATATTGTATTAGCATTTAGAATAGTGACCATATCGTATAATACAACTGTCTTCTGGAGATTCATGGGTTAAAAAAAAGGGGGGGGATACAGATAGACATGAAACCTTTTGGTCAAAAACCTTGCAATTCAAATCCTAAAACTAACTATGGGAAAAGATTTGTGGGTCCCAACAAGACAAAATGTCACCAACTTAATGGCTGAGAAAGAAAAGATACAGCTTTGCATTGAGTAGGATGTACCAGAAAGTGCCAACTGAAAGGTTGACCTATCTGAACATTGAAAAGAAGAAAAGCCTCAGATTGCTATAAACACCGAACCCCACTGTGGATCCTACTTGTAACAACTATTTATAATGAGTCCTAATGAAACTTACCTTATAGGTGCCGCAAGGTTTTGATATGAGAGACTTTCTTGCCTCCCCCCCCATAGAAAAAGGAGAAATATGATGATGATGAGGTCGCTCTCCAACTGTAAATTGGAGACAACTATTATAGAGGTAATCTCTTATAAAACCGGTAAAACTGCCTTCTTTAATTGACTAATAGACATAAGAACTGTGAAAAGGATTATTCTCTGTTCAGAACCAAATATAATACTAAAGTCCTTAAGCTATGCACTTAAGCAAAATATATTAATACAGGAGCTCTGACATCAGCAATGGATTATTCTACCAGGGAGATGTTGGCCAGGGGATCCAAGGCCCCACAAAAGGTAAAGGCTCCTTGCCTCTAAACTGGGATACCTGCAAGAAGAGAGGCGATAAGGCCCTGCTGCCGAAGACCTGACGTTAACATGGGAAAGATGTATTGAGACCACACATGCAAGTGTACAGATGGCCTCTGGAATACCAGAGAGTGTTACCAAAGGCCACTCAACCAATAAAGCAAATACGGGTCTCCCTGAGTCAAGCAAGACTCCACCGTCAGCACCAGCTACACCTCACCTGCCTGGAAATACTGTGCAGCAGAGGCAGCCATATGCCTGTATATCCCAAATCTAATTGGCTATTGGCTCTCTCCTTGGAGGAATAACCCATGGCTGATGCCACAAGCTTACATCCTCTACAGGTTAGGAGATGTTATAAGCCACAGTAAGACCCTGTCATATTTAACAGGAAAAAATGTAATTCATGGATTAACATATCATCCAAACATATGTGTCTATACCAAAGTAACCTACCATAACTATTAGTGCTGTTTAAATACCTATATATCTAATTGCTTGTGCTTCATTAGTAGGATCGAAAGGTTATTCCTGGACAAACTGTCAGCCCATGAAAGGAAACAGCCAGAATTGACCAGAGTCCAAGACAACAGCTCCAGAGAGAGTGGACTGTTTTGCTTCTCATCCACCTGTGCCCCTTTTCTAAGCCTAGGGAACAATCTGCGGAAGAGGGGGCGTGGTAGAATGTAAGGGCTGCGATTGGGGTGAATGGTGAAACTACAGCAATGTAGTCTGGACACTCATTTGATCAACTTGATTGAACATACAACCCCTCACCCCCCGCTGGATGGTGGGGCTGTGGGGGTTTGGGCACAACAGCCTGCAAATTGGTTTCATATGAAGGATGCTTGTACTCATGGATCATCACTTATAGCTAAAAAATGAAAAAAAAACTGAGAGAAAGATGCAGGACAGTTATGGCAAAATGCATGATCTGGGATGGGGTGGGGGTAGGGGGGAAGGGAAAGGGAAATATGCCTGATCTGAATTGGAAAATGATGTATGAAATGTACAAAGCACCAATTAAAAAAATAATAATGAATAAACCAATAAAAAAAGAATAGTGACCATATTTACACGAGAAAGCAAAGGTAGCTAAAGGAAATGTCATAAAAACCAGAGTTCTAGTTCAAAAAGTCTCCAAAGACTGAATACTTGATGATTGTTGTTAACTAGCTTTCTAAGTCCAAGAATTTAAAGATGGAGACATGGTGTGTGAGTGTGTGTGTGTGTGTGTGTGTGTGTGTGTGTGTGTGTGTGTGTATGGGGGGGTTACAAAAGGGTTTGGTAGTAAACAGATGAATAGCTAATGAAGCTTTCACATATGAAGATATCATTATAAAGAAAACACTGACCACAAGTGAAAGCATCCAGGGCCTTAGAGATTATCTGGGCCACCACAGTGTTCAATTAAGTATCTAAACTACCTCATCTTATGAAAGAAGCAGCTGGTCTACCTTACTTAGAGAAAGAACATCTTGACTATCTCACCCTTTAGAAGAAGCATCTAATTTACCTCACAGAAGCAGCATCTAGTCTATTTCATCTCTCGGGAGCAGTATCTGGTCTACTTCATCTTACAGAAGCAGCATCTTAATCTACTAACCTCAGAGGAACAGCATCTGGTCTACCTCACCTCTTAGGAGCAGCATCTGGTCTACCTCACCTCTCAAGAGCAGCATCTGGTCTACCTCACCTCTCAGGAGCAGCATCTGGTCTACCTCACCTCTCAGGAGCAGTATCTTCTCTACCTCACCTCACAGGAGCAGCATCTGGCCTACCTCACCTCTCAGGAGCAGCATCTGGTCTACCTCACCTCACAGGAGCAGCACCTGGCCTAACTTGCCTTATAGAAGCAGCAGCTGGCCTATCTCATCTGCAGAAGACACACTGACTCTACCTTGCTTTATAGGATAAATCTGTGGTCCAAGAATGGGGAAGGACAGGCTAGAAGTAAAATGATGATGGCAACATATAAAAAGATAACAGCCCTGGGTGCCCAGATCTCTTCCTTTCCTTTCATCGTTCTGGGAGATCTTAGACAAGGTGCTCTTGAATGTATCATCTCAAAATCACTTGACTCACACACTGACCAGATCCAATCTATTCACATCCTTCTCTCCACAGTCCCTCCTCCTGTAAGGTCTCATAAAATAGTCAACTATGGGTTAAATCTCCAATAAAAACCTTCTAATAACTTCACATGGCTTTTAGGATGCAAGATGGCACTCTCAACATGGCTTTTATAAAGTCAGGCTCCAGTCTGCTAGCGTCACTCTCTATTCATCTCTTCTTTACCATATTCCTTCAGTTCTTCCAGCATGCCCGGTTGATGGCCTTTTCTCTCTCTTCTTTCTTTCTTTCTTTCTTTCTTTCTTTCTTTCTTTCTTTCTTTCTTTCTTTCTTTCTTTCTTTCTTTCTTTCCTCCTCTCTTCCTCCATCTCCTTCTCATCCTGGATACCAGTTCAAAGGTTAGTTCCTGAATAGTCATGTATGATAACCTAGACTACATTTAGGGCCCGTTTCTCCCAGCTCAGCATCCTTCACTTTTCCTTCCAGTTTCTATTACAACTGCCAGTGATGAATAGTGGGAACCCATGTCACATGTTTCAGGCTTCAGAAGGGTTGCTTAATACGGAATGTCCAGAGGCCATCACAATTATTCCTGATGCTTTTACTACACAGATGTTGAGAGGGAGAGAGAGATGGAAGAGGGGAAGAGAAGGAGAGGTTTGAAGAAAGGGAGGAGGAGGGACAGGGAGAAAAATGAAGAAAAGAGAGATGAAGAGAAACAAAAAGATACAAAGAAAGAGACAGAGGTGTGAGATGGAAACAAGAACGGACAGAGACAAATTGGGAGGATGAAATATTTGGGGGACCATTAGGGAGCTATGTATGAGAGCAGGGTGAGGAGGACTCTAGATTATATGAGGGAAAGGCCAGGCTCTAGTTTCATTTCCCTGTTCTGTCATATACTTGAGGGGCCCAAGTATATCCTGAGCAAGGAGAGAATGACTAGAAAAAGAAAGTTGAATTTTCCCTAGACTTAGCTGATAAGGAAGTAGTGAGACCAGGGGCCACCCTGGGAAGCATGGTGCTTAGGGAGGGGCCAGGGCCTGGGGGGTCAGTCAGAGCCATGACCACAGACCCTAAGTGTGGAAAGACCGGTGCTTAGTAAACATCTGATTTATTCCTAGTTGAGCCAATTCTTCTTAGGAAGGCAACAATATTCTGACAAGAAACTGTGGCCTTTTAGGTGTGTGTCTGGGGAAGTAGGTGAGTCCCCATGGCCCTATAAAGTCAGCAGGAACAGTCCATGTGTTTGCAGATCCTGGAGAATGTTAAATTGGCCAGAACTCTAGAGTTAAAATTTCCTTATAGTTTAGTTATGTCTCCTGTATTCAAAGAGATTGATGTTGGAAAGGGGCATGTGAGACAATTTCTTTTCTTTTTTTTTTTTAATTTGCCATGGATATCTCCTTCTTTTGTAAAAAAATTTTTTTTAATTTTATTTATTTTTTTATGTGTATGAATGTACAGTCTGCATGCAGGTTTGTGCACCCATGTCATGCAATGCCGCGGAGGTCAGAAGAGGGCGTTGGATTCCCCTGGAACTGGAGATAAAGACGGTTCTCAGCCGTCATGTGGGTGCTGGGAATTGAACCCGGGTCTTCTGCAAGAGCAGTCGGGGCTCTTAACCGCTAGGCATCTCTCCAGCGCCAATGTGAGACAATTTCTGTAATCTACCAGAGCGCCAAACAGAAGCTTTCAAGGAAGATACAGAAAAGGAGACAAGATTAGCTTTATTGGCCCTTGCTCCAGGTATCAGCTGCTTCTGGCTAAGTATTTCCTAGTTGACTGATGATGATGATGATGATGATGATGATAGCTTTAACTGCTAACCTGATACAGCTTAGAGTCATTTGAGAAGAGAGCCTCAGTTGAAGAATTTCCTAGATGAGATTGGCATTTGGAGGATTATCTTGATTGTTAATTGAGGAGGTCTCAGCTTACCCCAGTGATCCTTAACTGTATAGTAGACTTACTGAGTATAAGCTGGCCTGTAAGCCTGCCAGCCAGCAGTGTCTGTGTTCAGTTCTCTCTGCTCTTGACTATGGAGATGAGGTGACTAGCTGCTTTGAGTTCCTCCCTTGGCTTCCTCTCAATAGTAGACTGTAGTCTGTAATTATCAACCAAATAAACCCTTTCCTCCCTGATGTTGCTTTTGGTCAGGGTGTTTTTTTTTGGGGGGGGGTATTTTTGAGACAGGTTCTCCCTTTTAGTCCCAGTTGCCCTGGATCTTGCTCTGTAGACCAGGCTGGCCTTGAACTGACAGAGATCCACCTGCCTCTGCCTCCCAAGTGCTGGGATTAAAGGCATGTGCCACCACACCCAGCTGATCAGGGTGTTTTATCACAGCAACAGAAATGAAATTAGAACACATATATACACAATAAAATTTTCATATATTAGAATGCAGAAAGGATGAGAAGATAGAAAGGGAGTGTAGATAGAGGAAGGGATCTAAATATGATCAAAATATATGAAATTTGCAAAAATTCAGTTAATAATCTTAAAATGTAACAAACATTTAAAAAATAACCATTAAGAACTATGCTGGAGAGATGGCTCAGTAGTTAAGAACACTGGCTGCTCTTGCAGAGGACTCAGGTTTGGTTGCCAGGACTCACAAGGTGGCTAACAACCATCTGTAACTCCAGTTCCAGGGAAAACTGACATTGTCTTCTGACCTCTTTGGGCATTGCATGACATAGGCACACATATACATGCAGGCAATACACTCATCCATATAAAATAAAAAACAATAAATAAAATATTAAAAAGAACTATGAGTTGAGAATTATAGCTGTCGTATAGATAAAGAAACAAGGTCCAATGAAGTTAAATTTTTTCTTAGGTCTCTTAACTGGAAACCAGAGAAGCTAGCATGAACTCAAAATTTGCCTTCAGAATCCAGGCCTTTAAGTCTCACAACCTTTCTGTAACAACTCTGACCTTCTTCTCCCTTTGTACTTCTTTCTTTGATTTCGTCATTCCTTCTCCAAATATTTGTCACGTTGTACCAACGTGTTTGGTGCAGGTTCAGTGCTCAGGATAAAGAAATTACGCTGCCCTTGACTTTGTGGACTGGCAGGTGAGGAGTTAATTTCAGATGGAGAGTTATGGTGGGCACAGCTCCAGCACTTGATCTAAAGACTCCCTTGAGAAGTAATCTGTTGATCCTTTCCTCCTCCTGAGGATGTCTCGCTCCTAGACAGCTCAAGATTCTTATCACCTTGGAAGGAGAGTGACCATCCATGGAGGAGAATTCCATGAAGGAGAACGGGCCCATCACATTCCAAGCAGAATCCAGGCTTCTGTCAGCACAGCCCACTTATCTTCACAAACCAACACTTAGCTCACATACCAGCTCTTCTCAATAACACAAGGTGACTTCAAGCAGTTCCTTCTCTGCATCTCTATTTCCTCAGTTAAAATGGAACTATATAATAGCTTCTATCTCACAGACAATGGATGGGAATTGTGGAGTTCAATATATTTTAATGTCTATGTTTACTTCTTTACTTTAATGTTTATGTCTACTTCTCAAGAGCTGATATATTTATTCAGCTAATGTTGAATAAGTGAATCCTGCCTTTGAGACCAAACTCAACCTTTACAATATTTATGATAAAAGTTTCTTCAAGCCAACCATGATTTACTGTACAGGAATTAAAAGCAACTATAATAGATTAGAGATCAGTAAGGCTTTACTAGGAATAGACAGACCTTAGAAGAGTATATATATATATATATATATATATATATACATATATTATATTTTTCTATCTATTTATCTATCTATCTATCTATCTATCTTTCTATCTATCTATCAATCATCTATACAGTGTTCTAGTTTGCTTTCAATTGCTGTAACAAAACACTCTGACCACTACCAACATGGGGAAGAAAGGGTTCATTTGGCTTACATTTCCTGGGTCACAGTTCATCACTGAGGGAACCCAAGGTAGGAACTCTGGACAGAAAATTAATCCCCAGATGCCCATCCACAAAGTCAAGGGCAGTGTAATTTCTTCATCTTGGAGGCAGGAGCTGAAGCTTAGGCCAGGAGGAACGCTGCTTACTGGCTTACTCCTCTGGTCCATGTTCAGCCTGCTTTCTTATACAATACAGGACCACATGCCCAGGGGTGGCACAACTCACAGTGGGATGGGCCCTCCCACATCACTCAACATTCAAGAGAATGCCCCACAGACATGGCCACAGAACAGCCTAATGAAAGCAATTCCCCAATTGAGGCTCCCTCAACCCAGGTGTGTGAAATTCACAACTGAAGCTATCCAGCACACACATTAAACACTAGCTATGAATGAGCATATGATTTCTTATTCCACTGATATGTTTAATAAATAATATATACAATATGTTTAATATAATATATATATATAATGACATTAGAAGCAGGTTCCCTATGCCAGCAATATGCTTTTATGTATGTATATATATGTATATGTATATACATATATGTATATACATATACATATATATGTATATACATATATTTTATGTATATATGTATATGTATATACATATATGTATATACATATACATATATACATAAAAGCATATTGCTCGAATAGGGAATCTGGTCCTAATGTTGGCATCAGGTGTTTCTGGGGATGGGGGAGGGGACACCCTGTTAATCTACTGATGGCAGTTAGAGAAGGGTCTTAAGCCCAGCCACGGCCTTTTCTGCTGATATGAAGATGCAGTTAATCCTGGTGGTGTCAATTATTCATGAAGGACATGGCAGGGCCACTTTGTTCTCTTTAAATTTTCAACAGTTCTGTTTCCTATCTTTGCAGGCCCTTAGGGATCAAGTGTCTCTCTACAGCCAAATCTCCCTTCCCCTGTGGCACAACGTGGGTCAGATAGAGAAAAAGAAAGAACTGAGAGTTGATCCTCTTTTCTCCTCAGTGTTCCATAAAGCCCAACAGAGAGATCTTAATGGGGGCTAAATGAATAACTTTCATAGCTGTCGAGTGGCAGAAGTTGGTGATGCTTTGCCTCCTTCCAGCGCTGTGACCCTGTGTATGCAGCTGTTGTCTGGAGCCCTGGAAGACATAGATTTGGGACTCAGAAGAACTGGGTTATGAGATGACCATGGTGGAGTGACTGTTGTGGGGTGGGCCCAGGGACCGTGGAAAGAAACCACATTTACCTAGTTCTATATACCAGATGCAGATCAAAACCTCTTGGAAAACTACCCAGAACATTGGTTGGCAAGAGAATAGCCCTCAAAGATTGCCTAATAGATTTAAATTCACAGGAACTCTGGAAATTACTTTTTTTTTTTTTACCCTGGTGTTAACTCAGTAACAGGAGCTCTTAGCTGGGCAGATAACTCACCTAGAATTTTTTAAAATTATTTTATTTTATTATTTTTTATGTGTATGAATGTACTGTCTGCATGTAGGTTGGTGCAGCCGCGTCATGCAATGCCACAGAGGTCAGAAGAGGGCATTGGATTCCTCTGGAACTGGAGCCAAAGATGGTTCTTAGCCGCCATGTGGGTGCTGGGAATCGAACCAGGTCCTCCGCAAGAGAAGTTGGTGCTCTTAACTGCTGAGCCATCTCTCCAGCCCCTAGAATTTTTTTCTTTTTTCTTTTTGGTCTTTTTAAGACAAGGTCTCCCTGTAGCTCTGGTTGTCCTGGAACTCACTCTGTAGACCAGGCTGGCCTTGAACTCACAGAGATCTGCCTGCCTCTGCCTCCCAAGTGCTAGGATTAAAGGCATGGGCCAACACGCCCAGCTAGAATTTTTTTTTTTCAAACAGATCATGCCAGATCTTTTATTTTGGTCTTTTTGAGACAGGGTCTTCCTTTAGTCCCAGCTGTCTGGAGCTCGCTATGTAGACCAGGCTGGCCTTGAACTCACAGAGATCCACATGCCTTTGCTTCCCAAGAGCTGGGATCAAAGGCCTGTGCCACCACGTCCGGCATGCCAGATTTTAAGAAATATTTTCTTCCTTTTTATTTTATG
The DNA here is from genome assembly GCA_009823505.1 of Rhizomys pruinosus. NCBI lineage: Eukaryota > Metazoa > Chordata > Mammalia > Rodentia > Spalacidae > Rhizomys > Rhizomys pruinosus. The sequence goes on along the minus strand of VZQC01012407.1, from coordinate 3,173,031 downwards.
TATATGAGTATAATTCTTGCCTGTAGGTAGGTGCACCTATGTTATACGATGGCCACAGAGGTCAGAAGAGGGCATCAAATCCTCTGGAACTGAAGTTACAGATGGTTGTTAGCTACCACGTGGGTGCTGGGAATGGAACCCAGATCCTCTGCAAGGGCAGCCAGTACTCTTGACCACAGGGGCATTTATTTCTCTAGCCCCAATCATGATGGTTTTTTTTTTTTAATAACACAAATGTGTACTGCATTTATATAGCAGGGACCATGCACAAATAATAAGGTGAAAGGTCTTCTGGGTTGAGGGGACCACAAGCCAGCCAACACTTAATAATAATTGCTAGCATTTACATTATGCCTGGTCTTCTGTGTTAAGTGCTACTTAATTGTTGATTAATTTAACAGGGACAGAGAGCTTCTGAGCAGTGCTGTATTGTTACAAGTCCCATTATGTGAATGAGGAAACTGAGACATTAAGTAACTGTTCCAGGCAGTAGGCTTTGGATCTAGACTAGCTGACTCCAGGGCTCAGATCTGAGTCATTGGCCTTGGAGAGGAGAAAAAGAAAGAAGATGCAGCCTGGGAGGAGAGGAGCCAGGCACGACCTTCGTGGGCGAAAGGAACGCTAGCTGTAGGAATAGGTCACCCCCAGGTAGTTTAAGGTAGCAGTAGTTTCTCTTCTCCTTGTTCTCATGAAGTCCACGTGGCAGCGGGGTAGAGATTGGATGGGCTAGGGGAAGAAAGTACGGTTTTCCTGGGCCCCACGTAGATGGAAGCTGTGCTACATTCAGCATATATATAGCTCCGGGGTGAAACTGAACACCTAAAAGAAGCTGGGGAAACAGACCACAGCAGACCTCAAGGGAGAAGTCAGCCTCGCCAGGGGTATGTGTCACAGAGCTTCTGCCTGCACTCTGTTGCTTCAAACTTGACCTCCTGGTCTAGGCTACCTTTGAGGGTGGGATAGAGCTAGGACATCTTAAAAATGAAATGCCAGGCTGGGCAGCTTCTTATAAAAAGCAGAGCACAGGTTAGAGGGAGAAGCAGAGGTGAATATGATCAAAATACATTGGATGAAAATTTCAAGGAATTAATAAAATAATTTTAATATTCTTATTTTTTTCTTGAGTTTTACATTTTTATTTTATGTGCATGAGTGTTTTGCCTCCATGTACACAAGTGCACCACCATCCTGAAAAGCCTGTGGACGTCAGAAGAGGGCTTCAGATCCCCCTGGAACTGGAATTATGGACTTGAGCTCAGGTCCTCCAGACAAGCAGGCTCTAAATTTTTTTTTCAGATTACATGTGAGATTTTATTAGGGACTCATGACTTGGTGGGGTATAGGACTCAGTGTAGAGGGAGTTCTCAGGAGTGCAGGGCCTGCCACTTGTCCAGGGACCACGACTGGGAATATATTTGACCCCACAGCCATTGGGGATGAGGCTCGTCTCAGCTGCCGTGTCTTCTAATTCATCCTCATTAAACTTGGTGAAGCCTCACTTCTTCAGGATGTGGATCTTCTGGCAGCAAGGGAACTTGAACTTGGCCCTATGCAGGGCCTCAGTCAGGTGTTCTTCATTCTGCAACTTGGTGCGGATGGACAGGATGACCTGACCAATGTGAGCCCTGGTCACTGTGCCCTGAGGGTGCCCAAAGGTACCCGGCACACCTGTCTGAAGCCCATCAGTCCCAGCACAGGACAATATCTTGTTGATGTTGATGGCATGGGAAGGTGGAGCCTCACTCTTCCTGCCACAACTCTTCAACATCTGAAGCCTCCGGGGCTTTGGAGGAGGGCTGCTCATGCTCCTCTGACACCATGTGGCCACACAGTGGGAATTCATCAACTTTCACCTTCTTCCATCCCAAGTCAAAGATGCAGATCTTGGCATCAGGAATGCCTTGGCAGAAGCGAGACTTTGGGTACCAGTAACACTGGGAGTGGCGGCAAGATGACAAGAGAATCTTTGGTGGCACACCAGAGGAAAAGAGGACTCAGAAGGGGCTAGAGAGAAGCTAGCAGGGGAGTACAGACAACATAGGCAGTGTACGCCAAGAAGTTAAGAAAAACGAACTTGGTTGAGAGTAATGAGGACTACAGCTGATATAGCAAGAGTTAACAGGTGCAGATTGGTGGGTTGGAAGAACTATTCACCTGCAGGGAAGAGATAAAAGAATAAAGAGAAAAGAGCCTAAGGGGACACAGCTTGTCATGGAAGCATGGGGCCCTAATTTGAATCCCCAGAACCCATTTAAGAGTCAGGTATGGGGCCTGGAGAGATGGCTCATTGGTTAAGAGCACTGGCTGCTCTTGCAAAAGACCGGGGTTCAATTCCCAGAATGCACATGACACTTAATAATTGTCTATAACTCCAGTTCCAGGGGATTTGACACCCTCTTCTAACCTGGCAGGCATTACACGACACAAGTGCACCTACTTACCTGCAGTCATTATATTCATACACATAACAAAAAACCCTGGTGTGGTAGATGGTCGTATGCTGCTGTCATCCCTGCTTACATCAATTGTCAATTGAGAATCACCTGGGCATGGCTGTAGGGGATTATGTGGATTGCATTACCTAGGCAGGAAGACCCATCCACTGTGGGTGGCACTGATCTCTGGATGGGATCCTGAACTGTACATGTGGGGAAAGGGAACTGAGCTGTAGGAATAGAGATGCTCTCATCACTCTATTTCCTGATGGTGGATGTGATATGACCAGGTGCTCCACACTCCCTCTTCCTTGACTTCCTTCCCTCCCTTGATTGACTACATCTTAAATTGTGAGCTAGAATAAACCCTTTCTCAAGTTTCTTTTGTCAGGATATGTGGGAAAGCTTAGTTAGTTGGGTTGGGTTCTAAGCCAATGGTACCTCCCTGGCCACACCCATGGGGTGGGCTCTAAGCCAATGGTACCTTCCTGGCCACACCTATGGGGTGGGATGTAGTGACGAATTGCGTCATGATGGATATTTAAGTGGACATGTTGGAATAAAATCTCTCTCTGCATTCAAACCTCAACCTGCCTACACATGGTATGCTTTCCTGCGGGGGCTTTCCACATGGGTAGTCCTAGGAATAAGTGGTCCCCGCCATGAATCCCGGCGGCGACCCCACAAATGGCGTCCGAACATGGGACAGAAGGAAACTTTCACAACTTAGGTATGCATACCCCTAAATCTTGCCCTTTTCTTCTTTTTCTTCTCTCTCTCCTGATATCTATCTGTTGTGGTGGAGCCGTCTTTCCTGCTGGTTTCAGTGAATGGGACAGTGGTCTGAGGGCATGTGGCTTTGTACATGTGGAAAGCTTGCCTCTGATTTGGTTCAGAGGGAGCATCCAGTGCCTACCAGGCATGTGCCTCCCGACATGGTTACTCCTGCAGGCCATAAAAGCCAGTGATCTCAAGGCTGAATTTAATATTAAGCCTTAGCAGTTATGTTTGACCTTAAAACAATTTTTCATGATTCTACAGATCTGAAAAACTTTCTGGTTTTAAATCCCATCCCCCCAAAGAAAGACTCCTGCTGCAGGAGCCTCAAGTTCGGTTCCAATCTTGTTCATATATAGATTTTCTCCCGGTAGCTCTCTTAGACCTGAGCACACTTCTTTATGTTGCAAACTAAGGCCTTTCAGGAATCGCCCTCCCCCAAGAGCAGTCTCTTCCAGATAATTTCAAGCATCGGTCATTTTTCTCTTAAATTTTGTATACAAAATCTGTTTTTGGATAAAAGTGTGTTGCTCTCTTGTCTTATGGGTTTTCCCTATCTAACTTCTTACCTAAAGCCTGCCAGCTATTTGTAGATCCAAAGTTGGGTTTTATTTTAGCAAATAGTAATTCAAATCCATTTCAGCATGTTTAACTTAAAGTGTAATATTTTTACTTAACCCTGGATACCCTAGATATGATCGATTTAATTTTATCTTGCTCCTTTTAAATGTGTTTCACCTTAAAATTCTCTTCTCACAGAATTCTAGATCACACGTGGTCTGAGTTCTGGCCTGGTGCCATAAGCCTGCCTGCTGTGCATGCATACCAGCTGCCCCACTGAGCACATGGTATCTAAATCATGCCCACTAAAATTTGAATTTAGGTAACATCCTTTTGATTTCAGCACTTTGGAAACAAGATAGATGGATTTCTAGCAGAATTTACAGGCCTTGAAGTTCTAACAAAACAAACTTACTCTGATAAATTGTCTTTTTCAAGGACCTTTGGTAAAAGTCTCTTTAACAACGTAAATTGATATTTTGGTTCAATTTAAATGAGAAATTTTTCAATAAAACTGGTTTATGTTTCTTTAAGCCCATCTTCAAGCTGCGTGTATGTGTGAGTGAATGTGAGTTCCCACTTTTAATTCATTATAATCCTACAGGTTTAAATCTATTTAGCTAACTATAAACAAAAATAGATTCAATTCATAGAAAATGTTTATGTTTTACCCCGTAGTGTTAACAATTTTTAATTGGGTTTATAGTATGCATATTATTCAGTTTAATGATACATTGCTGTTAATTATTAGTAATTGTTATTAATGGTTATAGTTATTGTTGTTGAATATAATTAATAATAATTGATAAAAATTCAGTCTAATGGTAAATTGCTAGCTATTATTGACAATTATTCATAATAATTATTAGTGATTGTTGTGACTAACAATGGTTAATACTAATTATTGATAATTAATAATAATTGATAATGGTTGTAATTGTGATTATAGATAATTATTATTATTCTTCCAAAGTCCTTAATAATAAGACATGATGGATCAGGCCTGTCTACTTTTGGAAATCCTCAATCTTTAGATTTGTAAATAGCATAGGTAGAGTTTAGGCAATTAACCAAATGGGATAGGATAGGGAAAGAATAGTAAACTTTAAGTATAGTTCATTGAAGGCAAGTGGTTGCAAATGGGCCTAAGAGGTGGCATATGGATCTCAGCTGTTTCATGCATTACTAGGACATTTATTCTAATTATGTAAAAATAACCCTATAACAAATTATAAAAATTTCATGTTTTTCATTGGACATCAAACAATATGGCTTTCTTCTCTTACAGGTCAACCTAGCAAATCTTTATTATATATGTATATATGTACGTATGTATGTATGTATGTGTGTATTTATGTGCGTGCACACGTGTGTATGGATGTGTGCACCTGTGTTCTAAGTATATTTCAATGTTAACAGCCATAATACCAGTAAAAACATTGCCTCTGAGTTGGAACGTGGCCCTTCCTTCTCAAGACACAAATTTATATTAAACAGCCAAAACATAATTCAATTTCAACAAAGGTTATGAGTTATCCATTAAAAATTTAAAATAATGGATCTACACTGCCACCTACTGGTTACGCCTTTTCGACATCTAAAACAAAAGATGCAACCAGGTTTTCATTGTATTAAAGTGTTAATAAGTTTTTGGTTATTTGGGAATAAAAAATAAAAGGAATAAAAATTTAAAAATAAAAAAAATTGAATTCCAATTAACATCATTGTGGAATTCACGGCTGCCATTTTTAAATTTTTTGTGTGCATACAGGCTGGGCCTGCATTTTGTTCTGGTGTTGTGGGTGGCCAGTTGGTTTGGAAAAAGGATCACTTTGTGGACCACCAACCTGAATAGCTTGTGTGAAATTCCTGTCCTGAGCTAGGGCAGGTGAAAACTTTCGGCCAAGAGTGGGATACGTATTTCGTTGTTCCAGGCTAAGGACCCGAGTAGGAAGATACCTCTCCAGTCAGGTCACGGAAGTGACCGACTATCCTCTACACAATGAGGCCAGTTCCCCACACTGTCCACAAAGTGGGCATTGTGTGTCCCTTTCCCCTTAGCAGGACTGCATTGCACCTGTTCGACAAAGGAAGCTTCCTAGAAGCTCCCACAAAAACAAAACAAAACAAAACAAAAAACCACAACAAAAAAATCAAGATGGTAATGATGGTAACAACTTCTCATGGGGCATATCTAGCCAATCTTTATTTGACTAATGGGCATAAGAACTGTAAAAGAAAATTTTATTAAGAGCCAGATATTGTAAAATCTTTAAAGCAGGTTTTCATGCCAGGCCTGGAAAAGGCCAAGAACTTGGAGGAAGATAGTTAAAATGGTAATACATTTGAACTAATTGGGAATGTAAAATGTTAATTGTTTTATTCATAATCTGTATTGAATTTCCAACAATAACTTTGGGGTTAAGGTACACAAATGGTCTCTATATTTTTCTGTGTTATACAGTTTCACTTTGTAACATTTTTCCTTTACTTGTAGGACAACTTAGGCATCTATAGATCAAAACATAAAATTTAAAAAACAAAAAGAGGGAGGTGGTATAATATTCCTTCTGTATTCCAAACCTTTTGATAAATTTTTAATTTTGAGGTCTTGAAACTAACAATGGGAGGAGATTTGTATGTTCCCACAGGTAAAAACACCAACCTAAATGCCTGAAAACGTACAACTTTTGGCTGTGCAGGATGGACTGGGAAATTTCAACAAAGAGGCTGACCCATCTGAACATTAAATAAAAAGGAACCTCAGATTGCCTGAGTCACAGACCCTGAGCATCTCTCTGAATTCTATTTGGGTTAACTATTCATAATGTGCCCTAATGAAGTTTACTTTCCAGATGCTGAGAAACCTTCCTACCTCTTCCCTTTTATAGGAAAAAGAGAAACATGATGGTAATGAAGTCATTCCCTGACTGTAGATAATAGTAAAGTCTTTATAAGCTGTGTAATTAAGCAAAATATATTAATACAGGAGAGCTCTGATATCAGCAATGGATTATTCTGCCAAGGAGATGTTAGCTGGGAGATCCAAATCCCCAAAATTATAAAGGCCTTTGCCTATAAAAATGGGATATCTGCAAGGAGAAAGGTGGTAAGTCCTTGTTGTCGAAGACCTAGTGTAAGCATGAAAAAATGTTTTGAGACATCACTTGCTAATGTGCAGTTGGCCTCTGAAATGCCAGAGAGCGTTTCCAAAGGCCACTAATGCAGTAAAGCAAAATATTGGTCTCTTTGAGTCAAGCAAGGCTCCTCTGTCAGTATCAGCTACACCTCAACTGCCTGGAGATATTGTGCAACAGTGGCAGCCATGTGTCTATATATATATATCCCAAATCTAATTGGCTATTAGCTCTCTCCTTGGAGGAATAATTCATGGCTGATGCCACAAGCTTATGTCCTCTAGTGGTTAGGAGATGATATAAGCCACAATAAGAACTTGTCACCCTTTATAGAGAAACCATAGTTTGTGGATTAGCATACCATCCAAACATCTGTGACTGTGCTCACAGCTTAGCTTGCCATAATAATATTGTTTAAATGCCTGTACATCTAATTGCTTGTGCTTTGTTAGTAGGATTAAAAAGGTACCCTGGATAAGCTGTCAATCCATGAAGGGGAACAAGCTGAACAGACTAGAGTCCAAAATGACATCTCCAGAGAAAATATACTGCTTTGCTTCTCACCCACTTGTGCCCCTTTTCCAAAGCCTAGGGAACAACTTGCAGAAGAGGAGGCATGGTAGAATGTCAGGGCTACGGAGAGATTGGGGTGAATCGTGAGACTACAGCAATATACACTGGACTCTGATCAACACGCTTGTGCATACAAGCTTCTCCAATTGGACTATGGGAACCTTGGGTTGTTCAAAATATGAACATAGATACTTGCTAATTGGTTTTACATGAATGTTACATTCATTGCTTATGCTTGACAATCAGCTTACTTCATGGTTGGGATTTTTGGATATTAATTGGCCTTAGTATGAAAATAAAGTTTCAGATCTGAGCTGTCCCCCACTGCCTAGTACTCAAAACAGGCTTGAGCAGCTGGCTATTCAAAACTCAGGTTCCTTTGGGTTGTTAGCCTCACCCATGGGCTCCCCTGCCTCTCAAAAAATTAAAATAATAAAATTAAAAGGGTGAGATGTGGGAAAGCTTAGTTAGTTGGGTTGGGTTCTAAGCCAATGGTACCTCCCTGGCCACACCCATGGGGTGGGCTCTAAGTCAATGGTACCTCCCTGGCCACACCTATGGGGTGGGATGTAGTGACAATTGAGTCATGATGGATATTTAAGCAGACATGTTGGAATAAAATCTCTGCGTTCGAACCTCAACCTGCCTACACGTGGTATGCTTCCCTATGCGGGCTTTCCACATGGGTAGTCCTAGGAATAAGTGGGCCCCGCCACAAATCCCGGCAGTGACCCCACAAGGATATTTTATCACAGTGATAAGAAAAGAAATTCAGACACTTCCTCTCACCTCTAAATTCTTCAATACATTAAAGATCTTACTCTGTGTTCTAAAGGTTTAATGTTAAAGGGATGTATCATGAATCTGTCTTTTGGGGAGGAACAGCAGCACCTGGGTCTGTGGGCTGCTGTAGAGAGACTCCACCCTGTCTTCTGTGGATGTTCTTTTTCCAGAGTAAGTCTGGGAAATGAGTATAGTCTCTGAGTTATAGCCATTTGACTCTGTGAAGGCAAGCCCCACAGTCCAGGCTGCCACCTGCAGAGCAGCTTCTATTCGCTACCCTGCTTCCTTCTCCCTGCCTCTCCCATGTCTCCGCTGGAAGTGCGCATCATTCCCCACTGGAAATTTCCTGATTTGCAACAAGAGCCAGGACGGAAGAAGATCCAGGTGTGTTGTTCTCTCCAAAACATCCTTCAAGATGAGAAAACTAAGGAGTGCTAATGGCAGGTTGGAGAGACACAAAGAATTCAAAACCTCATTTACCTTAGTCAAGAATCCCTCAGCTGAAACAGTCTATCTGTCCATCCTCCCGTGCTTCCTCTTGGAATAGTTGTAGTTTTACAGAGAGATGGAGAAGATGATGCAGATACGTCCCATTAAAATTTCCTAAAGCCTTCTTTTGCATGGTACTAGGGAATTAATATCATATTTTTCACAAATGCATACTTGCTTTGGATTTCATGTTTTTCCATTAAGCGACACTTTCTTTGCATTCCAGGATTCTGTGGAGGGTACCACGTACACTTCTGTGTCTGGTCTTCTTTGTTTCCTTTGATCTATGATGGTTTAATCGTTCTTTGATTTTTAAAAAAAAAACATTATGTTGGAAGTTTTGAAGAGTGCTGGTCAGGTATTTGAAGGATTCCCCTCAATTTCAGCTTGTATGATACTTCATAATTAAACTGGTGTTATGGGTTTAGGGAAAGAAACTTGTAGGGGTGAGGAGACATTCCCACTGCCCTGAGAAATATAATATGCAAATTGGAATAAAACCCTTTGTATCAAGTATTGGCCAGAAATAATGTGACTCAGCCCTTGCTTTGGGCCTAAGGCTGTGCTCAGTATGTCTCATTCCCGGCATATTTCCCTTTCTCTCCTCTCTCTTTCTCTCTCTCTATCTCTCTATCTCTCTCTCCACCTTTCTCTCCCTCTTTCCTTTCTTCACTCTCTTCCTCCACCAGTCTTTCCCCTTCCCTTTCTTCCTCTCTCCCAATTCTTCCCTTTCCCTCCCCCTCTCTTTACCATTAACAGACTCTGTCAGATATTGTGCAAACTCCCTCCTTTTTCCTCTGCCTTCTCATGTGATAACATGAGGTTGACATTGTCACTTCTATGTTACAGAAATTAAGTTGCCCATACTCGGAGAAATGGTAACAGCATGCATGAGAGCCGGGCAAGTTCAACCCAGACAAAATCCCATATTAGAAATGGGGACATGGCTAAGAAGCCCCAACCTTAGCTGAGGACCTATAGAAACCAATAGCTGCTGGGCTTGGGAGAGTTGGTTTTCTTTAAGGGCGTGATGCTAGATAGATTAACCAGGCTCCAGTGGATGGATGCACATCAAATGACATTTGGGAACACAAATTAGACTTGATAGGCCTTAATATGTATGACAGAGCACATGAAATTAGGCTGGGGGCATTAGGAGAGGTCCAGATAACAGAGAGGGTCTAAATATGATCAACACTATAATGAATGAAAGTCACAAATGTTCAATTAAATTTTTTAAATTAATTTTATTTCTGTATGTGTATGAATGTACTGTCTGCATGCAAGTTTGTGCACCCGTGTCCTGCAATGCCGCAGAGGTCAGAAGAGGGTGTTGGATTCCCCTGGAACTGGAGTTCTCCTGGAATTGGAGTTTCAGATGGTTCTCGGCCGCCATGTGGGTGCTAGGGATCGAACCCGGGTCCTCTGTAAGAGCGGTCGGCACTCTTAACTGCTAGGCCATCTCTCCAGCCCTCAATTAAATTTTTTAAAGAATGTGTTAAAGATAAGTTATAAAAATATTTTTATTTTTTTTTACTTTATTTATTTATTTATTTATTTATTTATTTATTTATTTAATTTGTATGAATGTACTGTCTGCATGTAGGTTTGTGCACCCGTGTCATACAATGCCGTGGAGGTCAGAAGAGGGTGTCGGATTCCCCTGGAACTGGAGTTCTCCTGGAATTGGAGTTACAGACGGTTCTCAGCCGCCATGTGGGTGCTGGGGATCAAACCCGGGTCCTCTGCAAGAGCAGTCGGTGCTCTTAATCACTAGGCCATCTCTCCAGCCCCTGTTATGTTTATTTTACGAGTGTATCTGTGTCATGCAATATCTATGGAAGTCAGAAGAGCCTGGATCTGGAGTTATGGATGGCTGTTAGCCACCATGTTGGTGCTGGGAACTGAACATGGGTCTTTCTGCAAGAGCAGCCAGTGCTCTTAACTGCTGATCTGTGAATTTTTTTTTTTTTAAAAAGAATATGATGTACAAGGCCAGGAGTCTGGGGGCACATTTTAATTCTGACATGCATCTCATTCTGACTTCTCTATCAGCCCCATGTCTGTCAGATGGGGGTGATGGTCACTGTCATGGAGATCACTACTCAGATATGAGGACAGAAGGAAAGCCTGACAGCATCCAGTGTCATAGGTAGATGCAGATGGCTTCTCAGGAGCAGTCATGCTCCTTCTAGAATAGAGCACACCCCACATAAAGTTGCCCCAACTCAGGAGTTCATCAGTAAGGTGTGATGACTGGCAGTGAAGCCTATCAGGTTCCTGACATGAGGCCATTTTGTTGCTTACCTTGTTACCTTCCTTTTAACAGATCTTAAGCTAATTTTCTGGCAGTTTCTCAAAATGTGATTAGGGGCATTCCCAGCTCAGGCCATCTGGTCAGGCCACAGTAGGGGGAAGTGATATGTCAGTGCTTTGGGGGAAGAGTGGACACATTTAGACCATCCCAGTGACTGTGCATCCTGCTCTGCACTGAATTATTTTCCAATGCCCAATTACAGTTCTTTGTGACCACAGCTAAGGTTAGTGTTCTCTGTGAGCTTTCACAAAGTTTCTATCCAAACATTTGATGCAAATTGGATAGAAATCTCAGTGTTGTTATGGCTGCACATTTTACAGAAACCTAATTTAGGCAGCTTTATCCTAATGAAGTTTAATCTTCTTTACCATCCTATCAATATCATGTTAGAAAATACATACCTAGGATGCAGATTTGAAAATGTCTATACTTAGCACTGGGTAAAAGCTGAATATATAGGGGCTGGAGAGATAGCTCAACAGTTAAGAGCAATGATTACTCTTGCAGGGAACCCGAGTTCGATTCCCAGCATCCACATGGTGGCTAACAACTGTCTATAACTCCAGTTGTGGGTGATCCAATGCCCTCTTCTGACCTCTGCAGAGACTGTACAACATGGGTGCACTTACATACATGCAGGCAATACATTCATACAAATAATACTAATGATTTTAAATAGCTGAATAAATATTGTCTGTTTGTATGTGCATGTTCATATACGTGCAGTTGTATATGTGTGTGAGCTCATGTGGAGGCCAGAGGTTAATCTCAAGTGTCACTCCTCAGCAACTATACACCTGGTTCTGTGAGACAGGGTGTCTCACTGGCCTGGAACTTGCTTATCAGGGTAGACTGGCTGGCCAGTGACTTCCCAAATGCACCTGTCTCGGCCCCCCTGGCTTTTGTTTTTACCCAGGTTCTGAAGATCAAACTCAGGTACCTGTACTTGCAGCAAGCACCACCCTGACTTCCCGACTGAGCCATCTCTCAGTAAATGGAGGGATGAGTACCCTGGTTTCTCCCAATTTCCTAGGTTTTTGAGTGGAAAAAGAATGAGTTTAGAACAGGGCAGATTAGAGTACAAATTCTAGTCCTGTTAGTTGCTTCCTGTGCTGTTTTTAGCCTCTGTGGTGTTTCCACTGTGAAGGGCAGGGAGGGAAGTCCAAGAAAAGTGGATGTCTTCATTCCTTGTTGCCTCCATAACAAACTGCTACAAAATTAGGGACTCAAAAGGCATGGACTTATTACATTATAGTTCTAAAGCTCTGGAGTCAAAATGGATTTCACTTGGCTAAAATCGAGGTGTTAGCAGAGCTATTTCCTTCCACAGGCTCCAGAGGAGCCAGTTCCCGCCTCTCTCAGCATCCCAGGGCCACGTGCTTTCTTTGGCTCCCAGCCTTCCTCTATCAGCAACACCACAGGGTAGCATCTGTAAAATGTTTGGACTCTTCTGCCTCCCTCTTCTATCTTCAGGGATGCTTGTGACTATATCGGGACCATCTGGACAAACCAAGAGATTTTCTCCATCTCATGGTCCTTACCTCAGTCACATCTGTGAGATTCCCACTGGCACATAAGGGAACATACACACAGGAACACATCCAAGGCCTCCGACCCTTCAGGCCATTATCCTCCCTCCCACAGCCATTGTGCAGTGGATGGCTGGGTTGCACAGATGCGCCAACAGTGATGGCAAGTAACTTCACTCCTCTCCAGGGCATCATGGACAATGTATGAGAAAGTGCCCACAGGGGCTTTCTGGCCGTGAGTGATTTGCTAGTGATGGTATTAGGAAGAACCTGGTTCTAACTTGAGGGCCTCACTTGGCTTGTCTTTCCACTGTGGGGTTTAGGTGGTCTGGGCCTTCCTTAGGACTCTTTCATTTTTGCAAGACCATGTCAATCCTGCCCCAGTAGTTCAGGTGACTGTGTACATACATGCACACACACACACACACACACACACACACACACACACACACACACCCCTCTGTGCTTGTCTCCATACCACTTCTTTAATGATGACCTTGAGGGACTGCAGCTCACCTACGAAATCTTGGCTAAGAGAAATGCTTTTTGGGGATATCTTCCTTCCGGAGACACGGGTGATCCAACCACACCTTTAACCTTTGTTCAAACATGCAGCCAGACCACATCCTTTTGGCTCCAACACATTTTTTATCACTATATTTTTTTTTAACTTTGATGCTATTTGACAGCCTTCAGAGCACAGCACAAGGAAATGCTTCATGGAAATATTATACTTGCTATAACAGCTTTAGCAAGGATGTTCATGGCTTTCCAGCACATTCTTTTTGAAAAGCCACAGAGGAACAGTTCTCCATTCTCCAAATCAGTATTAGTGGCAAGTTTTTCCTCTAATGGCTTTGAGAAGGAGAATTGCTTACACAAGTGATCATTTCCCTTGATTTTCACCTACTATTAGAAGCCGAGAGAGAAAATTGTTGTCCATCCCCAACAAAGCTTTAAGACACTGCAGCCTGCATTAGTCCATTAACTCATTTCCTCTCCTTAGTGTCCCCTTCCAGAGTTCCTTCACCTTTCACAGTTTAGGTGCTGTTGGTAATGCCTGCGAACCCATAGAAAGGAACAGTAACTACTGTCATGATGCTGCAAGAATATTTCTTTCATGTAAGACATGTACCTGTGACAGGCTCCTATTTGTTCTCAGAACAAACAAACAGAGAAAAGGCATTAAAAAGAAAACATCATGAGTGCTGATGCATACACACCGACTGTCCTGGCTGCCTTCTCTTGCTGTGATAAAGCACTCTGACCAAAAGCAACTCGGGAAGGAAAGGGTTTATTGGCTCACACTTCCAAGTCACAGTCCATGGCTGAGGGAAGTCAGGGCAGGAGCTCAAAGCAGGAACCCGGAGTCAGGAGTCGAAGCAGAGACCATGGAATAATGCTGCTTCCTGGCTTTCCCAGTGTGCTAGGCTGGATGTCGCAGCCATCCTAACCTGGTACTGAAAACATGGAGGATTCGTGAAGTGCCCTGGTCCTCATTCCGTATTGGAAGCCTGAAGATGCTGGTTCTAGTATCAGCAAAGGAAAGCAGCAGCAGCAGCAGCAGCAGCAGCAGCAGCAGCAGCAGCAGCAGCAGCAGAACAGATGCACTTGCCAGCAAGACAGGGAAGCAGGAAACAAGCAGGACTTCCAGAGTCCAGCTCTCTCTTATCTGGGTTGCCACTCCTGCCCACCTTTAGGGTGGGTCTGTCCACTTCAAATAATCTGATCAAGACAGTCCCTCTTAGCTGTGCCCAGTAGCTTGCATTTTAGCCATTTCCAGATGCAGTCAAATTGACAGCCAAGATTAGCTGTCACATTGGCCCTTGGCAGGACCACGTCCAGCATCACTGCAAAGACGAGCACTAATGCTGATAATGTGAAAACGATTTGTATGCTGAACACACTAAGACTATAAATGCCAACATTCTAAATGGCTTGCTTACTGATAGCAGATTGCTGGAACAGAAATTCATGTCTTTCTAAGGGACATTTAGCTTTTATTATATCTCTTTACTCATGGCCAAAAGGCAGCAGCAAATTTGTGAGCGTGACTGAAGATCTCTTCTTAACGCGTTCCAAACTTTGTGTCCTTGCCTTTACCGTTTCAGAATCAAGCTTGTTTTCCCAGAAAGGAAATGTGGAAATCTACTTTATGGGCTGAGGAGACAGCTGAGTTGGTAAAGTGCTTCTCGCACAGACAATGAGGACCTGAATTCCATACTTAACAGCTATGTAAAAAGGGCAGGTATGAACACAGCAATGGTCAGAACATTCACTGAGGCACATCAGGGGACACTAGCTTGACTTGATAGGTCTTAATATAAATGACAGAATGCCTGAAATGCAGTGGGGTGGGGGGGCTAGGGGAGAGCTGATGGAGGGGGGTATAAACACGATTAAGATCTTGTGTATGAAATGTACAAAAATTCAAAAAACATATTTAAAAAAATTATTTGGACACCTTTAGAACAAGTTTCTCCTGAAATGTCTTTCTATAAATATGTGTAAAATTCAAAAAGACCAAATGTCATAATGGCAAGTTCAAAAGAGAAAAAAAGGCCAGGCATGGTGGCCCATACTTGTAACCCCAGCACGGGGGTAGTAAAGCCACTTGGATCTGTGAGGACTGCTGGCTGGCCATCTAGACAAACCGAGAGTTGCAGGTTCAGGGACAGACTTTGTCTCAAAAATAAAGTGGAGGGTGTTTGAGGAAGACTTCTGATATCAACCTCTGGCTTTTAGGTGCACACTGACATATAGGTGCAACCCCCCCGCCACGCACACACATACACAAAATTTGCTTTATATAGCAGAAAGCTTTGCTAGTTTTAAAATGCCAAGATTTTTAAAAAATAAAATCAGTATTAACAAGACCTCCAGTGACATCTCTGAGAGATGTAGTCATAAGATCTCATCTCAGGTCATCAAATCAGAGAGCCACAACTTTGGGAGTCTCTCAAACTCTGTTGGATCTGTGTCTGCAGCACAGCACCTTCTTTTCTGGATCTCTATATTCATATAATCTAGAACTTTAATGTGCTTAATAAGTATTTGTTGAGTTAATGAGTAATACTGCAATAGCTTCCACTCTCAGGAAGACTATTGCTCTAGCCAAACCCGGGCAGACCATGAAAAGCTCACAGCACTTGCCATGTGCAGGGTGTATGACATGCACTGCACAGTACACACCGAGATCTGCTGAAGCCATGGGAGAAGAGCAATTTTGATTTCCTTCCTATTTCCTCTTGGCAAAGACATGTCTAAGTGATGACACACAAAGTACTATCACGTATGACCACTCTCCTGGGCATATGAAATTTTAGATGGAATCCTTAATACACCAGTATATTCTCTGTGTTTCTCCCACACAAGAAAATATACCATAACACAAATGGATAAGAATATTAACATCGTGTCCTAGTTTCATTTCTGTTCTGAGAAGAAAGAGTTTCTTTGGCTTACAATTCAAGGTCACAGTCTATTATGGTTGGAAAGTCAAGGCAGGAACTCAAGGCATCACCTCTGGAGTCAAGACCAAGAGAGGAAATACTCGGATCCTTGCTTGCTAGCTGGCTAGCTTTATTCATTCACATAGTTCACCCACCGGTTCTTCCTACATCAATAAACAACCAAGATATCACCCCTCCTCCTAAGACATGCTAGCCTAGTTTTCTTTCTATTGTTTGATAAGACACTGAGCAAGACCAGCTTTGGGAGGAAAGGGTTAATTTCATCTTACTCTTCCAAATGAGGGTCTATTACTGAGGGAAGGCAGGCAGGAACTCGGTGTAGCAACCTACACGCAGGAACCCAATTGCAGACCAAGGAGGAACGTTGCTTACATGCTTGCTCCTCTAGCCTTGCTGAGCATGCTTTCTTACACAACCCAGGACCAATGGCCCATGGGTAGCATCACCTGCGGTGGGCCGGGCCCTCCCATATCCATCAACAATCAATAAAATGCCCACAGACATGCCCGCAGGCCAACCTGATAGAAGAAATCCCCCAGCTGGGGTTTCCTCGTCCCAGGTGTAAGTTGACAGCAGACACTCTCCAGCACACATGGCCACAGGCCGTCTCGATCTAGATAATTCCTCATTAGGATTCTCTTCCTAGGTGATTCTAGATTGTGCCAAGTTCACAGTTAAAACTAACCAGTATAGGGACTGGAGAGATGTCCTAGCAGTTAAGAGTGTCGACCGCTCTTGCAGAGGACCCGGGTTCGATCCCCAGCACCCACATGGTGGCCGAGAACCATCTGAGACTCCAATTCCAGGAGAACTCCAGTTCCAGGGGAATCCAACACCCTCTTCTGACCTCCGCAGCATTGCACAACACGGGTGCACAAACCTACATGCAGACAGTACATTCATACACATACAAAAAAAAAAAAAAAAAAAAAAAAAAAACTACCAGTAATAGAATCATGTCAAAAACATACTGCAATTAATTGAAAAGTAAATTACTCACTATCTTGGCATTTTCCACAATATCAGTAGGAAATGACTTGTGAGGCATCTCATAATGACTCACACAACATTTCGCCATGATGGCATGACTGAGTACTTCTTTTTAGAAGCCAGGTCCAAGATTGCTGTGTCTTTGGAGATCTTCCTAAGCCCTGGGGACGCCGTCTCCGACCACGCAGTCATAATTTATGATTGCTTTTCTGTCCATGTGAGCTCCACCAGTGTTCCAGATTATTCCTACGAGTGACTTTCCCTCACACAAGAGCCCCACAGATCACGGCAACTCCATTTCCACCATCATGACCATGAAGAAGCCAAAGCAGAAGCAAGGAACTTACCACACCACCGCCAGCAGAGTGCACGAGCACGGACATCCCTTCTCGGAGGTTGGCGACCTCAAAGAGCATCATATAGGCTGTGACGAAGTTCATGGGGAACGCAGCCGCCTCGGAGAAGCTCATGTCCTCGGGGATCTTATAGACAAACTCCACTGGCGTGCAGACCACCTCTGCCCAGGCATTGTAGTTGACAAACGCCATGACACGGTCCCCGATCTGGGAATGAAAACATATAAGCTTAATGGAGACTAGAGTTCAAAAAGGGACATTTCTTCTGAACTTACTGAGTTTCATAGTTTGTATTCTAGGATGAAAAATTAATTTTATTATATTTACAAAGTAAAGTAAGACTATTTACTGAGCCATTTATAGCCAGGATTTCTTGTGTAATTTTTTCTACTGCTACCTCGNAAAAAAAAAAAAAAAAAAAAAAAAAAAAAACTAACCAGTATAGAATCATGTCAAACATACTGCAATTAATTGAAAAGTAAATTACTCACTATCTTGGCATTTTCCACAATATCAGTAGGAAATGACTTGTGAGGCATCTCATAATGACTCACACAACATTTCGCCATGATGGCATGACTGAGTACTTCTTTTTAGAAGCCAGGTCCAAGATTGCTGTGTCTTTGGAGATCTTCCTAAGCCCTGGGGACGCCGTCTCCGACCACGCAGTCATAATTTATGATTGCTTTTCTGTCCATGTGAGCTCCACCAGTGTTCCAGATTATTCCTACGAGTGACTTTCCCTCACACAAGAGCCCCACAGATCACGGCAACTCCATTTCCACCATCATGACCATGAAGAAGCCAAAGCAGAAGCAAGGAACTTACCACACCACCGCCAGCAGAGTGCACGAGCACGGACATCCCTTCTCGGAGGTTGGCGACCTCAAAGAGCATCATATAGGCTGTGACGAAGTTCATGGGGAACGCAGCCGCCTCGGAGAAGCTCATGTCCTCGGGGATCTTATAGACAAACTCCACTGGCGTGCAGACCACCTCTGCCCAGGCATTGTAGTTGACAAACGCCATGACACGGTCCCCGATCTGGGAATGAAAACATATAAGCTTAATGGAGACTAGAGTTCAAAAAGGGACATTTCTTCTGAACTTACTGAGTTTCATAGTTTTATTCTAGGATGAAAAAATTAATTTTTTATATATTTACAGTAAAGTAATGACTATTTACTGAGCCATTTATAGCCAGGATTTCTTGTGTAATTTTTTCTACTGCTACCTCGCTGAAATGCCTCCTCCTCCTCCTCTTCCTCCTTCTTCTCCTCTTCCTCCTCCTCCTCTTCCTCCTTCTTCTCCTCTTCCTCCTCCTCCTCTTCCCCCTCTTCCTCCTCCTCCTCTTTCTCCTCCTCTACTTCCTCCTCTTCCTCCTTCTTCTCCTCTTCCTCCTCCTCCTTTTCCTCCTTCTCCTCTTCCTCCTCCTCCTCTTCTTCCCCCTCCTGTACTTCCTCCTCCTCCTCTACTTCCTCCTCCTCCTTTTCTTCCTCCTCCTCTTCCCCCTCTCCTTCCTCCTTCTCTTCCTCCTCCTCCTCTACTTCCTCCTCTTCTTCCTTCTCCTCCTTTACTTCCTCCTCTTCCTCCCCCTCTTCCTTCTCCTCTTCCTCTTCCTCCTTTTCCTCCTCCTCCTCTTCCTCATTCTCTTCTTCCTCCTCCTCTTCCTCCTCCTCTTCTTCCCACTCCTCCTCCTCCTCTTCTTCCTCCTCTTCTTCATCCTCCTCTACTTCCTCCTCCTCTTCCTCCTCCTCTTTTTCCTCTTCTCATTATCTTCCCTTCTTCTTCCTTCATCTCCCTCTTCAAACAGTGTCCTGTAACCCAGGTTAGCCTAGATACATAGCACAAAGTCACCTTGAACTTCTGATCCTCCTGCCTCCACCTCTTATGAGGTGGAATTATAGGTGTAAGCAGCACACAGGGCTTTATGAAGTGCTGAGGACTGGAACCCAGGGCTTCATGCATGCCAGATATAAGCACTCTAGCACTGCATCCCTAGCCCCTGTCAATCAAATTCTGAAGACTGTTGAGGTGGTAGCAAGAGGCTTGAATAGCCTCAGCACATATAGAAAAGGCAGAAGAATGATTCACTTCACAATAGCAAGGAGCTGGAACCAACCCAAATGCCCCTCAACTGATGAGTGGATAGAGAAAATGTGGTACATCTACACAATGGAGTTCTATGCAGCAGTAAAGAAAGACGACATCATGAGCTTTGCAGGAAAATGGCTGGAGCTAGAGGACATCATGCTGAGTGAAGTAACACAGTCCCAGAAAAACAAACAACGAATGGTATCCCTCATCTGTGGATGCTAGTGCCAATTACCTAGTTGTAAGTATTTCTTATGTAGGGCCCCCTGAGCTTTTGTCCAAAGCAGTTGGGAGTGATGCATATTGGAAACAACAACAACAACAACAACAACAACAATAAGAACAACAACATCAACAACAGAAAGGACTGCATTGAAGAACTGACTGAAACAGTGAACTGCTGCTCAAAACAGTCAACTTCCTCATGGAGAATATTGAGAAAGACTGCGAAAGAGATGAAAAGCATGTTTGGCAGAATGCATGAGCTCTGGTGGGGTGGGGCAATGGGGGGGACACGGGTCTAGATTTGATTAAAAAATAAAAATAAATTTATGTGACAAAATTAAAAAAAATAAATAAATAAAAGAAGAATGATTCACAGCTTTCCTCTGTCCTCACAAACCCATTCTTCACCTGAAAATTGTGTCCTTCATTACAGGCTTCCTAGTGACTTGTGCTCTCATAGTTAAGCACCCTGAACTTTCAGTCCAGCTAGGGGAAGGATTTCTCTTCAAGAGAAGTTATTCTATTTGCACATTTGATTATAAGAGAAAAATCCACTTAGTGAACAAAAATAATAATGTTTCCACCCTTGTAATGTACACTTTTCCATCAGCTATTTAGTCTACATGAAAGCATTATGGGATATTATCCCCACCGTCTATGCGATGAAACTGAACATAAGTCTCTGACCTGAGGTCATACAGGGAAAGGGATATCTGTTTCTGTATATCTTTTCATGAGATCACAATGATCTCCTGCCAGGGTTGTTTATTTAAATTCCTTCTCAGCAATGGGTTGCAGGCATGGGAGAGATGAGAGAATGAATTACAATTCATATTTTTCAGATTGTTCCTATTCACTGAAAAATCACAGGTGGCAAGCTTCGTGAGTGGCAGAGCTTAGGAGGCAACTCAGTCTGGAAAGGATATTGCGGTAGAAAATAAAGCCTTAATTCAAAGACAGAAAGTTATGATGGCGATGTTTCTTTAGACACTGGTCCAAAGAGAGTAAAGATAATTTCTCATGTGCAGAAGGGTTGATGCGGGCCAAGAGTTTTCACAGTAGCTTGGAAATAAAGGTCCCTAAGATCAGACAGGTTTGTGCATTTTGGAAAGAGATTGCTATAACTTCACTGTATTGCTGGTACAGCATCTATAAGGTGCTTGTCCATCCTGGAACCTATCAGATCTGTGTAATGGGGAACTCTATGGGATGAGACAGTTGGGAACCATATCTATAGCGTTTGTGGTGGTTCGAATGAGTATCCCCCATAGACTTTAAGTATTCAGACATTTTGTCTCCAGTTGGTGGGACTGTTCTTGGAGGTCTTAGAAGATGTGGCCATGCTGGAGGAGGTACATCATTGGGGGCGGGCTTAGTGAGTTTAACAAGCCTTGTGGTCTCCAGTCTCTCTCTCTGCTTCCTGTGCTCATTGCAAGATGTGAACCTTGGCTTCCTGCTCCAGCTCCAGCTGCCATGCCTCCCACCACAATGGACTCTAATTCCCTGGAACTGTCAATCTTAAGCTCAAATAAACTCTTCCTTTTATAAATTCCCTTGGTCATGGTGGTTTTATCACAGCAACAGAAAAGTGACTAATACAGTTATTTGGTACCAGAGAGTGGGCTGTTGGCTGTGAAGAACCTGACCATGTAGACATTTGGAGAAATGTGGAAGACTCTGGAACTTTGGGCTAGAAAAGCTGTTGACTACTTTAAGCAGAGCTTAACGGGCCATTCTAGTAGAAGCCCGGAAGAAAGCATTGCTGCAAAAAATGTAGTTCCAGAGGAAAATAAAGACTTACACAGCAACTGGGATCTTTTATCAAAGAGTCTGGCCACAGTTTGCCCACAGCCCAAATGCTTGCCTGATGCTAAGTTGAAAAGCAATGGACTAATGTCTTTGGCGGAGTATATTTCAAGACAGCCTAATGTAGAAATGGTGGCGTGTCTATTAATGGTGAATATTATACAGATCTACAGTGAAAAAGAGCAAATGGGGCAGAAAGAAATGCAGAATGTACAGTTTGGATCGAAAAGTGCACTAGGGAGATTAAAGGTGTGGCCAAGGCAAGTGAAGGAGAGGCTCCTTTTCATAAGGAGATTAAAGTGATTAAGGAGAAGCCTAGTTATTTACAAGTAAACAATGGAAAAAGTTAAGGAAGGACCTTGAGATTTACAAGTAAACAACAGAAATTCAGGGCAAGACCACACCCAGCTAATCCTCCAACCTTTGAAAGGAAAACACTGAAAGGGTTTTCTGCTCCAACAAGTCCAGGGCAGAGAAAAGTTGCAAAAATGGTTGAAATAGGCCAGGGTCCATCCCAAACTTGCAGCCAAACTCGGCAGTTTCATTCATGTGGTGCTGGCTTTAGAGGCACGAAGGATGCAAGAGTGAAGCGGTTATCAGTTCTTCCTCCACAGTTTCAGAGAGCTGCCAAGGTCAGACAAAGTGCAGCAGGGGTATCCCTGCATAAAGAAGGCCCTGATAGGCCATTGCATGAATCTGTGAATGTGAAGTCTGGTTGGCAGTGGAGACCCCAAGAAGACATTTGAGATGCCAGAGCTGTGAGATATGTGCCAAGGAGAACTGCATACAGGGAGTGGTACCAGCCTAAGGAAGAGATCCATGTTGCATGCAATCCTGGAAGAGCTGAGCCATCTCAGCCCTTTGGAAGTAAAGTCCCAGAAGTCACACATGAAGCTACTGAACTTGGTGTTTGCCCTGCTGGTTTTCAGTCTTGTTTTGGTCCAGTATTTCCTCACTATGCCTCTATTCCTCCCTTTTGGAATGGGAATGTGTATTCAGTTCCACTGTATGTTGGGAGTATGTAATTTGCCTTTTGATTTTACAGGAGCTTACAATTAAGAGATTGGCCTGTGTCTCAGAAGAGATTTTGGACTATAGACTTTTGAATAGAATTGAGACTGGTAAAGACTATGGGGACTTTTAAGGTTGGACTAAATGCATTTTGCATTTTATATGGTAAGGAGCCTATGGGGGCCAGGGAGTGGAATGTGGTGGTTTGAATGAGTGTCCTCCATAGGCTTAAAGTATTCAGACATTTCGTCTCCAGTTGGTGGCACTGTTCTTGGAGGTCTTAGAAGGTCTGGCCATGCTGGAGGAAGTACATCATTGGGGGTGGGTTTAGTGAGTCTAACAAGCCTTGTGGTCTCCAGTCTCTCTCTCTCTTGACGGTGCTTATTGCGAGATGTGACCCTCAGCTTTCTGCTCCAGCTCCAGCTCCATCCGCCATGCCTCCCACCACAATGGACTCTAATTCCCTGCAACCGTCAATCGTAAGCTCAGATAAACTCTTCCTTTGATAAGTTCCCTTGGTCATGGTTGTTTTATCACAGCAACAGAAAAGTGACTAATACAGCATTCTAAGAGAACCTGTGCTTGGCCGCTCTGGCATCCATGTTGGGGGCTGAACTAGTTCAATTTAGGGGAGACTTCTGAGTCCCTACAGCAATTCTCTCTTTCCTGGCCTATGGCAGCAACAGGAGCAATACAGAGCCTGATCTGCTTGTTCTGAGAGACAAGCAGTCAGCCCACCATGATGATATGATGACCGGGCACAGAGGAGTGTCTGCTCTGGACTTCTTTCCCTATCCTCAGGGGCCTGGCTTAGACAGGAGTGTATCCTCCCATCCCAAGTCCTCCCTAAGGTCTAGAGACAGGAAGGTCTTTCCTTAAACTTATGTGTGGCTCCAGTTCACCCATGCCCCCACCACCTGCCCCCATCTCTTAAGACCATGAATAATCCTGGATTCCTTGAATACCAGATAGGAGTGGTCCTCTACTTTGAAGGAAATACCCATCATGTTTTAGATTTCAGGTTTAAACAGGTGAATTTTGTAATTTTTTGAGAGTTTTCTCAAATTAGAGCCTGATAGAAACTATAATTTCCTTCCCAGAAAACACAAAATGACACCCCCCAAAGATGCATTGTCATGCCTGCCTCCCAACTTCAAGGCATTTTAGGGTCCCCACATCCTACCTATGAGAATTTTCTAGGGGCTATGGAGTCCAGATTCTATGCTCCCCCTTGAGTGGAGCAGAAGGCAATGACAGTGTCAGGTTATATTTAATCTCAGCTATCATCTAACCACACTATTTTAGTGATGAGAAAATCTGAGGTGCCAGGCAGGTTGGAATTCTGCTAAAGCTGTCTTGAGCACCAAGGACAGAGACAGCCTGCCCTCTCTTATTTGTTTCTTGCAACCCCAGATGTACCCCTTGCCAGGCTAGTTTGTTGTATTTATGTCATATTTCAGACCACAATGAACTGTAGATGAACACAAGCAAAGAAACATTAATAGTTTGCCAAAGGCTAGGTAAATTAAAACATTCTGATATATTTGAAATATTAGTTTCTTATATGAGAGTTTCTAAATGCAATAATGAAATTTCTGCAGTCAGAGTAAATTTCCAATACATTAATAGCTTTCATGGTGAAGTGGTTTAGTTTGTACATATTTTTTCTTATAGTTGATCCCAATTTTTCACTTTCTTTGCAGCTTAGTGTTTCTTTCCTACCACTGACCAATGAATGGCAGTAGCAGAAGAAAACGCCTTTTGAGATGGGTTCTGTCACAGCTCCGTAGCACGGATGCATGACCACTGATTCTTTTTACATGTATTTAGATTTAGACAAAGAGATATTAAATCGCCTGTCAAAGGTCATGGAACTAGAGTATGGCAGAGTCAGGATTGGAATCCTTGACTCTGACTCCAGATACTAATAATGAATCCATTGTCCCCAAGAGAAGTACTATGAAGTTATCTAAATGTGTACAACAGAGGAACCTGTAATGCCATGTTGAAGAGTTTTGTCAGCTCTGAAATGGATACAATATTAGTAAAGGATCCTCCAAAGATTAAATGGCAAAATGTGCATGCGGTACCCGTAGCACAGCGCACGTTAGTCTAAGAAAGAGCCATGAGCATATGTACAGCTTTAAGAAAGAACAGATTGCTTCCAAAACTTGGGGAACTCACTGGTCAGTGATCAAATGGTGAATACAGGCTGGCTCTACTGCATGAAGCAGAAGGAACAACTATCCAATGAAGAGACTCAAGGTGAGGAAAAGAGGCTGCCACCGGCTGTGTGTCTCTGTTTTCCAGAAGGCCAAGTAATGAATGAAAATCAGGATATTATGTTCCATGCAAGGGTTTGGACCAGATGATGAAGAAAGCCTGGAAAGAGGCTCAATACCACAATATAGCAGCTGGCCTCTATTGTTCATGTGGACAGAGATGAACTGAGTACTTCAACCTGCTTCCCAGTGGGGGTCTGTCTAATCAATCTCAGGTCTCTCCCTCAACTTCGCTCATTCATTCGTTCATTCATTTATTCACTTCATTATCAAAATCCTTATGACTAAGGATCAGCATATATATATATATATATATATATATATATATATATAATATACTTATACATGTATGAAGTGCATATATTATATAATATCCAATTCACTTCATTATTTGGTTCTACTAAAAAAAAGAAATCATCTCTGAACACCTGCACCCAAATAATTTCTATACTGCTGGCCTCTGGCAGTGACTTTTCAATGATTTGCAACTGATGACCTCAAGATAGTTGTGGAGCAAGGTCCTTGGTAGAATTTAATCTTCAACATGATTGAGAATTTAAAAAACGTGGGGCTGGAGAGATGACTCAGTGGTTAAGAGAGCTGACTGCTCTTGCAGAGGACCCGGGTTTGATTCCCAGCACCCACATAGCAGCTAAGAACCGTATTTAACTCCAGTTCTAGGGGAATCCGATGCCCTCTTCTGACTTCTGTGGCATTGCATGACACGGGTGCCCAACCTACATGCAGACAGTACAATCATACACATAAAAATATTTAAAAAAATTAAAAAATGCTGTATTGTGGCAAATTTTACACATGCTACATGAAAACTGAAGAATGGAGTATTAAAATATTGTTCACCCATTGTTTTCTTCCCAAAGCCATTAATTCATTACCAATTCTATCCTGTCAGGATCAGCTTTTAAAAGATAGTTTTCAAGTAACATACTGTTTCGCCCATTCCTGAAATAGTTCCAGATTTATAAATGATTGCTTAAATGGTATTAAGTAAGTAAATATTTATTTATTTTTATATAAATTTTTTATTGTTATTAAACTTTTTCCATAGGTCATACATCATTTCTCAATTGAATCTAGAATCGCTTCCCTTTCCATGCCCCTGACCCCACTCGAGTACCTGCACTCTGCCATGCATGTCCTGTATCTTTTTCAGACTGTAAGTAAATATTTAAAGGAAACACATTATCAAATACGAAACGACTTCACCTAGTTTTGTAATTGATTGTTGAGCATAAGATGGTGGAGAAATGGAGGTGTAGGTGGAGGAAGGGACTACGCACACTCAGTTAATGCAAAGCCGAGTATTCTTATTTAATAGCTACATGAATGAATAAAGAATATGATGAGATTTGTCCAGCCCACTCTTCCAGACCGTTGCCAGGGGCAACTAAAACAATATATGAAAAACCATGGGAAAATAAGTAAATTACAAGCAAAGTCATGGGACTATCATTGCAAACATAGTTAACATAAACATAAGAAAGTAACAGCAATAAAACACAGCCGGTAGTATTTCAATTTTTTTGCATAATCTTACTGTCTCATAGATTCTATGTGACTACTGGTCTTCATGCCAGAGTTTAAAACTTTACCTCGTATCCTTTCACGCTGTCCCCTAGAGCTTCAACAATCCCAGAGCATTCAAATCCTGGCACCAGGGGCGTCTTAGGAGGGTTATCAATATTTCCTTGTCGCACCATCAGGTCAATGAAGTTCAACCCACTGTAAACAGTAAACACAAAAAGAGAAGTTCAAAGTGAGTTCCTCCAACACCACTGGTCTGGTTTTCTTTCCTTCCCCTCTTGTCTTCCTTATTACCCTCCCTTCCCCACCCCCACTTTCTTGCCAAAGTGTCCCTAATACTAATGCCGCTTAGCTAGAGATCAGCAATAAAACAAAATTCAATTATCTCTATGAGGATAAGTAATGCTTTCTTGGCAGTGGAAAGAGTTGCAGTTCACACTGTAATTCAGACTCTTTGACTTCTCTCACAGCTTGTTTACTCTGATTCTGAAAACACATATTGACTAGACTGGTCATTAGACACCCTAGCACTTAATCAAGGGTTAAAAAAAATACTATGGAGTGTTATAAGCAGGCACATGGAAAGCAGCCATACATAATGGCCACTAGTCAATCTATGACACAGAAAGAGAGAGGAGACCTAATTTGAAAGGGTCAACAACTAAGCATCTCTCCTCCATCACTGTCAGTGTTGTGCATAAGCAGCACCCATAATGGCAAATGGACCATCAAGAAGGTACATTACGGCCCACAGGAGGAGGGTGACTCACAGAAGGGGCAGCAAAAGCATGGCCACATGGATGTGGGAGTAGAGGACCTAAGTTATCTCTTATGCACTGGGTATTTTCTGTTAATGCATTACTTTCAATAAAAGAGTTATTAAAATTATGTCCGGGTAATCTCCATGGGAAACCATACACTTGATTTAATTGAAGGCAACAATGCATCCAATGGTTTTATAGAGCTACTTTGGAGTTGCATTTAGCTCCATTTACAAACCACATGTTGGAATAAATCCCATTGGACATGCATCTTTTACCAAGAGACAGAGGTCTTACCTGCTTTTCATTTTCATAAGCCATCATCTAAGAAACCAAAACTTTCAGTCCAACCCAAGGTCCATCAAGCTGTCTGGCCAAAGAAGTCAACTTGAACTACTGAACACACCACGACCTCTTGGAAGTCAAGGAGGCATCTAATTCTATGGCATTCTCTGCTCTACTCTTGAGTCTCATTCATGAAGAACAGATGAAGTCAAAGATGAC
This sequence comes from Rhizomys pruinosus, assembly GCA_009823505.1. Lineage (NCBI taxonomy): Eukaryota > Metazoa > Chordata > Mammalia > Rodentia > Spalacidae > Rhizomys > Rhizomys pruinosus. Next base: position 3,145,383 of record VZQC01012407.1, on the reverse strand, counting down.
TTCCTTGAAGGTTGGGTTCAACAGCCTGTACTTTTTTTCCACCTTCTTAATCACAAGTAAGTCCACTTCCTCATCTTGCCTTACTCAGATAATGTGTCTTTTAAGAGTGGGCCCCTTGAAGGATACTGTGTGTCACAGGTTTCTTTGTTTCCAGGGTGCAGCAGGCCCACAATCAGGGAGGAAAAGGCATAGGCAGTCCAAGGTTCATGGTTCTAGTTTAAAGACTAATTCCCTTTCAAACATCAGAATAATGGAAACATTTCTGAAATGTATGTGTGGGCTTTCAGAAGTCCTACTCTGATGGTAATAATTATTTAGGCCATCTCTTAACCAAAACGTTCCTCAACAGTCAGACTAGTTTCTTAAGGGGTTGGGGAGACTGGGTTTGAATCTGAACTTTACCACTTCTATCTTGGATAAGTGACTGCTTCTTTGTACTTCCATTCCCTCAATCTGGAAAGCAGGGGTTAGTCAGTGCCCACTTCACAGGGATATTGAACAAATGAACAAAGAGTAAAGCACTTAAGCATGGCACATAGAAAAATATTCAAGAAACATCAAACTTTAAACACACATCTTCATCTCAGAAAATAAGAAGCATTTAAGGGACTTTTTTTTAAATAAAAGGGAGGTGTTAAAGATAATTTCAGAACTGACACTGAGAAACTTCCGATATCTATAAACTTCAATTCCATGAAGCAGTGCATTGTCAGACACAGCCAAATAAATAAAGCGTCACTGTGTGAAAATAAAAGGAATTTCCACCGCCCCAAACAAGCACTCCATCTCATCCCACACAGGTTTTGGGGCACTGTGTTTCCCTTTGTGTAAAACGTTATGATTTCCCAAGACCCTGATGAAGACATGCCAACAGAAATAACTCAGCAGTTCTGCAAACACTGCCGCCCCCAGTGCAGCCTTCCCTAGGTGGTTGTTACAATGCTTGGCAGGGCTGTCTGCAATCATCTTTTAGTGTGAACAGGGCCTACAGGAACTGAGTGAGATGGGCTAAGAATGACTTTATAAGAGGGGGCAACTTCCTATTGTACTCAGTGACTCCATGAGGTCACAGAGAATGTTACCTCTTTCCAGGAAGCAAGCATTTCCCAAGAGTCAGTGACTATTTTAACACAAAGAGGTGACCTATTATTCATTTTTTAATTTTTATTTAATGTATATGAGTCTATTTCCTCCATGTGTGTAAATGCACCTGTGTCATGCAATGCCCACGGAGGTCAGAAGAGGGCACTGGATTGCCTTGTAACTGGAGTTATAGAGAGATATTTACCACCATGTGGGGGCTAGGAACTGAACCCAGGCCCTCTATAAGAGCAGACAGTGCTCTTAACCCCTAAGCCATCTCTGCAGCCCCAAGAGGTGACCTATCCTTAATGGAATAGCATGACTTGTTGTATCACCCACCTCTTCCTGATACAGATGTAGCTCACATTTATTAATAAAGAGTCTTATTTGTGGTAGAAACTGCTAAGTATTCTTGCTTTGTTATTTAAGACTCATTTTTACTCCTATGAGTTATGAATTGTATTCATTTCCAGATGAGAAAACCTGAGACACACAAAAGAAGTCAATTGATTGGGTGCTATTTTTAGAAAGTGTGAAAGGATTTGAGTTCAAACATAATGTAAACTACTCGAGCACTTACTAGAATAGATCATACTATTTCTTATGTTTGTGTGCATGTGTATGTATGTATATGTGTGTATGAGTGGTATATGCACATGTGTGTGTGTAGGAGTGTGCACTTGCAAAGAGCCAGAGGAAGATGTTAGGTGTCTAGTTCTTTCACTCTCCACTTATTTCCTCGAGAAGAGGTTTCTCAAGGAACTTGAACTAGGCTGGTGGCCAGCAATTCCCAGCATGGTCCTCCTGCCTGTGCCTCCCATAGCTGTAGGGTTAAAAGCACATGCGTGGCCACACCTGGCTTTTATATTTGGATGCTGGGACTTGAACTCAGGTCTTCAGGCTTGGACTCTTACCCTCCAAGCCATCTCCTCAGGCCCTTGAACACACTACTTCTTTATGGGCATGTCTCCTACTCTCATGAAGTGGCTCTCCTAAGGCTCATCTCTAAAACTCCTCACCTCTTAGGCCTCGTCAACAGTTGACCAGGAGTGCATTCAATATTTGAAGAGTGGCCATTCATTATCTAAGCAGTATCTATTCTTAACATGAACACATAAATTGCTCCAAAAATGGATACTCCCCAACAGCTAGGAACTGGGAAACACTCTGAAAAGAACAACTCAGCAAGAGAGAAAAAAAGCCAAAACATAGAAGCAAGGTAGAGAGATTTGGTTGATCCAAAGGAGGAGGAACTTTGCAAGCTTCTACCACTGAGCTACCCAGAATGGGAAAGCTCCGGCCCTAGGCATGGTGTCCCATCAGGCCCTGGCTCTCTGAGTTTCTCTGTTATCTCACAGACCTTTGTACTGGAATTTTGTGGCTTGGATTTCCTGTATGGTTTGAGTCCCACAAAGCTAGAAAGTACTAACTAAACAACTACCATAATCAACCACCCATTGAGAGATATATGATTTTTTTCAGGCAAGGCAAGCAATATTCTTTAAGAAATATTAAAACATATGTTTGGATGATATGTTAATCCATGAATTACATTTTTCTCCCCTGTTAAATATGACAGGGTCTTACTGTAGCTTATAACATCTCCTAACCTGTAGAGGATGTACCATAACTATTAGTGCTGCTTAAATACCTATATATCTAATTGCTTGTGCTTCATTAGTAGGATCGAAAGGTTACTCCTGGACAAACTGTCAGCCCATGAAAGGAAACAGCCAGAATTGACCAGAGTCCAAGTCAACAGCTCCAGAGAGAGTGGACTGTTTTACTTCTCATCCACCTGTGCCCCTTTTCTAAGCCTAGGGAACAATCTGCGGAAGAGGGGGCGTGGTAGAATGTAAAGGCTCTGATTGGGGTGAATGGTGAAACTACAGCGATGTAGTCTGGACACTCATTTGATCAACTTGATTGAACAAACAACCTGTCACCCCCCAATGGATGGTGGGGCTGTGGGGGTTTGGGCACAACAGCATGCAGATTGGTTTTGCACGAAGGATGCTTGTACTCATGGATTATCACTCATAGCTAAAAAATGAAAAAAAAAACAAAAAGAAAAACAGAGAAAGATACAGGACAGTTATGGCAGAATACATGATCTGGGATGGGGTGGGGGTGGGGGGGAAGGGAAAGGGAAATATGCCTGATCTGAATTGGAAAATGATGTACGAAATGCACAAAGCATCAATAAAAATTAAATTAAAAAAAAGAAATATTAAAACAAAGCACTAGAGTAAAACCTATGGACTTCAACTTCACTTATTTAATACTTTCATTTTTTTCTATCACCACAGACAGGAAAAAAACACACAAAGCCTCATATGGTTCTTACTCAATTTTTATATTATAACTGAGACCATTGCAAAAATAGTGTTTGAAAGCCATTGACATAATGTTCTGCTAGGTAATCCTATTTTTCTTCAAATAGGTATTATTTTAATATACACAAATGACCCTTATTTTTCCTTCCATACTAAATTATTAGTCAGAGGCTAGGTGTAAAGGGTTGTTATTGAGAAGTAGAATCTTCACAACATGAAGGCAGACAGATGAGGAAAGGGCCTTGTGCTAGACAGCTTTAATGTCAAATTGACACACCTGCTTCAACTGGGGAATCGCCTCCATTGGACTAGCCTTTGATCATGTCTGTGGGGCATTTTCTTAATTTTTGAGTGATATGGGAGGGCCCAGCCCACTGTAGGCGGTGCCACCCCTGGGAAAGTAGTCCTGTATTGTGTAAGAAAGCAGGCTGAGCCTGGGTCAGGAGAGCAAGCCAGTAAGCAGCATTCCTCCATGGCCTGTGCTTCAGCTCCTGCCTCCAGGATCCTGCCCTGAGTTCCTATCTTGGACTCCCTCAGTGATGAACTGTGGCCCAGGAGGTATAAGACAAATAAACTTTTTTCTCCTCAAGTTGATACTGGTTAGAGTATTTTGCCATTGCAATTGAAGGCAAACTAGAACAGGCCCTTAAGAACTGAAATTATAGGATGGGGGATCCAAGAACATGTGACAGAAGATATACGGGCACTTGGAGACAATCTCTTTAAAAATCATCATCTTTTTTTTTCCTTGCTTATTTTATAATTCATAACAATATGGTATGCAAGTAAATAAAATGGTATAAAAATCAGTAATTTTAGCCTCATGGACAGGAAGACTAGGATGAAATGGTGAACGGGTAGGATGTTAATATAGAAGTTCCAGTACTACTGGAAGTGTCTACTGCTCTCCACAGGCTGTGGATCTTCACTGAGTTCTCTGAAGCCCTCTGAAACCCCCACATTGTTCTACTGAGGGCCCTTTATCCTGTGGGCTTTACTTAAAATCATGTCAGGATCAAAGCCCAGAGATTTAGGTAAAGGTGCTGTGGTCTTCATAAAAGATGCGAACTCAGACTCCAATCTAGACTTGGCCTGTATACTTCCTTTTTCTTATTTAGTGAGGCATTTTCACCCAATGACGTCTGGCCAGGGAGAGATGTTCAGCTGTCTTCGAGTGTTTGATGTCAACAAGCACTGTTCCTCATGGTGTATGGGTTACCTGTGAGGACTAAGGTATGGGGCGTTTCAATCTCTCTGTACAAAAAGAACCAGAGAACATAGAGCGATGTGCCAAAGGTCACATGGTCAGTACTTGAATAAGACCTTGAGTCCTTTTTCTTTTTAAAAAATATTTTGATTTATTAATTTTTAAATTTTATGTGTATGGGTATTATGCCTGTATGTGTGTAAGTGTACTTGTGGTGTGCAGTACCCACAGAGGACAAAAGAAGGCACCAGATCCCCTGGAACTGAAGTTATAGATAGTTGTTAGTCACCATGTGGGTGCTGGGATTCAAACACTTGTCTTCTGCAAGAATATCCAGGCTCTTAACCACTGATCCATCTCTCCAGTCTCCCAAGTCCTTTTACTGTGACTACTGCAATTGAATGTTTTACCATTAGATCAATTTTTGTTATCTATAAACCACAGTAAACTGCTGTGTATTCTTTTTCCCAGAGCTTGCCATTTGGAAGATGTTAATTTTATATGCTAATTGCTAATAATCTCGAATGAGGTCACAAATTATTTCTTTTTTTTTTATTTCTGTATGTGTATGAATGTACTGTCTGCATGCAGGTCTGTGCACCTGTGTCGTGCAATGCCACGGAGGTCAGAAAAGGGTCTCGGATTCCCCTGGAACTGGAGTTCTGGAATTGGAGTTTCAGATGGTTCTCGGCCACCATGTGGGTGCTGGGGATCGAACCCGGGTCCTCTGTAAGAGCGGTCAGCGCTCTTAATCGCTGGGCCATCTCTCCAGCCCCACAAATTACTTCTTTTAAAAACATTTTTAATAATCTATTTATTTTGTGTGTTTATCTCTTTTGCCTGAATGTATGTAAGTGCACTTATGTGTGCAATGTCCACAGAGCCCAGACGGGGGCTTTGGATTCCTTGGAACTGGAGTCATAGATGGTTGCAAGCTGCTATTTTGGGTGCTGGGAACAGAACCTGAGTCCCCTGAAAGAGCAACCAGTGCTCCTTACCACTGAGCCATCTCTCTAGCCCTACAAAGTACACCACTCCAACCCTTTACAGATACCACTAAATTAGGACAAACCAATCAGCTTATTGAGAATTCATCAGTTCTCAAAACTGAGATGAAACTGGCCCAAAGAGGAAGTTTATTAACAGGGGGGGGGACAGGCAGCTGTGGGGAAGGTCTTTTACCCTCCTGCTGAACGGCAGGCAAAGGGTTGACAGTATGAAAGGATTTTAGGGCTTTTGCTATCCAATTCTTTTGCAACCTCAACCCTGACCATAGGAGTCCAATGTTAGACCATTAAGCAAAGGCTACCATGATTATAACCTCCTGCTTTCTACAACCTATTTCTCCACAGACCCAGATCATTAAAGCTCCATCATACATTCTGATATTAAGCTCACCAGAAATCTCAAATCTTTATTTTTGTCTTTTTTTTAAGACAGGGTCTCCCTGTAGCCCCAGCTGTCCTGGAACTCACTGTGTAGACCAGGCTGGCCCTGGACTCACAGATATCTGCCTGCCTCTGCCTCCAGAAAAATCTCAAATCTTAACCTACCTTTGGCTCAATTAAGGAGCAGATTGTCAAAGAAATCATCCTCAGAAACCCATTGTTTTATTACTGAAGCAGTGAACCTGAACATTTCATTTATTACAATAAATATTCATATTTTAAATGAAGACAAGTATTCTCCCTTAAAATTTAACACAAAAGTTAGCTGTCCTAGTCTTTCAGGCCTAGTATAGTATATAAGCTGACTTTCCCTTTCTGAATTGGTGGTTTGGATGCTTTAAGCCATATTTGTGCCATTTACTTTCAGCTATCCTCCTGGGAGGATATGTGTGTGTGTGTGTGTGTGTGTGTGTGTGTGTGTGTGTGTGATAATGATACTGGTTGTTCTCCTTGATCATTTTCCACTTTATTTACTAAGGCAGGGGTCTGTCACTGAACCTGGTGCTTATCAATTCAGCTAGCCTAGTCAGCCAGCTTGTCCCAGGGATCTCCTGTCCACCTTCCACATATGCTGGGATCCCATGGGGGGCACCGTACCCATCTGGTTTCTATGTGGGTGCTGGGGACTCAAGCTCAGCCCTTTCTCCTGTGCTCTGAGTGTTTTATTCACAAAGCCATCTAATTCTCCCCAGCCTCAATTCTCTAGATTGTCTTAAAACTTGACTTTATCTCAACCTCTGAAAGCTTAGGAATTTCTACTTTAATGAACTCTTATACACTATTATAGTGTTTTTTAATTTTTTTATTTTTAATATGTTTTTATTGTTATTAAACTTTTTCATACATCATACATAATTTCTCAATCCAATTTATACTCATTTCCCTTTCTATGTCCCCCACCCCACCCAAGCTCATGCATTTTGCCATATGTGTCTTGCATCTTTTTCCGAGTCTTTCCAATATTTTTTCAAAGCAGAGGATTATTGTTTGGAAGAGAACTTCACTGTTTCAGTCAGGTATTTTTGGTCCTAGTTTTGTTGTTGTTGGTCCCTCCAACTTGTCTCACCTATACTAAAATTACGTCCTCTGAAAACAAACTGTATGTTATTTACAAATATTTCAGATTCACATTTTTCCATTTTGATTTTATATTGCATACAAACCTCCACCCAAATAACAAAATTCCAAAGTCTGAAAATAAATGGTAGGTTAATTCTAGAACCTGTTAATGGATTCACAATATAAGAGCACAGTTGCTTTTAGATAGTGAGGAATATAACATTGATATTGCTCAGTTTGCCCTACAACTAGGTACTTGGTGCTAGCACCCACAGATGAGGGATACCATTTGTCATTTGTTTTTCTGGGACTATGTTACTTCATTTAGCATGATATCTTTTAGTTCCATCCATTTATCTGCAAAGTTCATGATGTCATCTTTCTTTACCACTGCATAGAACTCCATTGTGTAGATGTACCACATTTTCTTTATCCATGTCAGTTAAGGGGTACCAGCTCTTTGCTATTGTGAAGACAGCTGCAATAAACGTAGCTGTGTATGTATCTCTGCCGTAGGATAAGTCTTGTGGGTACATACCCAGGAGTGGTATGGCTGGTAGGCTCATTTTGAGTCTTTTAAGGGTTCTCCACACTGCTTTCAATAGTGGTTGTATGAGTTTACATTCCCACCAGCAGTGTATGAGTGTTCCCCTTTTCCTGCAACCTTTCCAGCATTTGGTATCATTTATTTCCTTTACCCTCGCCAGTCTTATCAGAGTGAGATGATATCTTAAAGTGGTTTTAATTTGCATTTCCTTAATTATTAGTGATGTTGAACACTTTTAGATGTTTCTCTACCATCTCTATTTCCTCACTTGTGAAGTCTCTGTTCAGCTCTTTACTCCATCTTTTGAGTGAGTCATTTGTTTTCTTGCTTCTTTGTTTTTTGAGTAGTTTATATATTCTGGATGTTAATACTCTGTCAGATGTATCACTGGTGAAGGTTTCCTCCCACTCTGTGGGTTTTCTCTTCACCTCCCTGATTGTTTCTTTCACTGTATAGATGCTTTTGAGTTTAATGAGGTCCCATTTGTCAATTGTCGACCTTATTTCCTGCGCAGCTGCTGTCTGATTTAGAAAGTAGTGGTTTTACAGTTTTTCTATTTGTATGTGTGTGTGGGTGTGTGTGGTGTGTTTATGCAGGTACATGAGCCTCTGTGCATGTGCGTGTGTGTGTGTGTGTTTAGAGGCCAGTAGTCAACCTCAATGTCATGCTTCAGGAGTTGTCTGCCTTTTTTTTTTTTTTTATTCAGAGTCTTCTCTTGGGTCTGGGGTTTGCTCATTTACGTTTTTTTTACCCTCAATGTCATGCTTCAGGAGTTGTCTGCCTTATTTATTTATTTATTTTTATTCAGAGTCTTCTCTTGGGTCTGGGGTTTGCTCATTTACGTTTGTCTGCTTCATCTCCCCAGAGCTGAAACACCAGTGGGTGCCATCATGCCCAGTTTTTTTTACATGGGTGCTGGGGACTAAATTCTGCCTCTTATGCTTGAGTGACAAGCACTTTACCAACTAAGCTATCTCTCCACCCTGTTTTGCAAATGTTGTTTTGTATTAGAATTCCTAGGAAGGCTTGTTAAAAGAGATGGAGGTTCCTACTTCTGACTCAGTAGATCTGAGATGAGGTCAAAGACTTTTCCTTTCACTAAGTGAAGTAACACAAACTCAGAAAAACTGAGGATGGATATTCTCTCTCATTTGTGGATCCTGGCTCCAAATCCTTAGATCCAAGTGTACCTCTCACTGCTCATCAAAGAATGTCTTTTTTAAAAATTATTATTATTTGCTTATTTTAAGGGATTCTACAATATAATAACATAATCGTTTTCAGATAACATTGATGTTGCTCAGTTTGCCATACAATTAGGTAATTGGTGCATTTTGCAAGTATCTATGTCCAAATTTTGAACAACCCAAGGTTCCCATAGTCCAGTTGGAGAAGCTTGTATGCACAGGCATGTTGATCAGTTAGGAATCCAGACTATATTGCTGTAGTCTCATGATTCACCCNCTTATCCCTGAATAGAGACTGCAGAGTGCTTATCCCTGAATAGAGACTGCAGAGTGCTTATCCCTGAATAGAGACTGCAGAGTGCTTATCCCTGAATAGAGACTGCAGAGTGCTTATCCCTGAATAGAGACTGCAGAGTGCTTACCCCTGAATAGAGACTGCAGAGTGCTTATCCCTGAATAGAGACTGCAGAGTGCTTATCCCTGAACACTGCACACTGCTTATCCTTGAATAAAGACTATAGAGTGCTTAGCCCTGAACACTGCACACTGCTTATCTTTGAATAGAGACTATACAGTGCTTAGCCCTGAACACTGCACACTGCTTACCCCTGAGTAGAGACTGCACACTGCTTAGCCCTGAATAAAGAAAGACTGCAGAGTGTTTATCTCTAATAGGACACATTCAACCTCTGCCTCGCAAGGCTCAAGGATCATTGCAGAAAAGGGGGTTGAAAGACTGTAAGAGCCCGAGGGGGTGGATGACTATGAGGAAACCATTTTCCAGACAGCTGGGAAGTCACTCATACGAACTCACAGCAATGGGGACAGCAGGCATAAGACCAGTGCAAACTCAAACCAGACAAAATCCCAGCATAGAAGTGTGGCAGTAGGTAAGAAGCCCCAACCTTAGCTGAGGAACTATTAGCAACTGATAACTGTGAGGAGAGAGAGAGAGAGAGAGAGAGAGAGAGAGAGAGAGAGAGAGAGATTCTTGTTTTCTTTAAGGGTGTGACGATAGATAGATTCACCAGGCTCCAGTGGATGGATGCACACCGAAGGACAGCTGAGGATACAAACTTGATTTTATAAGTCTTAACAGATGTGGAAAAGAACATGAAATGTGGTAGGGATGGTGTGGGGGGGTGCAGAGAGGGAAGGGGGTCAACATATCAAATGTATGAAATTCACGAAAGCTGAATAACAATGATGAGAATGAAAGAGAGTGTTCAATTCTAAAAAATAAAATAAATATAAAAGGATTTTTCATTTTTCCCAAGTTTCCAGGTTATCCTGCCAGTCTGGGGTCCATGCTTAGAGAATCACTGATCTAATGCATCTTCCCAAGCTAATTCAAGTCCTTCTTGCAATGAGAGGGTAAGAATTAATAGATAATCATTAAGTAGATATAAAAATGAAGGATGTTGTTGTCATAATCTTCCAGGGAGGTTGGAGTTTCTGACACAAGCCCAGAAGATGCCATTTTCCCCTCATTAAATGTAGTCTGATTAGATTAGGTTCATTATTCTAATTTGTTTGTCTTAGACCTGAATTCTTGGATCTAAAAACTTGACCCACCTTCTTAGACTTCTATTCTCTGAAAATGTTGTCACTGAGCTGTTGCTGTTTATGTTCAAACTGCTGATAAATGTATTGAATAGACTGTCACATTCCTGGCTACTAAGGGTAGATATAAAAGACAACAGAAGATTTATCTTATGGTGGAATTTGAAAATATAGCATTCGCTGCACTTGAAAGATCTTCAAATCATGATTTCTTACAATTTCGTGAACTATCTTCAAGGCACCTTGAATTTATGTATAGTAAGTATTCAGCAGAGACCCTGAAATGGCACTCTCAGGAAGTGACGGCAATTAATCCCTTTTTCTCCCTTGGTAGCAGTTACCAAGGGCCATGGGTTCACTTGGATGCCTGCCAGGATCTCCTGCTAACCCTTTCTCCCCTAGCTATGCATACCTTAGTCCTAGCTTTGCCAGTATCTTTAGCTCAAGTGTTATAGATTGAATCTTACAGGGTCACACTTTGAATGTTTGGTTTCTAGCCAATGGTGCTATTTTGGAAGGCTGTGGAACCTTTAGAAGGTGGAACAGAAGTAAGTACATAGGGACAAACCCTGGAGGATTGCAGCCCAGCTCTGCTTCCTGAGCCCCCACAATGTAAACAGCCTCTACCACACACCTGTACCACCCTGAACTGAGCCGTGCCACCCTGCCTTCCCACCATGTTGGCTTGGAACCCTCTGAAACCATGAGTCCAAATACATCTTTCTTTGCTTAAGCTATCTCTATGAGATATCAGGGTCACCATGACATGACAGTAACTAACAGAGTACTCCATCTCCCCCTCCCTATAAGCATTGCAAAGAACCATCCATACCTAGAGTCAGCTCTTCCCATAAAAAGGGATGGACTCTAGGTTGGGATACCTACAGGAGGAGAGGCAATAAGACCCTGCTGCCGAAGACCTGACGTTAACATGGGAGGGATGTATTGAGACCACACATGCAAGTGTACAGATGGCCTCTGGAATGCCAGAGAGTGTTACTAAAGGCCACTAAACCAATAAAGCAAATATGGGTCTCCCTGAGTCAAGCAAGACTCCACCGTCAGCACCAGCTACACCTCACCTGCCTGGAAATACTGTGCAGCAGAGGCAGCCATGTGCCTGTATATCCCAAATCTAATTGGCTATTGGCTCTCCCTTGGAGAAATAACCCATATGGCGTGATGCCACAAGCTTACATCCTCTACAGTTAGGAGATGTATTAGCCACAGTAAGACCCGTCAGTCATTTTAACAGGGGGGAAAATTGTAATTCAGGATTAACATATCAACAAACATGTGTCTAGCTCTAAGTAAAACCTACCATAAACTATTCGTGAATCCGTAAATACCTTGATATATCTAATTGCTTGTTCTTAATTAGTCGGATGAAAGGTTATCCTGACAAAACTGTCAGCCCATGAAAGAAACCCAGAATTGCACCAGAGTTCCAAGGTCAACATCTCCAGAGTAGAGTGGACTGTTTTAGCACTCATCCCACTGTGCCCCTTTTCTAAAGCCAGGGAACAACCTGCGGAAGGTGGCGTGGTAAGAATGTAAGGGCTGCGATTGGGGTGAATGGCATGAAACTACAAAATTATATTGGACACTCATTTGATCAGCAACTTGATTGAACAAACAACCTGTCACCCCCCACTGGATGGTGGGGCTGTAGGGTTTGGGCACAACAGCACGCGAGAATAGGTTTTACACTGAAAGGTGCTGCTCATGATTCATACTTATTACTAAAAAGAAAAAAAAACCAAAAAACTGAGAGAAAGATGCAGGCAGAAGTTAGTGGAGAATGCATGATCTGGGATGTGGTGGGGGGGGGGTGGGAGTGGAACAAGGGAATAAGCCTGAACTGAATTGGGAAAAAATGTATGAAATGCACAAAGCATCAATAAAAAAAAAAAAAAAAAAAAAAAAAAAAAAAAAAAAAAAAAAAAAAAAAAAAAAGAAAAAAAAAAAAAAGGGATGGACACTTTCTAAGAGGATGTTCCTGGTACCCCCCCCCCACTCTGAATTCTCTGAAGACAGAATCTAAAGAGAAGAGTAATTGATTCATGGCTAGTAATCATGATAGGTCAATTATAAGGCACTTACTATGTCCCAGGCATGATGCTAAGTGCTTTATATACCCATGGTACTGCCTACTTTCTACAGCACCCATGAACAATACTAAGTGATAAATGATATTATCTCTATTTCACGAAGAACAAAATCAAGGCACAGTGAGGTTGACAGTGAGCTGTGGATGATCTCAATCCAGAAGCTCTCCACTTTGCTTCCTTTTAGAGCGATCGCTCAGCATTCCTGGATTCAAGCTTGGTCCTCTGCACTCAGCTGGCACATTGGGCCCTTTCTGTATACCAAGCAGTATATCAAGTCCTCAAAGGCCAGAGTTAACAAATTAAAAATCCTCATGTGAACAGAACCACAAAAACTCAGTATGATGAGATGAGTGCTTTCAGACCACACAGAGGCAGCCTATTCCCTCAGCCACCAGGGATGTACTTAAGATGAACTTAACTAGGAAGCTAAAACATTGACCTCCAAAAGGTTTTCCTGAAGAAGTGTTCCAGATATCCTCCGCAATCACCAAAGCTAAGTTTAAACCCTTGGCTTTTATTTTCTCTCTTCTTCATGAGTGGCTGGTTTGACTTCCTTGAGGATTACCTCAAAGTGTTGGTGTGGATCAAATGTTGACAGTGCTTTTACTGCACAATAAATACTTCACAAGCTGGGCATGGTAGTGCATGCCTTTAATCCCAGACTCAGGAAGCAGAGGCAGGTAGAGCTCTGAAATGCAGACCAGCCTGGTCTACATAGTGAGTTCCAGGCTAGCTGGGGATATATGAAGACCCTCTCTCAAAACAACGAAACAAGAACAACAACAACAACAACAACAACAACAGAATAAGTACTGTATACACAGAAAATGCTGAGTAATTGTGAACAACTATCATCATCATCATCTTCATCACCACCACCACCATCATCACCATCATCATCACCATCATCATCCAAAGAGGGTACCAAAGGTCAAGTTTGTTAGGAAACAGACTCTAAGCACAAGAGTTGCTTGAAGTCTAACAATACATGTTCTAGGGAATGATGCCTGGATCAATGTGAGGGAAGGTGGATTGGGGAGAGGAGAAGTTTATCTCTGATGTACTAATGCAGAGGTCTCTGCATGCATGAAAACTCCCATCCTGTTAGTTTCTCTGAGTCGAGGCAAAGAGACTTGGCTTTATACCTTGTATCAGTTAGTCATGATTGAGAGCTATCCCCGGGAATGGGTGCGGGCTTAGACAAAAGGGGGCTTCCTTCTGCTAAGAGTGACTCTTAGCTGGGTGCCTTTAATCCTAGCACTTGGGAGGCAGAGCCAGGCAGATCTTTGTGAGTTCAAGGCCAGCCTGGTCTACAGAGTGAGTTCCAGGACAGCTGGGGCTACAGGGATACCCTGTCTCGAAAAGACCCCCCCCAAAAAAGAGTGATTCTTTAGAAGGAGATGAGCTATAAGATGGCAGCAGCAGTGACTCCCGACAGATGCTCTCAATAAGGAGCAATGCCATGAAGTAACATTCTGGTGACATATGATAGAATCCACTACCAGTTGTGTGAGTTCCATTTCCAGAGTTTTCTTCCTGAATGCTCTTCACGTGTGAATACTTATGGGCTCCTTTGCATGGTGGTCCCTGAGAAGAAAAGACTTACTCATTACAACTAATGGTGTGAAGTCCCAAATAAGATCTTTAATTAAGAATGTGAAAAAGCAAGAAGGGGAAAAGAATTAAAGAGATCAAAGAATGAAGAAATGGACAGAGACTGGGGAAAAAGAAAATATAACAGAGCATGCAGCTCTACCAAAGCACCAAAGGACATATTGCTGGGGAGAAAAAAAAACTATATAAAATTGTTATCTCAGGGCTTTCTACATGTCTATGGGAACCAGATATCACAGAATGCTGTAGAAGATGTAGCTTTAGTGATAAAACCCCCAAATTGGATATCTAGTGGGGATCTAGGACCCCAGCATCTATGTCAATCTGAGAAGGATCAACCTGACCTAACGTGAAGCTCGGACCACACAAAAGCCGCTAAAAAAAGCAAGCTACTCATTATTCTGTTCCTGTCTTACTGATAATATGTTCATCAAAGCACTTAACACTAATCCATGTGGGGTCAAAGAAGCAGATGTTTGATTCATTTCCTCATTTCATAAGAGCTGATGTTTTGGTATCTGTTTCTTGCTCCCAGCTGATAACATGAGCATGACTAGGAAAATAAGCATTGATTGATCTCAGAAAATCTTGTTCACGTTTTTTTTTTCCTTTTTCATTTTTGACTTGTTTAAACACCCGTTTTGATCTCAAGACTGTGTGAATAATTTGCTCTGAGAAGGAAAACTATGTGCAAAACAAAGTCCACTTTTATGTAAATCTCAAATAGAATCTTATATGAGGGCAGCCAGGACTGCCAGGAGTCGGGCATAGCACAGAGAAGTGCCGTGTGCAGCCAGAACATGGAAATAGTGTATGTTAGGAGGCTCAAGCCCCTCTGCTTTCTGTTTTTGACCACAATCCCCTTGGGGTCTAGCTGGGATCTACCTGTGCATAACTCTTAAATCATAACTTGTAAATAAATAAGCCCTTGCATCCATGTATTGACATAGGGAATTCTTTGATCCATCTGATGATTTCCTACAGTGTAATGCTTTCTTATTCAGTAAATGATAGTATTGTTACCCTACCCAGATCTCTTCCTCCATAACACAAGCAGTGATAATCAAAGCTATTAGCACAGGGAATAGTTGTGTGAGTTCTTTATTGCCACTGTGTCTGAGAAAGAAAATCTATTCTGATCATATGTCCAAATTAGTATTCCAGACACACTTCAGTATTATTTCTACCATGGAAGAAAATAGCCAAAGAGACATATTGAGAATGCAAATATCCAGAGCCAGTTTTCAATAGAAACAGAAAACCATGGCACAAAAAGCTCCCACTGATGCTAAGACTAATGCTTTTTATTTGGGGGGAACTGGAGTTATTTATCTACTCAACTCCTCCTGGGGAGCTGCAGGAGGTGGTATTTATTCCTAAAGATCGTTCTTGAAAAGGTTAACATCTCTATGTTCCATGTTTGATGTTGACCAAGGCATCAACTTCAGACGGTGCTTGGAAGCCATTGGTTGTAGAGAACATTCAATATCATCTGATTTAGATTCAACAGACCCTCTGTGTTTGGGGGTTTGGCTAGACAATGATGTTACAACACTGACAATGATATCTGTGCTTCCCAGGAGTTCAGAGCTCAGCAAATAAATGACTACATGGCCCGACAGTTCCACAAGAGGTAGCCATACAGTGGTCATGGCCAGCCCAGAGATAGTAGCTATTAACTTACTTCATTAGGACAGAGCACTTCTCACGGGAAAGAATTACTTGGGAATGTGTATGCTATTGCCTCCTGTTCTTCCAACTCTCCAGCTCCAGTCCACCTCTCTATGAAGAGATAAAATAGCTCAGAGTGACCACAGCTTGGTTTCTCCATGAAGCCTCAGAGGGGACAGGACTCTCATAGAGATACAGTCCACTTTTGCTGTCGTATGACTGACATTGCCTAAGATATCACTATGGTGGTTTGAATGAGAATGTCCCCAATAAGCTCCAAGTATTGGCCCACAGTTTGTGACACTATTTGAGGAAGGTGTGGCACATCATGGGGTGGGCAGTGCTTTGAGAGTTCTTAAGCCTTGATGGATTTCCAGTCTCTGTCTGCTTCCCATGCCTGCTTGAAAATGTAATTTCTCAGCTTTCTCCCAGACATCATGGACACGCCCAAACCGTAAGGTCACATAAGCTCTTCTTTCTAGAATTGACCTTGGTCTGGTGTCTTATCACAGCAATAAAAAGTAACTAATACAATTGGTGTTGGTAAACATAATGTATAGTAAAACAGTTGTTTCTGTAGCAAAAAGGACAGGGGTAAGGACTAGAGTAATGTCCCTAGATCATCTGAGGATAACGGAAGCAGCCTTTATCTCAGCTCTCAGCTGTCCAACACAGTAGCCACTGGGGACATGTGGTTTCTAAACATTAAAATGTGGTTGTATGAATGAGGGTGTCCATTAATTTTCAAGTAGCTATGATTAAATGCCTGCAACAACTTCAGAGGAATTCTTTATTTTGGTTCATGTTTTTAGAGATTTCCATCTCTGGGTTTCAGTCCCATTGATTATGGGCATGTGTTGAAAATGAATGGCACAGCAGCGAGACTATGCAGCAGGAGGCTATTCACTGTACACAGGAAACAGGGGACAAGCAATGCACTGGGGAACAAGGATATTATGTCAATATATGCTCAAGAGACTTGCTTTCTCCAACCAGCCCCCACTTCCTAAAGCTTCCAGAACCTTCCAAACTACTGCCAGCAACTGTGGACAAAGTGTTCAACACACTGTGAGAGACATTTCAGATTCAAGTCATAACACTAAAGAACTGGATTCCAAATGGTTCATTAACATTTAAGTCTGATTACCCTAAGTAAGAGACAGTAGCAGAAGCGTGATCCTTCTGCCTTCCCTACAGACTATGAACAACTCTAGAAATCTGAATTTTAAAAGTGCACAGCACAGTGTAGATCAAAAGCTAGCAAACAATGACTCTTTCCCTGGAGATGCAATGAGAAAATATCTGCAAGTGTTTTTTTAGCCCCCATCCCTGTCCTTCGTGTTAAGGGAATTGTCTTTCTGCTCTGCTATCGGCAGCCTAATGGGTACTGGTGAAGGGAGGAATCAAGCAGATCAAAGAATTGCTGGACTGAAGTGCTTTGGAAAGAGCGAAGATTTACTCCTGAAAGGTAGAAGGATAAAGGTGAGAGGTAAGCAAAGATAAACATAAAAGATCAAATAAACAAGAAGAGAGTTTAAAACCTGGAGAGACGACTCAGGAGGTAAGCTGCTGCAAGAGTGTAAGGAGCTGAGTTCAGAGCATAATCGCCCACCCTTGTAGCCCCCAAGTGCTGGGGAGGCAGAGACACAAAGATCTTTGGACTGTTGGTCTACCAAACACCTGAGCTCTCCGGGTTCTCTCTCTCTCTCTCTCTCTCTCTCTCTCTCTCTCTCTCTCTCTCTCTCTGGAAGAGCTTGAAGAGTAGGAAGACTCTGAAGAAAGGAAGAGGTATGTGAGAAATGTTAAAAGGAAAAGAACATTTTTGAGACTTTTTTCTCTTGTAGTACTAGTAGACTCCATTGTCATGGTTTGTACAAGACTCTGGCTTGACACTGCTTTTCAATTATTTTAGAAGTCTGAACTCTATTCAGGAATGAGTAAACCCAATTATGTTCAAGAAAAGAAAGAAGATGACTAGGAAGAGGAGAGAAATGTGCACAAGAAAAGAGTCAGAGGCAGCTGGCTGAGAAGAAGCCTGAGGCCCAGAGGACACTGGAGGAAGACAGTGGCCTTTGCTATTTATGTCCCAGAAGTCCCAGAGGTACCCACCATGTGTCTGGCCATATCTAGAAGGCCCTAGAAGCTGAAAGTATTGTACCAGGAAGGGGGGTGTTTGATGCATGACTACCAAAGGTTGAGTCAGACTGTATTACCAAGTCCCTAAACAGAACAATTTTAGTGGGTTTAGCTAGGAGGATAAAAAGAATCCAATTACAAAATCACTCATAGGAGCAGTGGGCTTAATAGTTCTCCATTAGCTGATTGAACTACGTGTATCATAGATAAATGTAAAAGCAATTCTCATTGATTCTAGGCAAGGGATTTTTTTTTTCATCACCAAAAATAATGTGTGACTGTATTAGGAGGAGACAGGGAGCTATGGAGAGTGTAGTTAGAGATCTTATCAGAGTTCACAAAAATCCCAGGACTCAGACCACTTGTACAAGGGGGTGCCCACTATGCATCTGTTTGAAAAACAGCTGTATCTTCTTAAAGCCAATGTTACCCCAAAGGGAAAGATGGGGTGGAGAAGGTATGCTTGGATGAAAAATTAATATGGTGTGTTCATATGGTGTGTTCATGTAGTATTTGGTACCACCCAGGCTGTCTTCCACTTGGAGAGGGGGCTTATGTCTAGGACAGAGCAGTACACAGCTGTGAAACACAGGTGCATACAGAAGGAAGGGGTGGACCCTGGAGAGGAATGTGCTCTGTCTCATATCCAAGCTCACTGTCTTATTAGCTATGTGATCATTTGTTGTGCTGCTAAGGTTCCAACTCAGGCCCTTGTGCATGTGAGGTAAGCACTCTACCACTGAACCACATCTTTATCCAGGCTGTGTGACCTTGAACAAATTCCTCTACCTCTAGTCCCATTTCTTCATTTTTCTGATGTCCTAGAAATCTCTCAAGAATGCTTGGAATAGTGTCTGCGGCACATAGTAAGGATTCTACAAAGGCTACCGTGATATTACTAATAGCGGTAAAAATTAAATGATGATAATATCTTTATATTATCCTCAAAAAGTAAGACTGTGACTCTGCGGAGAGTGGAAACAAAACAAAATAATCGGAGTGGCGCTTCAGTGCATGGCAGAGGGAACGAAACAGGGCAACATGCAACAGCCATAATTAAAGGGGGATCAGGAGAACTGCAATTCTGAGCACCCATGCAATACCCCCCAGGAAACCATTCCAATTATCTGAAAGTTGAAGAGTGGAGATTGGGACTTGATGCCTGCAAAGGAAGATAAGAACACAGTCATGAAAAAATATTTTTCCAGGTTCTGTTTTACTCTCTAAGCTGTCCAGGCTTGAGGACCCTGATACATAGGGGTTGCACACTGCCTGAGGTGGTGCTCTTAGAATAACTGTTATCAGAAGCAATCCATAGGTTCTCTCTGAAGGCCCTGGTTTTCAGTACTTGATGGAGCCACAGGTCAAGAGGGAGGAAATTACAAGGCGTCTTCAGAAGTCAGAGCCCCACATTTCACAGTCTAGAGAAGGTAGTTATTAGAGACCAGGAAAAGTAGCTCTCTGGTTTCAAGAGAACACAGTCTGTTAAGGAGAAATAAAACTCTCTGAAAACATATTTTCTCTGGGGGTCTTCCAGGCTTGACTGAAAGAGCACTGGCTGCAGATCTTGGAAGAGAATAAGATGCTTGTTGGGGAAAAATCCTGGGCAGCCTAGACTTCGGGTTGGAAGAAGCAGATATGGGGGAGGAGCTTAAAGCCACCTTGGCTTTGAATGGTCACTGGCTATGCTTAGGTGGTCATACTTACTACTTAGAGAACAATTATTGAGTGTCTCTGCTTAACCAAACACCGTACTTGTCATATGATAGTTCACTGATAATGGTCTTTGGTCTATGTTATCCAATGGGATTAGTAACTTTGCACTGAGAAATGTTAAGATCCCAAGTTAGGGCATGGAGTTGCCTTCTTCAGGCCCCACTCTGGCCCTTGTGTCCACAATCTTACCACTCAGGATTATGGGTTCAAAATCAGCCTGGGTTACAGAGACAGTTCAAGGCTACTCTGTGCAACTTGGCGAGACCCTGACTCAAAATGCAAAGAGGGGAAGAGAAGAAGGAGGAGGAGGAATCCCCCTCCACCATGACAGCTGCCATTGGCTTGGTCCTGTGTGGTTCTTTTTGCTATCTTCTGGTAACAGCCCTCTACTGATGTGATTTGTGGGTAACTACTCTACCTTTCCCTCGAACACACACACACACACACGCACACAAACACACACACACACACATAGGCATGCACATATATACATGCATCCATATGTTCCAATACACATACATGGTATGTCCCTAGTGTGATAGCAATTACATAGCCCTATTCTTTTAGGCCAATATAGGAGAGAAGGGGACACATGTATCTCAGTCTTAGTTCTTTATTCCTTTGGGGTGGGATAGTGATGGATTTCTAGGGGGTAGAGTGGGGCAGGGGGACCAGAGCCCAGAGGTCCAGGGATCCGCTATGTGGGTTTGTATGAGAGAGAGAGAGAGAGAGAGAGAGAGAGAAGAGAAGAACAGACTGCTGTTCCCTCTGATGGTTCTTAAGCTTGGCGATCCAAAGTAGAAATAAAATACATCCTGTTCCCACCTCCTCTGCTGTTCCTTCAGGAATGAATCTTGGTGTATCCTGCCCAGAACATTTTGGTTTTAGGGTATTGCACCCTTGGGGGAGACAAATGGGGTCTAAATAGTGGGTTTCCTTTTGAAAACTTTATGAAAGGCCAGGGAGGTTGCTCAGTGGAAGTAGCATGCAAGAGGCCCTGGGTTTTACCTCTACCACCACAAACAAATAGAAAATGTTACTAAGTATTAGGGGATTTTCTAACATCATATTTCTTTGCATTTCCTCCCACCAATAATACCTTTCAAACATATAGTATATGCATACCTAGTCATTAATTCAACAAATATAAAATACATCAATTTCATTGCTAGGTACTGTATGCACTTGTGTACATGTATGTATCCATATGGTGTGTGTGAGAGAGATCATGTGTGAATCCGAGTGGCTGTGGAGATGCATACCTGTGCTTATGCACGTGGAAGCTGGAAATCAAATTTGAGTATTGTTCCCCAGGAGCAGTCCTTGGTTATTTTGGGGGAGGGGTGCTTAAAAACTCTTTTGTTTTGTCTATCACTGGGTCCTGAGACTCACTGAGTAGGCTAGGCTGGTTGGCTAGCAAGCCCTGGAGAGCCACTTTACCAGGGCTAGGATTGTAAGTGCATACCACCGTGCTCAGCTTTTGACATGGGAGCTGAAGATTGAACTCAGGCGCTAATCTGTGGGCTGCGAAGCATGTTACCATCAGAACAACCACACCAGCCCTCATTATCCAATTATATTCTCACTTGCAAATGCTACCCATGGGTACTACTATTACCCCCATATTGCAGATGAACAAACAGAGGTTTCAAAGGAGCCCATTATTTTGAAAAGATTATCTCAGTTGTTAAAATTATCAGAGTCTGGATCTGCATCCAGGTCTATTTCACTTCATACATGAACTATTTTATAACAGAAAGGATTGCATACAATGCCAGTTGCAAATACAAATCATTGTTCTTCGCTGCACAGGAGGTAATTATCTTGCATTGAGCTTTGGGGACTATGGTGATTTAGACTAGTCAAGAGTAACAAGCCCGGATACGTTAGCTTGGCAGCGCAGTTCTATTGGGGAAATACTATTTGGCATGTCCTGCTCCCAGAATGAGGCTAGATGAAGAGGCAGGGGTCGCTGGCAGAAGAAGATTAAAGACAGAAGCTGGCTGCATGATTTTATGAAGAGAATATCACATTCAAAGATGAAGCAGCTCCTTGCGCTGGAGCATCGACACTGGCTCCTGAGCCTTCAAACATGAAACTCACTTATCCCAATGCCACGACTCCAACCAATTTCCTGTATGAGCTCACACACTGGGGAGTCAGACTAATTTGAGATTACATGCCTGCAGCCCTTTCCTATGAAGAGTCTCTACTGACTTCTAATTAAACTTTTTCTTCTATGACAAATGTCAAGACGTGAAAAAAGATCCACTTTTAGTAGTGCCAGGAATGCCAGGCCATAGGGTGCCTGGATGAGCTGGTCAGGGCTGAATGTCGGTGACTAACCCAAAGCTCATGGGATTTGGAATCTTTTTTTTTTTTTGGTCTTTTTGAGACAGGGTCTCCCTGTAGCTCCAGCCGTCCTGGAACTCACTCTGTAGACCAGGCTGGCCTTGAACTCACAAAAATCTGCCTGCCTCTGCCTCCCAAGTGCTAGGATTCAAGGCGTGCGCCACCATGCCCGGCTGAATTTGGAATCTTTTGATGACAGTGAACTAAACTCCCAAGGATGGACTATCTTTGCACACTCAGCTGTCAGAGAATCCCTGGCACCACACAGGGATGGCTATGAAAGGGCTGGTGCAGTGGCAGCTGTAGAGCAGACCAAGTCTGTTCTCACATCTGGGAATACAGTCTTTGAGCAAACCCGCTCCGGTTATCGTTGTTGGTCGCTGGGAAGGTCCGCACAGAAGCGGGTTAGCACCAATTCAAGTCCATTTGTTGTCATTCTGCAGCTTGAGGCAGACCAGGAACGAAATGAACAGTTGACTGACTCCAGTTATGGGCAAGATATATTGAGGACTGTTGTGGTCTAAATGTAACTCATGTATTTGAACACTTGGGCCGGGGTTAGTGGTGCTGTGTGGAAATATCGTGGAATGTTTAGGAAGGAGAGCCTTACTCACTGAGGATGTCTGTCACTGGGGGGCAGGCCTTGAGGATTCCTAACACCATCTTGCTTCTCTGCTCGTTCACTGCCAGTGCAGTGTGACCAGGAGCCTCCTGTTCTTACCGCCATGGCCTCTCTCCTCATGAGGAAAGAAGCATCCCACTTCAGAAAATATCGTCAAGCAATCAATTCAAATAACATAAGAAAGGAAGCAGCTATCCCTTATCAACAAAGAGAGAAATTATCAAAAGCATAACACGAAGTAAAATCTTTAAAATACCTATACCAAAAATGCAAACTGAAAACTAAAATTGAATTGGAAAATAAATCGTCTCCTCAATACTTAACCTTAAATGTTAATGTTCTATACTCCCCAAGAAAAGACCTAGATCTGGAAGAATTGGATTAGAACAAACAGAATCCATCTATATGCTGCTTCCAAGAAACCACCATCTCACCCTCAAAGTCAGACAGCTACTTAGAGTGAAGAGGATGGACAAAAAAATATTCCAATGCAAATGGTACTCAAAATCAAGCAGGAGGTTGCTTCTAATCTCAGGGACAAAATAGACCCATAGTAAAAAATCAGAAACGACAAAGAGGGCCATTGTATATTTTATCAAGGAAAACAATTAACCGAAGAAGATCTCACAATCTTAAATATTTAAGCACCAAACTCTGGTGCACCGAACTTTCAAAACACAGTCCCTTCAGGACCTCAAGAAACAGATATCTAGTCCTAATCAGTGGGGGACTTAATACCCCACTGAGCCACCTAGATAAGTCAACGGGACAAAAAATCCAAAGGCGAGACAGATACTGAACAACAGCAATACAACCAAATGACCTCACAGATATATAAAGAATCAGATCCTATCCAAACACAAGAGAATGATACTTTCTACTCAGCACCCAGGAACATTCTCCAAAATTGACCACATACTGGGAACAACAAAAGAAACCCAACAAATATAAAAGGGTTGAAATTATTCCTGCGTCCTATCAACCACAGTGCATAAAGCTCATATTAACACCAGGGTAAGCCCTACTAACTAAGAACACATGGAGAACTAAACACACAATACTGAAAATGAGTGGGTCAGAGAAAAGAAATAAGAATGAAATAAAAGCATTCCTGGAACTAAACGAAAATGACAATACAACACAACAAACCTTGGGGATACATAAAGTCAGTTCTAAGAGGAAAATTTATAGCCTTGAGTGCACACATTAAAAAAAACAAACAGAAGGAACAAATAACTGATTAACACGTCAGCTAAAAACACTTGAAAGACACAAACAAATGAATCCTAAACCCAACAGACAGGAAGAAATAACAAAATCAGAGCAGAAAGTCAATGAAATGAGAAAACAAGAAACAATACAAAAAAAAATCAATGATTCCAAAAGGCTGGTTTCTTTGAAAGATAAACAAAATAGACAGACCTCTAGCCCGTTAACCAAAAGAAAGAAAGAGCAACTCCAAATCAATGGCATTCTGTGATGAAAGGGAAACAATCACAACAGATAAAGAAAGATCCAGACAATCAATACGAGAATACTTTCAAAAAAACTTATACCCTCCATACTAAATTTGAAAACCTAAGGGAAATGGATGAATAGTTGAAATTCTGGGATTTGCCAAAGCTTAACCAAGAAGAGATTGACAGCTTTAAAAACATACCATAACACTTGAGAAAGTGAAGAATATAAAAAAGCTCCCAAACTAAAAAAAGCCCCGGCCCAGATGGCTTCACACAGAATTCTAATAAAACATTTAAGAGGTCTTTACAACAACTTGTACTACTCAAACGTTTCGCAGAAGGATAGCAGAGCAGAAGGAAATATCCCAAATTCGTCTAATGAAGCCAAGCATCAGCTCGATACCCAAAAACCAGGCAAACACAAGCAAGAAAGAAAACTATAGCCCATATCATTGATGAATACAAACAAAAATGCGAACAAAATACTTGCAAATCGCATACAGACCCACATCAAAAAGATCATCCATCATGACCAGGTGGGTTCCATACCAGAGATGCAGGGATGGTTCAATATGTAAAATCAATAAATATCAAAACATAAATTGATAAGAAAAAAACCATTCATCAATCATCTCAATTGATGCGAAAAGCTTTCGACAAAATCCAGCATCCTTCATGCTGTCCTTAGAGGGAATTGACTGGAGGATCATTCCTCAATGTAATCAAAAGCCATAAACAAGAAAACCACAGCCAACATCATCTAAAGGGAGAAAAAGTTGGAAGCATTTCCCCTTAAAGGCAGGAACAAGGCAAGGCTGTCCACATTGCCACTCCTCTTCAATAGGTGCTTGAAACTCCGCTAGGCAATAAGGCGAGAAAGCAAATTAAGGGATTAATCTTGAAAAGAGGAGGAAAAAACTATCCTTTTTGCAGATGTAATGATAGTTTACCTAAGGGATGCTAAAAACTCCCATTGGAAACTCTTAGAAACATCAAAGTTCAGTAAATGTGGTGGGATACAAAATAAACCTAGAAAAATCAGTAGCCTTTCTTTACAACCAACAATAAGCAACTGGAGAAGGATATAAGGAGACCTTCCCAATCACAATGCCTCAAAAAAATACCTAGGAATAAAAGCCTAACCAAAGACCAAAAGACTCTAACAACAAAAATTTTAAAACCCTGAAGAAGGAGATTGAAATGACATCAAAAGATTGAAAGACCTCCATGCTCATGGATTTGGAAATTAAATATAGTAAAAATGTCATTCTACCCCAATTAATATAACAGATTCAATGCAATCCCAATCAAAATCCCCATGAGCTTTTTCACAGACTTAGAAAAAAAATCCTTAAATTCCAATATGGAAAAAAAAAGACCCCCCAAAAGCTAAAGCACTCTGATTGAAAAGTGCAATACTGGGGGATTACATTACCAGACTTCATAAAGACAGCCTGGTACTGGCAAAAAAAAACAAAAAAACAAAAAACAAAAAAAAACAAAAACACCAAAAAAAACCAAAACACAGAACCATTGACCAGGGAACAAAATTGAGAATCCAAACTTGAGCTCATATAACTCAGCCACCTCATTTGGACAAGGGCAAAAAAGCTAATGGAGGAAAGATAGCATCTTCAGCAAATGGTGTTGGCAAAACTGGAATCACCATTTGTAGAAGAACAAAATTAAACCCCTACTTCTCACCCTGTACAAAAATAAACTCCAAGTGGTTCAAAGATCTCAATGTGAAGCCTGAAACCCTGAAGGTGATAAAAGAAAAAGTTGGCAACAACCTACAAGACATAGGTGTAGGAGGAGACTTTCTAAACCAGACAGCAGCCGAACAGGAAGTAAGGTCAACAGTTGACAAGTGGGACCTCAAAACTCAAAAGCTCTGTACAGAAAAAAGAAACAATCAAGGAAGTTAAGAGAAAACCACAAGAGTGGAAGGAAACCTTACCAGCAGCACATCTGACAGAGCATTAACGTCAAGAGATATAAAACTACTCAAAAACAAAGAAGTAAGACAATGACCTACTCAAAAGATGGAGTAAAGAGCTGAACAGAGCGTTCACCAGAGGAATTAAAGATGGCTGAGAAACAATCTTAAAAAGTGGTTCATCATCATTAATAATTAAGGAAATGCAAATTAAAAACACTCTCAGATATCATCTCACTCCAGTAAGGCTAGCTAAGATCAAGAAAACAAAAGACAACAGATGCTGGAGGGGTTGTGGGGAAAGGGGAACACTCATCCACTGCTGGTGGGAATGTAAACTTGTACAACCACTATGGAAAGCAGTGTGGAGAACCCTTAAAAAACTCGGAATGAGCTTACCACCTGACCTAATCATACCACTCCTGGGTATCTACCCCAAAGACTCATCCTACCACAAAGATATATGCACATCCATGTTTATTGCAGCTCTCTTCACAATAGCGAATAGGTGGAACCAACCCATATGCCCCTCAACAGATGAGTGGATGACAAAAATGTACATCTACATAACGGAGTACTATTCAGGGTAAAGAAGGATGGCATTATGAACTTTGCATGTAAATGGATGGAGCTCGGAGCCATTATGCTGAGTGAGGTGACAGTCCCAGAGAGACAAACGGAGAATGGTTTCCCTCATTTGTGGATTCTAACACCAAATCCCCCAGATCAAAGGCAAGCTGAACGACAGTATGGTTATATTTTTGGTTTATCTGAAAGTAACTATGTTGTTATAATGTGAATCCCTCAATAGAATTGACCCACCAATTATTTTCAGACTCTGTAATTACTGTATATGGGTGGAGAGTATGTATTCATATTTTAGAGTAACATGAAATTAATGGAGGAAAATGTGAATTCCTAAGCATAGAAAAAGACTGAGAGAAAGATACAGGACAGTTATGACAGAATGCATGATCTGGGATGGGATGGGATGGGGTGGGGGGAAGGGATAGGGGAATATGCCTGAACAGAAATGAAAAATGATGTATGAAATACATAATACATCAATAAAAAAGAGTATATAAAAAAAGAGTAAACCTTTCTTTAAATTGCTTCTTGCCAGGGATTTTGTCACAGCAATGAAAAAATTAACTGAAAAGGGGGCTTTTGTAGACTCTTAGCCAATCTTCACAATCCCTAAAAGTGAGCATGATTTGAAAGTGATTTTTTGCTTAAGATCAAACAACCACAGTGAAGTAGAACTAGGATCAAAACCCACATCTACCAGAGGATCTCATTTCCACCTAACCTCTGAGTTCCAGTTTCCTCTCCTGGAAAGTATGGTTGCTTAGTCCTGTGCTGCCTTCTCAAGGAGCGGGCGAGGACCAGATACAAGGATGATATGCATAATAAGTTTTGTCCCTATGAGATTGCTTCGAGGGGAGGGCAGAGTGGGCGTGCCTGTCAGTCATCACCGCCCTGGCCTTCCAGGAGCCTGCTGCCTTGGGTTTCTGACTAGTACCTCTATAATTAAAGCCTGGCTGCTATTTGGGGAATCTATTGTGTGTCAGATATTGTGTAATATTTCATCTTCATCTTATACATAAAGAGCTGAGCAACATGACTAAGCCCCTGTGTTAATAAAGAGCAATGTAACATTCTAAGCCCTGGCTGCCTGTAACTGAAGTCTAGATGCTTTGTAAGGATAGACAAAGTCCTATCCAACTCTACCTGATTTCCCCCCACAGAGCATTGACCAACCATCCCTAGCTGTTCTTTCTTATGGGAAAATGAATGAACTAATATTTTTTTTCCTTTTAACCACTTGATCCAAGGTTGTTTTTTCATTCCATAACTTTGACTCCCAGAAGATTTAAGGACATACCTACCACTGAAAACTAATCAGAATGATGACAGCATTAGTGCCTTTCAGCAAATTAAAAGGTTCTAAATGGCATTGCTAAGCTATTTGCAATTTACTTCATTTTATTTCAGTGAGATTATTTTCATAAGAATGAATCGTATTGCTCATAAAATATTATTACAACAAATTTTAATTTCTCAATTATGTTTTCCTGCCACTGTAAATTTTTCCGCTTATTGCTTCTGTTATTGGTGTTATTCTTTGTTGGTCATTACTGTTTTTACCATCATAATGGAGAAACTGGGAGGAAGAGAAGAATATTGACACAGAGAAGACAGAAGGAGACGGAAGGAAAAGCCGGGTTTCTCTAGTGAAGTGAAATCAAAATGTTCTCAAACGGGGTTGGAGCTGGACAGATGGCCAATTGTTAAGAGCATGGCTGCTCTTACAGAAATTTAGTCCCCACCACCAGCATAACTGCAAACAGCCGTCTGTAACTCCAGTTCTAGGGGATCAAACACCATCTTCTGGCCTCCTCAGGCATTGAACACATGTAGTATACTTACACACATGTAGGTAAAAATACTCATATGCATAAAAAGAAAGTAAATGAAACAAAAGAAGATGTTTTTAGATATTCTCAAAAGGGCATGATGGCTCCATGTAAACAATGAGTTCAAATAAAGAGGTAAAAACATGGGGTAGAGGGACCACTTTGTTATGGGTTGAACTCCGAAATGCTCCCCCCAGGCTATGTGGTTGAATATGTGGTCTCTAGCTGGTGGGGCCATCGGGGGAGGTTATGGAAACTTTGGGGCAGGGGCGTGGCTGGTGGAGGTCAGTTGCTAGGGGTAGGCCTTTCATTTTCAACCCAAACTCTCTGTTTCCCGATCCACCAATATGTGACCAGGCAGCAACAGCCTCAAGCTCCATCACCTTGCAATGAGTTTCTCCAGCCACCATGCATGCCTTCCTTGTCACAATGGACTGTTTTCTCTGAACTGGGAGCCAAAATAAAATTTCTCCTCCCTTAAATTGCTTTTTTCAGGTATTCGGACACAGTGATGAGAAAAGATAACTAATACATACAGATTCTAGGTGGAAACAGAATCCTCTTCTAGGTGCCAGGAAGCAAGAATGAATGTCTTAGCTGGGTATAGTGGCACCCACTTAAAAGCCCAGTATTTAGAAAGTGGAAGCTGGGAGATTACAAGTTCTAGACCAGTCTGGGCTCCTTAAAGAGACGTTGTCTCAAAACAAAATGACCAAAGAATTTTCAGTCCCTTACTGTGTAAAGCGCAGATGCTACCGTCCCCCAGTCCTCATTAGCAAGGACATGGGTAATGAGAAATTGCAGACTTCAGTAAACAAAAGCAACCTCTGAGCTAACAGTTGGCTCTGCTCATTAGCAAATGAGACTCAATCATGACTCAGCACAGGGCCATCCTCTTCATGTTGAGTCCTGTGACCTCACCCAATGCAGAGTGATTCAGAACACTTTAGCACAATTTCCTTGTCAAGGGCCTCCGGAGTTGGGAACGGGAGGTTCTCTAAACACAGTTTCGCAGATTTATGAACAGCTTTGTCATTGAACCTCGTGGACTCCATTTGCTTATTTGAATAAACACAGAGTGTGGTACTGGCCATACTTCATCCAGTCAACCTCACTAGCGACAGTTCAATGCTACATTGGTTTGGGACATCTTGTCTTCAAGTTGCCAATGTTCACAATGGGTCCAGCTAATCAAAGTGTCTTGAGTGGTTCCAAAGAGTAGTGACTGTGTCTAATCAGCATGAGTACTCAGTATCGACAGTCCTAACAACTTGATCCTAAAGGCGCCCCATGACACAGAAACACAATGGTCTTTTGGGCACAGGCCGCATGACACTGTACAAGTTTGAGTCTTATCAGTTCTATTTCAAGTCAATGAATTACATTCATGGTTTTTTCTCTGCATTAACCTCCAGGGCCCAGCTTTCTTGTCATCTCGCTGTCTTCCACTCTGCCTGTGTCCCTCTCTTGTTCTTGTGTGCCTTTATCACCTCTGTCTTCCTATTCTCTGGCTCCCAAATGAGAGGCACCCAGGAGTAATGTGTTCTTGGATTTTTTATACGGTTCTTTCAATTTAGAAGCTTGATGTCCTGACAGCTAAACAGCCAGGGACACTGACCTTGTTGGCTTGCCATTAGAATGAAGCAGAGAGTGTATGTGCGACTCAGTTCCCAGCTCATAACAACTGCTCAGTAAGTGTACATTCTTCCCCCATCTCCAACATATCCTCATGACATATTAGAATTCCACCCATCTACTGGCTTGCTTCTGGTGTGGCCTGCCCTCAGCCCATTTTCAGATCAACCAATGGGGCCATGGCTGTCAGAACCATTTTTCATCCAATTGGTCTCTCTCCAGCAGTTTCATATGGCCTCTCATTGTAAATCACTCTGTGAAAATAAATGTCCCCAATCCATTAGTGCCTTTCCACCACAAGCCCGTTTGAGCCACAAACTAGACAAGGCTTGTTAATGGCCACTTAAATACATTCCTACAGCCAACCTGGAGACCTTCACTCACCTCAGATCTTGCCAGCTCCTACCCAAGAGATCTGACACTGTAAGACTGATGGCAACCAGGTCACAGATCATCAGACCTTATCAACAGGGGTGACCACACACCCTGGTTTGCTTACAGCGCTTCCAGGTTGCACCAGCTATCCCAAAGTAATTACCAATCATTTCACTTTCAAAGGAGATTCAGCTTGAATGGCAAGACTATGTAAGGTAACTATGGCAACAAAGAATAATAGTTTACATAATAATAACTCATTTATGGACTATTAGCTGTGTATAAAGATCCTCCATTTTTTTTTTTTACCTCATTTCAACTTCAGTTCTGTATAAAGAAGTGCTACGATGATCTCCATTTTATAGACTAGTCCACTGAAGTTTAGGGAAATCAAACAAAATGGCCAATGCCAACCAGAGAGTGTGATTGTGCCTCAGCCAGATCCCTCCTGGCAATGTCAGCTGCTCCTGGTCAGAGCTGTCCCCTTCCCTGGAGAGCTGTGCTCCAATCAGAGATAAGCTCCTCTGCTTGACAGATCCCATCCCCCCCACAAAAAAAGTAGAAAATAGCCTAGCCAGTAAACAACACCAAGTCGTCCCCGTTTCCTGCTCCCAGGATGGACTAACTGCAGAGGGATTCAGCTGAGACCACACCCTGGTTTAGCTCTCTCTTCTGCCCTAGCCTATGTTGCTATTCCCTCTGTCCTCAAAGCCCCACTCAGTAAACGACTTGAAGGTCCCTGTGCTAAGCTCCAAGGAGCCACACCCATGACCACCATTAGCAAGGAGAAGAACTGGGACTCATCTCTAGGAAGTCTAACCTTAACTACTAAGCAGGTGCCCTATGATATTGGCTATGTGGTAATCATGATTAAAATGATTACCTCCAGGGGGCTGGGATGGCTCCATGGGGAAGAGCACTCAGTCACTCTGTAAACACAATGACCTGAGTTCTAATCCTCAGCATTAACATAAAAAGTTGGACATGGCTGCATGTGCCTGTAACCCCAGCAGTGGGGGCAGAGGCAGGTGGATCTCAAGAGCTCAGTGGCTAGCCAGCCTAGCTGAAATGGCGAGCTTCCAGTTCATTTAGACACTTTGTCTGAAGGGAATAAAGCAGAGAGGGAGGAAGGGAGGAAGGGGTGGAGAGAGGGAGAGAGGGAGGGAAGGAGACAGATAGAGACAGAAAGATAGAGAGAGACAGAGAGAAAGATAGAGAGAGAGAGACAGAGAGAAAGATAGAGACAGACAGAGACAGAGAGAGACAGAGAGAGGCTCAACATCCAGCTTTGGCCTCTGCGCTATGTGCATGGGACAAATACCCACCCAGTCATGTGCATGCTCCACACATATAACACACAAACACACACACACACACATACAAACACATACACATACACTATATTTGTGTATATATAAGTATAAGGAAAAAGAATAAAATGGTTGTTCCCAGGCTGTGCTAGTTGAGGGGTTTCATGCTTGTTCTGGCATGCATGGGACTCTAAGTTCCCAACACTACAAAAAAACCAAAGCAGCCCTTAAGTTATCTGATTACCAGCAAACATATGCCAGCAGGTCTATATATGACAGAACTCACATAGGCAACAACTGACAGTAGCTCGTGTGTATGTTATATCTCTCTACCTCTTGACACCACCATGAGGCCAATTGTACTGCCCCTGTTTTACAGATGAAGCCCACAGAGCTTGCAGAAAGTGAGGCATGTCCACCGAGGTCACATTGATAGAAAAGAAAGGTTAATAGCCAGGTCCATCTCCCATCAAAGGTTACACACACACACACACAAACACACACACACACACACACACACACGTTTCTGGCCGGACCACTTAATTCTCTTGTTTCATAAACTGACCAACACATAATTTTTGGAATGGGTCCCCCACCAGCTGCTGTTCTTTAGACTCTTCTGTCATTCCAACTCTAAGGCACCAAGCAGTGGCTCTTTCTAAGCCACATTTGAACACATCTGTACTCTGAAGAGAAAGCCACATTACCCTGAGAATAATCAAAGAGTGTCCCCTTAGCCACATATAAAAAGAACAAAGACTCCATATTTATTGAAAGATGGAAGGGAAGGAACCAGAGACTATAAGGGCTAGTGACAAATCAACATCTCTTTTGGCATTTCTGAGGGAGACGAAACGGGAATGGAACTCTACTATTTATGCGACATTTGGGGCAAATTACTCAGTGTCCTCAGTCCTCAATTTGCTCTATAAGAAAAATATCCGCCTCATTCATCCATGAATGGAAGGGTAAAGGAGGTAAATACATATTGCTTCCTGCCCCTTTCCCTTCCATTTTTACAATCATAGACTCACTAACTTGAGCCTTCATTCCGGCTCTGACTAATACTAGTTCAGATGTACTATGCTTTATTTCCAAGCAAAAAGCATACCCTATTTGCTGATAAAAGGTTCCCATTAAAACAGAGAGCAGATAAAAGGGGGGCTTTCAGCGAGGAGGTCTCAGTTGATTCATAAAAACAGAATGAGTCATGTTGGATCTAAAGGCTGAAACTTACAATCAATGGGCCTCTTTGGCCAGCCAATCCCAGCCTGTTGGAGGAGGACAGGCCCAGCGGGCTAGCTCCACAAGCTATTCCAATCCTGCCTTGCAAACTGATTAACCCCGCTTCTCACTTGGAAAAGGAAAAAAATCAATCCAGAGTCCTTTGCCATGCTGTAGTCCAAGGGCAGCCCAGGCTCAGATGGCTTTCTGAATAAGTAGACCTGTAGTGGCACGTGTGAGTGAGTGTGTGTGTGTGAGTGTGAGCGTGTGTGTGTGTACAGTTTCATTAAAGAGCAGATTTGTGAGTCCTGCTCTGAAAATCAACCTCTTTGCTTTCATCTTGAGATTATTTCAAAATGTTCTAGCTCCTATCATAAATTACATGCATATATATAACTGTATAAATGCATGTGCATAAATCCATATGTATATGTGCTCATTATAGTAGTTGGTTATGGAAGGAGAGTTACCGATACATGATTTTAATTCTATTAGGTAGAAAGATACACTCCTATCAAGTAAAGAAAAATGATGAGCACAGCCCAACTCCACAATGCCTCCTAGATTCACTCACCCAGCAATCCCTTACTCAGACTATGTGGTGGACAAAATACAGTGCTGGACAGTGCTGATTTATTTCTTTAAAAAAAAAAAAACAGGTAAAAGCTCTTCCCTCTGGGATCAGTCACCTTGGCAACCTAAGAGTTAATAAAAAGACCTCTGTAGGATCCCCAGGATGGCTAAAAGCTTCATCACAGTATCCTGAATTCCCTAGAGAAATCTCAGGGTTTAAACTCAACACCAGAGTCACATCTGAGGCGCTAGCTCTCTGCCCCCACCTCCTAATCTGGCAAATGGAAGCTGCCTGCTGTCAAGGAGGTGGGGGTGAAGGGCAAAGGGAGATCTTTGCGTTTTTCTTACCACTAGATTAGGTTGGAGAATCTGGCTCTCTTTCCAGGTCTGTCCTAGGAAGGTTGGAGCTGGCTGCTACTTTTAGGGAGCAGGGGTACTGGGAGCTTAGGTGATCCAGACATTTCCCCCATAGAACCCTCACAGCTGCTGTAGACTGTGGGTCCAGAGAACTACTGCAGGCTCCCAAGCCCCTTGACTTCTGGGGCATCACAGTGCAAAGTCCCCGGGGTAGAGAAAATCTTACACATATACACACACCACGGAATCCCAGCGGGTCATAGGTCTGGGAACATTTCTCTATGAGGAATGAGGACTAGAGGGCCTTTTCGGCGGGGCTCTTCTGAGACTGGAGCAAGAGTTTGTAAGCAAACACGATGAGGGTTTCCCAGCCCTCAGGAAAGCAGAGGACGTAGTCGGGGAAGGAGGATACACTACAGCCCTGGCCTCACCCTCCACCCAACTTAACGCTGGGAATTCAACCCTCTTCACAGATCCTTTCCTCAGGTAAAGCCACAAGGAAGGAAATGTGCTGGAGGGTGGACCCAACCCTGCACCCTGTCCTCATCCCCATCTGGACAATTCGAGGTTAAAAAGATTCACTATCAAGTCCTAGCCCGGCCACTTACTAACATCTGTGTAATCATGGGCAAATCACCAATCCCCTCTGAGCCACACAGTTTTCTCCCCTTTACAGGAGGAAAACCTAAGTCACTGGGTCCCTAAATAGGATCGTGCATATAAAACTCTAAAAACGGCCTCAGGAATACAGTAAATTTACGGCTATCATAATTACTTTAACCACGATAACCATCAAATCCCACCATCCGCTTCTCTCCGGGTGCCGACAGCCCAGCTGTCCTGTAAGAGGAACCTAGCCCTATCTTCCAGACCCCTGGGCGCCCCCATCCTCCCCATCACCTTGAGCAGGGATGGGGAGGGCCACCTTTGAGCATCTTCCCCAGGTCCGCTGGCTTGGGTTATGGAGAAGCTGTGAGAGCCAGGTGTGGATGTGGAGAGGGCGCCCACCAGGGGTACCTGGGCAGCGCCCCCAAGCCTAGGCTTTCCAACCTTCTCCCAGAGCGCCGAGCGCGCAAAAGAGAGAAAATGAGAAAGGAGCGGATACTGGACCAGGCTTTGACGCGGATCTTGAGCTCGCCGTCCTGAGGCTCCGGCATGGTCTTTCTGGACAGCCGTAGCTTGTTGAGCCCCCCGAAGCCGGCCAGCACCACGGCGCGCATCTCCTGGGCATCCCCGAGGCGGTGAGAGCCATCGCCTCCGCCGCCCTCCACTGGCTCCTTGCTCGCCTCCTTCTCGATCATCTGCTCCGTCTCCTCCGCCTTCTCCACGCCTTCCTTGGCCATGGCGCTCTGGGGGCCTCGGTGCGGTGCGCACGGACTGCAGTGGCTGCGGCGCGGGGGTCCGGGCTGCTCTCCCGGGTTCCTCCTGTTGAATGTGGGATGCTCCTCAGTGCAATGGCTGCAGCCTCTGCGAGTGAGTGGAGCCGTGGTCCACCGCCTCCGCCGTAATCCTCAGAG
This sequence comes from Rhizomys pruinosus, assembly GCA_009823505.1. NCBI lineage: Eukaryota > Metazoa > Chordata > Mammalia > Rodentia > Spalacidae > Rhizomys > Rhizomys pruinosus. The sequence goes on along the minus strand of VZQC01012407.1, from coordinate 3,109,924 downwards.
GAGCCGCGCCCACACGCCCCGCCCTCGCCCTCCCGGCTCCTCCTGTCCCAAACCAAGCCTCAAGTCCACCTTCAGAACTGGTCCCCCAATCGGGTTCTTAGTCACAGCCCTAAAAACAGATTTCCCTGAGACTCGTGAGTAAAGCAGACCAGGAGCGACCGCCTAGTCCTCTCCCTGTGGGCGCACTACTTGGTTATATACGGCGCAGGCTCGGGCGACTTGAAATGGACAGAGATGAATGTTTGGGCCTGGAGGATGCCGCCACCAGACGAGGTTGCCTCCTCTACCGCCGATGGGAGGGGTGTGGCGGATAGCTCGGAAACAGGCTGTTTTCCATCTGCTGGGTCAGAGTGGAAGGGCGGGGAGATGCGGGAAACGCGAAGTTGGAGATCCATCCCAACCAGGGCTCTGAAGATCTTCTCTGTGGATCCTGGTGTCTAGGGACACGCTTTCCTGTATACCTGTATACCTCTCATGGTGACATCTAAATCTCAGGACCCAGACCATTCTGATTCAAGAAAAAGCCTAGGGAAGATCATTTGACCCCAGCATAGTCCAGTTCTTGCTGGGATCCCAGGAGGATCTCTCTCTCTCTCTCTCTCTCTCTCTCTCTCTCTCTCTCTCTCTCTCTCTCTCTCTCTCTCTCTCCTCTTTCCCCCTCCTCCCCTCTCTACCCTCTCCTCCCTCTCCTCCCTCTCTCCCCTCTCTCCTCTCTCCTCTCTCCTGGCTTTTTGCTATCAGGTCCATTAGAAGAAGAACAAGCTTCTAGAAAAACTTATACTTTCTCCAGCTTGGTGTGGTGGCCACAGATGCTTCAGGCACCACGTGTCTGTAGTCGCAGTGCTCAGAAGGTTGAGGTAGGAGAGAAATCCAGTCTCAAAGAGCCTAACCAAATAAGGGGGGGGGGGAGTACATGCAACCTAATCATGTCCAACACATAAGTCTCTCTCTCTCTCTCTTTTTTTTTTTTTGAAAGACTTATTTTCTTATTGGAAAGGTGAGACAAGGCAAGGATGTGGGGCTTGGGGCAGTTTAAGGAATGAGATTAATTGCACATAGTGTAGAGTATATTCCTGTGCCTGTAGCTGATAGCCTTCAGATATCAGGTGACATTCACCTTTCTTGAGCCTCCACATCGATAAAATGGGAACATTTGTTTTGCATTCCACATTGGGTTATAAGTTAGGGCGGATATCTATCTCAGTGTTCATGAACACTTTACTTTTGAGGAGTTCAGTCTCAGAGAATGAGACAAGTAAGCCACAGTGGTCACTGGGCATCCCCATCACAGCCTGTCCTCCACAGTTCATCCTCTGCCTCTCGGTTTTAGACCCTGGCCTTCTTTGCCTGGAGAAATGCATTATGTCTCCTTCTGCCAGGGCACTGTGTACCTGCTGTTGCTCTTGACTTTGGACAAATGGCCCACCATCTTTATTACATGTTAATTTCTAATTCACTCTTGGCCAGCATATCCATGTCCTATGGAAATTTCTCTGACCTCCAGACTGGATTCATATTTATTATTATTACTTTGAAATTTTTATTATTTTTCTATGCATATGAGTATTTTGCCTACATGTGTGTAAGTACACTCTTGCTATGCCATGCTTGCAGAGTCAGAAGAAGGCATCAGATTCCCCTGGAACTGGAATTATGGATAGTTGTTAGCTGCCATGTGGGTGCTGGGAATAAAGCCTAGGTCCTCTGTAAGAGCATCCAGTGCTCCTAACCGCTGAGCCATCTCTCCAGCACCCCAGGCTGGATTCTTTACTGTAAATGTGCACGCCAATTTGCAACTAGCTTAGTTGGTAATGCCTGATTCCTTTGTCCAACTTGAACTCCTGGTGGATAGGAGCTATGCTGCTTTTATAGAACCTTGTTTCCCTGGGCTTAGCACACAATGGTTGGATATTTGTAGAACATATTTATGAAATGAACGATTGAGCCAATGAAAGCAGATGCTTCTGTGGAGGCCGAGAGGAATTGTGAACCCAACCTCTGGGGATGGACAAGTCTTAAGAGAAGAGAGGACATTTGAGTCACTTCTGCAGGCTGAGAGATTTCCAAGCCCACTGAGGCACATGCAACAGGTAAGGCGCTTCTCAGAGGAGATTCATCTATTTGTGAGCAGAGCATGGGCTGTGTGTGTCAGACCCCTGCAGAGGAGGCTGAAGGATGGGCTGGAAGCAGCATCTGAAGCTAGTCTCTAATGCATGCTTTTCAGAAGAATCACAGAGACACCACCACTAAAAGCTTAAAAGTAATAAACAAGGGGTTGGAGTTGCTAGAACCTCATTCTAGGATGATATGTTGGCAGTAAGTGGGTTTGATAATAGAGTTTCTGGATGTGTGGTGATCAGTTAGAGATGAGATCTTCTACTGAGGGAAGGGTTACCAGGTGGAAGGAGGGGGCCGGAAGGATGATTGGTTCCTGTTAGTGAATCACACTTTGTTGTAAACCCAATTCTCTGGATTATAAATCCTGATTACAGTATGAGATAGGGTGTTTAGGCTAGAGTTTGTCCTGGCACAATAATTGTAATGTCGGTGATTTATTTTGGAGGAATCCCAGGAAGCTTTGGTTGGGAATTGAAAAAAAGACAGAAAACTGCTAGAGGCCAATACCAGGTGCATTAAAGAAAGGATTAGAGGATTACCTCAGTGAAGGAATGGGGTTCGAACCATAGGGGACCTTTGGGAGATATTGGATGAAATAAACCTCAGAGTAGTTGCATCCAAGGAGAATGGAAACAACTATTTATTCACTAAACACCATGGGTATTGGCCCACAGCTGTTCTGGGGAGTGCACCCTCCATTCTGCCACAGTGTCTGGGCATAGAGAACCCCCAGGCAAGAATCCAGCTTCTCTCTATGTGGGAGAGTATCATTTTGTACATGGGATGGTGAGTTCCAAGGAGAGATGGCTTTGGTGCTAATAACATCTGGAATATAGGGTATTCTGTCAGCTGTGTCCCCTATTCTAGACCTTGGGTGTGTTATGCGATTTGATTCTCAGAACAACAAGTATTACTATTTCCACCTTACAGAAAGTAACTGAAGCATGAAGTGAAACATCACACCTAAGAAACACATTGGATCTTTTTGCTAAGGTAGAGAGCTGACTCCAAGTTCACATTCTTTAAAATTCCTATTGATTTGATAGGTCAAATAAGTCTGTTCTGCCCCTGATTGATATTACTCCACAGAATCTCTACATATGTCTGTTCTTTCCTTGGTGTTATAATATCTTGATTTTACCACATTCCTTTGTATTGTTTCTAAGTGTTTTCCTTTGACATGAATTAAAGTAATTCTACTTCGTAGTTAGCACACAGCCTATTTAAGGGATAGTGTTTATCTCAGATAGTGTGTTAAAAGGACTATAATTATTCTTTACAAAGGAATTTTCTGGCTGTTAAAAATTCCAGATTGTCATTGGCACACTAATTATCACACCAACCCTGAGGAGAACCACTACACTCTGTGGTACTTGGGAAAGAATATCATCCCCTGAGCCCAAATAACAATATCAGTAAGTATTCCCAACTCTGTTTCTCTAGGTTAGAATGTGGCAAGAGGTATAGTTCTGGCATATTTCTACAAAAACACAGTTAGTTAAAATTTTTTTAATTACTTCTTTATTTTTTTTTCATTTTTAACAATAAGTAATAATTTATGAGTACAAGCATCCTTCATGTAAAACCAATTTGCAAGCAGTTGTGCCCAAACCCACACAGCCCAAGGGTCCCACCATCCAGCTGGGGGGGCTTGTATGTTAAATCAAGTTGATCAAATAAGTGTCCAGACTATATTGCTGTAGTTTCACCATTCACCCCAATCGCAGCCCTTACATTCTACCACGTCCCCTCTTCTGCAGATTGTTCCCTAGGCTTAGAAAAGGGGCACAGGTGGAAGAGAATCAAAACAGTCTACTTTCTCTGGAGCTGTTGTCTTGGACTCTGGTCAATTTTGGTTGTTTCCTTTCATGGGCTGACAGTTTGTCCAGGAATAACCTTTCGATCCTACTAATTGAAGTGGCAAGCAAAAAAAAAAAAAAAAAAAAAAAAGATAGCTAGATTAGATGAGATGAGTATATATCATGATAATATATGGCAAAACAGACTAATTGTTATGGTAGGTTTACTTTGGTATTAGACACAGTGTAAATTTTTAATTTTGTAAAATGGGTTACGTGGTCATTCAGTCAAAGAGCTTCAGTGTGGAAATACGATATAGGGAAGGGCCAATAGTGAGCCACTCACCGGTGAAAAGCCAGTATTGCAGCTCAACTCTGTGAGCTTGAAAATGGCCCCAGGAGAGAGAGAGAGAGAAGGAGGAGAGAGAGAGAGAGAGAGAGAGAGAGAGAAGAGAAACTAAAGTTCATTTAGAAAGAGACAGATTAGGAAACAGAATCCATTGATATGCTGTGTATTTACAAGAAAACATCTTACCACCTTCAAGGACAGGCACCAACCTTAAAGTGAAGGGATTCAGTAAAAAAGACGACATCACAGAGCTTTGCAAGGAAAATGGCTGAGCTAGAGGACATCATCTGAGTGGAAGTAACACAGTCCCAAAAACAAACGACGAATGGTATCCGCTCATCTGTGGATGGTTAGTGCCAATTCCCAATTGTAAGTAGTTCTTGTATAGGGCCCCCTGAGCTTTTGGTCCAAAGGCAGTTGGGACATAACGCATTTTTGGACAAAACAACATACAAACAACAGAAAAGACTGCATCAAAGAACTGACTGAAACAGTGAACTTCTGCTCAAAACAGTCAACTTCCCCATGGAAAATATTGAGAATGACTAAGAGATGGAAAGCATGTCTGGCAGAATGCATGAGCTCTGGCGGGGTGGGGGAATGAGCAGGAACATGGGTCTAGATTTGTTAAAAATAAATAAATAAATAAATTTATGTGAAAAAAATAAAATAAAGTGAAGGGATGGAAAAAATTATTCCAAGCAAGTGGTACCAAAAAGAAAGCAGGTGTTGCTATTTTAACATCAATCAAAATAGATTTCAAAGTAAAAGAAATTGGAAGAGACAAAGAAAGAGACAGAGTTTTGTAGGTGAAATCTAGCAGTTTAGTCCAGTAGACATATATTGATTAAGATTGGGTCCCCCAGAAGAAAGCTATTCTTACCTCATAGAGCAAGAAGATACAGGAGACAATGTTCATATTATCTTATAAATAATTATCTAAATAATTTGAAATGGCTCATCAAGTTTCCAGAGAAATATATCACTAGCTTGATGATCAATATGTTCAGATATTTTTTAAACATTTTATTTTTATTACTTTTATTTTATTTTATGTAAGGGTGTATTGTTGCCTGCACATATATAAATGCATCCCTGTTATGAAATATTTTTGGAGGTCAGGGGAGAGCATCAGATCCCCTGGACCTGGAGTTACAGATGGTGGTTAGCCATCATGTGGGTGCTGGGAATTGAACCCGGGTCTTTTGCAAGAGCAGTCAGTGCTCTTAACTGCTGAGCCATCTCTCCAGCCTTCTCAGCTACATTTTAATAGTGTTTATTCTTTTGTATTATCTTCAATCTAATTAGGATAATTTGTTATACATGTATATCACATTAGTCTACCTTCAGAATAATCTTGTGCCTTAGAAAATATTACCCCCATTTTACAGAGGAAAACTTGAATATAAATAGTAGCTTTTCCAAGATCACCCACTTGATAGGGCAGAGCTGGAACTTCATATGGGAGCTATGCCACTTTGAAACATGGATCCGAATCATACTATAATGCATATGCTTTTGTATGTTGTTTCACCTTGCAAATAAAAGTGTCAGAGAATACGCCAAGAAGAAAAAGATATATTTAGAAGGTCAGTTCTAGACAAAGGTAGACGATTGTAGCTAATAAAAGATCTTAGTCACATCTATGGGCTTATTTTAAAGATGCTGGTAATATCTAAAAGGTAATGGGTTACGATTGCTACAAGCACAGTGTTATTCTTCATAGAAGAACTAGCTAGGCAGGAAGGTGGTCTAATCAACTTCTTATCTATATCTTGTAGAAAGAAGTCTATGGGCCAAGCTCTAGTTGAAAGTGGATTGATTGGGGCTGGAGAGATGGCCTAGTGGTGAAGAGCGCCGACCGCTCTTGCAGAGGACCCGGGTTCGATCCCCAGCACCCACATGGCGGCTGAGAACCATCTGAAACTTCAATTCCAGGAGAACTCCAGTTCCAGGGGAATCCGACACCCTCTTCTGACCTCCACGGTATTGCACGACACGGGTGCACAAACTTGCATGCAGACAGTACATTCATACACATACAGAAATAAATAAAATTAATTAAAAAAATTTAAAAAAAGAAAGTGGATTGATATTTATCCATCACCTTTGCGGTTCTGGCCTTATGCTGTTGCTAAATTCTAAAGATTTAAATGGTAAGACAAACATATTCCCATTCCTGAAGAAGCTAGCATTCTAGTCCAGTAGACATACATTGATTTAGGTTGGGTTAAAGCAAACCCCTCTTAATTCAGAGACCTGAGTGCAAGTGGTTTATTTGTGGGGTCCTAGGAAGCTCTAGTAGTGGGTCTATAAAGTGAAATGTCTCAATAGGAGATACCTTGAAGGCAGGCAGTCACCGACATTTAAATTAAATCCTGCAGGGGAACCATAACAGACAGGGTAGCGGATTTTCAGAGGCAGCTCAGTCAGGAGGCGGGGCAGATGGAGTATTCACCAATCCAGGCCGTCTGTATTAAGGGCTGGGTTTGAGGGGGGCATGCTGACTATCTGTCACTTCTAGTCAGCCCTGCACATGGGCTATTCAGGTGCTGGCCGCTGCTGGACAAAGCTGTCCTTAGAGTTCAGGTGTCTGCAGATGAAAGTCACCAGATCATTCTGTATACACTGATGCTAAGCCCCAAAAGACTGAGCATTGGCAATTTTGGCTGTAAATATTAACTCTCCTCAAACATCACATAGATAATTAATCATTTAATAGTTTGATAAGTGTTGTGCAGGAGAAATAGAGTGGACTGTCTGTAAGGTCAGGAAAGGCTCCATTATGAAAGTGAAAGAAAAGCTTCTTGTTCAGATACCGATAACCAAAGGAGAAATATTAGAAAGTGGCTAAAAGAAGGCAGGGTTAGAGAGGCTTCATGGAATCCTAGCAGCCAATCAGTGATTCTTCCAGCTCTGGTTCTCTGCTCCCAAAGGACTGGCTTCTTTCCCATGCCAAGATAAAACAGCATAGAGATGGCCTAGCGGTTAAGAGCGCCGACCGCTCTTGCAGAGGACCCGGGTTCGATCCCCAGCACCCACATGGCGGCCGAGAACCGTCTGAAACTCCAATTCCAGGAGAACTCCAGTTCCAGGGGAATCCGAGACCCTCTTCTGACCTCCGCGGCATTGCACGACACGGGTGCACAAACTTGCATGCAGACAGTACATTCATACACATACAGAAATAAATAAAATTAATAAAAAAAAAACCAGCATGTACATGTTCTTTCTCGACTGGGTAGGGAGAAAGAAACATAGCTTTTTAAAAGATCCCTTAAGATTTCTTTTATTTTCAAAGTTTGCGTATGCATGTGTATTTGTGCATCTGTGTGTGGGTTTGTTTATTTGAGTGCAGGTGACTACAGAAGCCAGAGGTGTAGGGTCCCCTTGAGCTGGAGTTGTAGATAGTTGTGAGCCACCTACTCTGGATGCTGGGAACTGAACTTGTTCCTCTTTAAGAGCAGCAAGTGCTCGGGGCTGGAGAGATGGCCTAGTGGTTAAGAGCACTGACTGCTCTTGCAGAGGACCCGGGTTCAATCCCCAGCACCCACATGGTGGCCGAGAACCGTTTGCAACTCCAATTCCAGAAGAACTCCAGTTCCAGGGGAAACCAACACCCTCCTCTGACCTCCGAGGCATTGCACGACACGGGCGCACAAACCTATATGCAGAGACAGTACATTCATACACATAAAATAAAAATTTTAAAAAGAGCAGTAAGTGCTCTTAACTGTTGAACCATCTCTAGCCCACATACATCTTTATTCTTAAGGATATTGCTTATCTCCATTGGGCCAGAGTCTAGTTTAATCTAGTCACATGGTCACATCCTCTTGCAAAGGAGTCTGGGAGAAGATAACATTTTCTTAGTGAAGGGACAGAATCCTAGGAGAAAGTTTGAGCTCTGCTATTCATGGTAAAGGGATGATACTGGCAGGCACAGAGGGACCTGCCTCAGATGACACAATAGGATGGCAGATAGACTATATGGGGAATGAAGGGAAAGCCAGGCTCATTTGCTGAGGTGTAGCAGTACCTAATAATAATCATGGCCCATGAGACTTAACCTTATCTTCTCAACAACTTATTCATGATACACTTCTTTTTTGGTCTTTTGAGACAGGGTCTCCCTTTAAGTCCCAGCTTGCCTGGAGCTAGCTATGCAGACCAGGCTGGCCTTGAACTCACAGAGATCCACCTGCCTCTGCCTCCCGAGTGCTGGGATTAAAGATCTTTTATAATTAATGTGTATATATGTATGTATGAATACATGTGTATATGCATGTCTGTGTGCATATGTGCCCATGTGCACGTGTGACCCACAAAGGCCAGAGAGGGAATTGTATTCCCTAGAGCTGGAATTATAAACAATCGTGAACTGTCAGACCCAGGTGCTGGGAACTAAACTCTGGTCCTCTGAAAGAGCAGCAATCACTCTTAACTACTGAGCCACCTCTGCAGTCCTGAAAATATGTTTTCATCCTATTCTGTTTTTATCTCCATAAGATTCAATTGCAGGTGGAAGTTAATAGGAAAAACTCCATTCCTTTTCCACAAGATGAAGCTGGTAGTCCTAAGATGCTAGAGATCATTTCAGCTCTGTATTTTCCACATCATGAATGAATAATATTGGGACCATTTCACCTGCTTTTCCCTTTTTATTCACAAGCAGCTGTTGTCCACAGAGAGATGGTTTTTATCGACTGTTTTGTATCACTTGGTAAACATGGTTGGCCAAGTGTGGAGGAGAATATACCACACAGGACCAAGTAAGGAAATTTAAATGAAGCGGTTTATGGTTTTGAAACCTCATCATGCTACAGGATAATTTTTGAGTGATTTCTTTTATCCTTCCCCTTCCCCTGCATATTACATAGGGTTTTCCCCTAGTGCGAGGCCGTGTGATTTCTTCTATGAATCATCACACAATAATGCTGTCTGCTTCTTCCAAATGCTGCACAGAGCTGTATTTTCCCCAAAGCACTTTGATATAGATCATTATGAATAATGCCAATGGGGTAGGAAAATCCAGGTTCAGAAGCAAGCAAAGCCTTTACTCAGATAAGAGTCAAAGAAACCAGATCCTCCGGCACTTTCCTCCTTCCTTCCTTCCTTCCTTCCTTCCTTCCTTCCTTCCTTCCTTCCTTCCTTCCTTTCTTCCTTCCTTCCTTCCTCCCTTCCCCCTTCTCTTTCTTTCTCTTTCTCTCTCCTATCTTTGTCTCTCACAGTGCATATCAAGATGAAACTAGCCCTCCAGATAATTTTGCTCTCTTATTTCCCTGACATGTCTGGATTGAGTGCTCTTTGTGTTATTATTTTATTGGAATATACCCAGTTTGTTTGGCTTTTCTCAGAGTCATGACTCTGTGAAGCTGTAAAACTTGGACTTAACTGAAAATGCTCACATTGAGAAAGGCATATTTCACATCTTTCATTTGTTGAGGTTAAATGGCTTAGTTCCCTGGAGGTGGGGAGATGTTCTTCTGGGACAAAAATCCCATCTTTTTCCTTTTAGTGTCCCTCCTCTTCATGGAGCTAATGGAGGGTTTCACATAAAGCAAGCTTGAAAAAAGTATTATCCATGTATCTATTTGTTCATCCATCCATCCATCCATCCATCCATCCATCCATCCATCCATCCACCAGTCTAGCCATCAAGTTCCAAAATCTAACCATGGCCAAGTTCTTTAATCTTTCTTTTAAAAATGTGTTTGTGGAGTTGGAGAAATGGTTCAGCAGTCAAAAGCACTGGCTGTTCTTTCAGAGGACTCGGGTTCGATTCCCAGCACCCACATGGTGACTGACAGCTGTCTGTGACCCTAGGTCCAGGGGATCCGACACCTTGTTCTGAACTCTGAGGCCAATGCATAACACAGGTGAACATATACACATGCAGGCAATACAGCCTCACACATAAAATGATAAAATATTTTTAAAATATATTTGTGTGTGTTTGTATGTGATGTATGTGTGTGCACATGTGGCGGGGTGGGTGAGTGTGTGCATATGAAAGCCAGAGGTCAACATGAAGTGTCTTCCTCTGTTATTCTTCACTTTACTTTTCTAGTATTTTATTTATTATTTTTATTTTATGTATATGTGTGCACTGCTTGCATGTATGTAAGTACACCCATGTTGTATAATGCCCACGGAGGGGAGAAGAGGGGGTTAGGTTCTTCTGGAACTGGAGTTGTAGATGGTTGTTAGTTGCCAAGTGGGTGCTGGGAATCAAACACAGGTCCTCTTCAAGAGCAGCCAGTGATCTTAACTGCTGAGCCATCTCTCTAGCCCTTCCACTTTATTCTTTGAGACAGAATCTCTCACTGAATCAGTTAGCTAGACTGGCTGCCCAGTGAGCTCCAGGCACCTCCCCCCCCCAGTGCTGGAGCTAAAGGCACATATACTTTGAGTACTGGGGATCCAAACTCAGATCCTCGTGCTCCTGCTGCAAGCACTTTGCTGACCGAGACATTGCTTCAGCGCAAGTTCCTTAATCTGTATTGCTTCATTTTCTAATTAGTAAACGTGGATATTGATCATATTCTTTGTTTCCGGGCACCGTTTGGATCCTAGTTTTCCTACTTCCCAGTTTTGTGAATTTTAAGCTCTGCAAAGTGAAGGCAATTGTGAAAATTAAATGAGAATCAAATAACTAATTTGCATGCATGTTAAAAACCACAGGAGACACTTTGACAGACTCTTTCCAAGTTTATTTCTCATATATAGATGCTGATCAACTCATAATAATTCCTTTACAAACAGGACCTGGTGTCTTCTTTGTGGGAGACAGCAACGTAAACCATTCATCGTCATATGCCAGGGAGACAGGGGCAGGGTAAACAGAGGCCAAGCACCTGGGTCCTAGGACTGGAAAGGCTGCTTTCTAGTCCTGGCTCCATCTCCTCCTCCCCTGTAACCACTCCTGAAGTTCCTTCCTCTTTCTGTTGTTTTGCTGCTTAATTTGCAAAATGTATATATTGGTCATTCTGTCTTCACAAATTAATGAGGAAATTTAAAAGAAATAATCCAAATAAAAACCTATGCTTGGAAGAAGCATGCCTTACATGTTAATACAATTTTAACTGTTGTTGTCTATCACTTAGTGTTTTACCAACTGTTTAATTGGAAAAGGTTAGGGTTCCAGTGCAGACTACTGAGTGGAACATTGGTCTCTTAGGATATTGATTGATGCTAGGGCTAAAGTGGATTCTATAATCAAATTAGCTGGGGACACTCTGGGTCAATGCAGTTTCTTTAATGCAGATTTAGAGTCCTGTGCAATATGATTCTTGAACCTCTGAATGGGGATACAGAATACAGCTTCATTCAGGTATTCTTCTTGACTTTCAGCCCTTTTTCATTGAATTTCACAAGGGTGACATTCTGTAAGGTGTCCTATGGGGATGGCTGCTGTAGATGAATCGGTGCATAATGACTTCTAAGTATTCACTCAGTGTTAGAAGAAAATGTTATTATTGTGCCTCAAACTACTGAGAGGCTCATAAAGAGAAAATGACCCAAATAGTTCTGAGAACACATAATGTGTGTGATATAGCTCTTGGGTAGAGTGGAATAGGGAGAGGATTGTGATAAACATGGGTGTGGGGAGCATTCTGAAGGGGGAAAATATCAACTTAGCTTTGTTCCACTGTAGTAGGTGGTTTTCTGCTGTTGACAAATACTTGAAGGAAACCATTTAAAAGGAGGAAGAATTTGCTATGATTTATAGCCTCAGAGGTTCCAGACTCTCTCCATTGTTTCCAGGTCTATGGTGGGGCAAACTTCATGGCAGAAGGAAGCGGTGGCAAACCTGAGCTGCTCACCTTCATGGTGGTCAGGAAGCAGAGGCAGGAAGGGGCAAAATACTCCTCAGAGACAGGCTGGCAAGGGCCCACTTCTTCCAGAGAGCCCCCACCTCTTAAAGCTTCTACCACCTCCCCAAATAGCAGAGCCAGACAGGGAGTTGGGGGGAAGACACAAAGCCTTTGACCATGAATCTGTGGGCACATTTCATATTCAAATCAGAACACCCATTGTCACCAGGTAAGAATATGAGTCAAGTCTTTCAGATAGGCACAAACATTCAGAAGTCTGGATTTTTATGTCAAATATATCAAATTTATAAGATCCTTTTTAATATAACATAGGATGAACAAAGTATCTGGGGGCCAAACTTAGCCCACATGGCTCTCCAATCTGGAATCTTCAGTCTAAGTCAATGGTCCTTAGATGGAGGTAAGTAAGGTCCTTGGGACATTCCCCAATGTCTGGTGCATTTTTGTAATAATGGCACTTCAGGCAACTAATAGGTAAAGGGCAGAGATACTGATAAATACCCTTCAATGTGCAAGGCACTCCCTTTATTCATAAATGAATAAATAATTAGTATCCCCTAAACATTAAATGCACCCAGGGTGAAAATCTCTATTCTATGCCATACATCCTTAGATGTTTGGGAATGCACAGGTCTGTGGTTTTGACATGTTCCCAGTGTCACTTGGGAAATGTTGGTGAAAGAATGTACTTGGACTAATTGATGCTCCAGGGATTTTCCAGCTCAGGGCCTGAGGTCACATCAGTGCTCACATTGGCAGTGACCTGACACAAGGACTCTCTGCAGAAATGACACTGATGGGAAGCAATAGCTACCGATGAGACAGGCTGGGGAATGTTCCCGACATGGAATACTGTCTGTCCTTTGGATGAGCTCTGAAGCCTCTCTTCTGTGGCTGTCACACCACCCACTTGAATACATCTGAAGCTGATATCAGAAGGCTCTTAAATCATCCTGTGTAGTTTTGTTTTAGAGACTTCATATTTTCAGAGGACAACAAAAATCAAAGGACATACTTTAATAAGCCACTGCTCCTCTGAATAGAGACAGCCTTTCTGATAGGGATTTTGAGTCTTGGCATTGTGTGTGCCTGTGTATCTAATTGGTCATGATGACCAAAGTTTATTTTCAGGATTTAATTCAATCATGCCCACAGGGGAGGTGAGGCAAGATGCTGGGTGAGTTCTGTGAAGGAAACATGATGCCTGGACCAGGAGAGGCAGTGATGGAGAGGGACAGGAGGCACACGAAAGTGCTGGATATTGGAGTTTCCTGTGCTTGCACCTAGAACACTGCTGAGCATGCCCATTTCCGGGCAGCCTGAGTCATTCTGGCCACTATCTTCATTTGGGGTTATGGAAGAAAATATCATAAGCTGAGTGGTCTATAAATAAGAAAGATCACAGCTCTGCAGGCTGGACATCTAATATCAGAGTGGCTGCAGATTTTATGTCTGTTGAGGGCCTTTCTCCTAGTTCAAAGCTTCATGCATTTAAAGGGATGGGAAGGGTCTCTTGAGGATGTCTTTTATAAGGATACTATCTTAGTTTCATTTCTATTGCTGTCATAAAACACCCTGACTAAAAGCAACTTGGGGAGGAAAAGGTCTATGTGGCTTCTTATTCTAGTTATAGTCCATCATTGAGGGGAGGTTGAGGCAGGACTCAAAGTCGCAGCTCACCACATACCCACCGTCAAATGGCTTTCTGGCTGCTTCTACTCAACTAGCTTTTTTCACTCATGTATTTCAGGGGCCAGCTCGTATAATGGTGCCTCCTACATCCAGAATTGGCCTTCTCACCTAAATTAACAATGGACAAACAAGACCATCCCCCACTGACCGACCGCTTGATCTAGACAGTGAGCCAATCAAGGCTTTCTTCTCAGGTGTCTCTGGATTATGGCCAGTTGACAGTTTAAAACTAATCATCACAGATACTAACACAACTTCCTAATACCACCATCTTGGGGATAATAAGGATTTCAATATCGGAATATGAATATTCACTCCAGTGCATCAGCCTTGCCTGATACCGTTGCCTCTTCAGTAAACTGAAGGATTTTTCAACTGGGGTACTCTGCTAAGTGAAGGGCTTTCTGAGCTACAGGAGAAGACAGAGAGATGCTGTTTAGGGATTCCTGGATGCTGAGTCAATCCCCTTTCCAAGGATAGGTGTGGCTTTGGTGGTCTTAAAGGAGCCAGTTGTCTGTGGTGTTAGCTTTAACAGCAACATGCTTATTGCCATGGTAAGCTCCTCTAGAATGGAGGTACAAACCTGAGGATTCAAGAGCCCTGGCCAAGCAAAATCCTGCCGTGTGTGAACAACACCATCTGTCCCTATGTCCCTGCCAGGGGTTTTGGGATCCAGACCCGTTGCACTAAACTTGATATAGCTTCCCCTTCTCTGAGTTCTTCCAACA
>VZQC01012407.1:3062900-3090400 GCA_009823505.1 Rhizomys pruinosus | reverse complement strand
CCTCCTCACCCCACTCGCCCTGGAATAACCAACTTCATTTATTGGTTTGTGTTTTCTGTTTATTTCTGAAAAGATGAGTGAGAGTACGGGCATGTATTCCTGTTGTTTTTCTTCCTCTTCCAACACAAGAGATAGCATTCTATGTATGCCATTTTTACACTTTGCTTTTTCCATGCAACAATATCTCCTGGAAACTGTCCTATAATCACTTCACAGAGATCTTTATTTCTTCTGCAGCTGCCTAGTAACGCAAATGGCACTTATCACAGTTTATTCTTCTTTATTCTTTAACTCTTGACAAATAATGTAATCATCATATTAAAGCAGGATAAATCTCAGCAGTGTGCTGTGAACTGATGATCATTGGTCTGATTATTTGAAGGTTAAAAATATCCCCGAAGGAAGAAGGGAGTTTTTAGGTTGTGATATTGGGAAGGGGGCACAGTCAGCTCAGTATTTGGTATTGAAAACAATTCTCCAGCTAAGGAAGGGTCTTAGTTTTCACCAGTACCTAGAGACCACAGTCTGCTCTTAGTAAGGGGGTGACAGGCTTCAGAAGAAAGTGGCCATCGAGAGGATGCTCCCAAGGGGGTTGGGCCCTAAGTCCCAGGATCCCCAGCTTTGGCAGATCCCCTGCACTCAAGCTATGTGTCTGAGCAACAGGAGAAATTTAAGGATCTTATCACCAAGGAGGCTCCTAGGTGATGGTTTGATTTGGGAGATTGCTGGGACTTTCACAAATAGGCAGGAGGCCCATTACTGAATTGTATGCCATTCTGGTAGGATGGGAAATCAACACAACATAAGTTTCCTTTTTTTCTTTTCCTTTTTTTTCCCAAAAGTAATTTATTGTTTGTATGATAGGTGTATTGCCTGCATGTATGTGAGCACATGTCGTGCAATGCCCACAGAGGTCAGAAGAGGGCATTGGATCCCTTGAAACTGGAATTACAGATAATTGCTAGCCACCATGTGGGTGCTGTGAATGGAACCCAAGTATTCTACAAGTGCAGTCAGCACTCTTAACCGCTGAGCCATCTCTCCAGCCCCTTTCTTTTTTTTCTTTCTACAAAAATGTATGTGTCTATGTATGTCTGTGTATGTATACCACATGAATGCAAGTGCCTGTAGAGGCCAGAAGATGCTGTTGGATACCCAAAGCTGGAGTTACAGACAGTTGTAAGCTCCCTAACATGAGTGCTAAGAACCAAACTCTAGTCCTCTGGAAGAATATCAAGCACTCTTAACTGCTGAGCCATCTTTTTAATCCCCTGCTTTTTAATTTTTGCACAGTCATCCCTCAGTATACATGTGGAACTGAGTCTAGGATTTCTTCCTGCTACCGAAACCCTCAGACATTCAAGTTCCTAATGTAAAATGCTGTTATATTTTATTATCTCCCCATAAACTTTAAATCACCTTTAGATGACCTCAAATACCCAATCCAATGAATTTCAGTGTGAACAGATGGTACTATTTAGAGTAAAGCAACAGGGAAAAAAATCTGTATATATTGAGTATAGATAGGATTATTTTAAAAATGTTTTGGGGCTGGAGAGATGGCTCAGCAGTTAAGAGAACTGACTGCTCTTGCAGAGGACCCCAGTTCAATTCTCAGCACCCACATCGTGGCCAAGAACCGTCTTTAACAGTTCCAGGGGAATCTGATGCCCTCTTCTGACCTCTGCATTGCCCAACCTACATGCAGGACAGTACACTCATACACATAAAAAAAAAAAATTAAAAAAGAAGCTTCTTTAAAAAATGTTTTTGATCCGTGGTTGGTTAAATTCACAGATGGAGAATTTATGGATGTGGAGAGCGAACTATATTATCTCTTCACTGCCTTGCAGGTGGCTGTTAGTAAGTTAGATGTTGTTCAGAGAAATGAATGTGACATTTCTTGCTCCTTGTATATTAGAATTGCATTCTTTTCTTCTTCTTGCATGTTATCTGATGTGATTCTTACAGAACTCTTCAGAGAAACTGATTTCCTTGCTTAAAACCAGAAAGCAATGAATTGACAAAACTGAAATTTGTGTGTCTGGCTCCAAAATCCCCTCCACATCTTTTCCAAAGGGTAGCATTTCTCAAAAACAATGAAACCAACAATAAGGTCATGGTCTCCAAAATCATGTTCCTTCAGAGAGTTAAAAAATGTACTTTGTTATGTTTTGATCCTTCTATTCACATTCAGGAAGTACAGAGAATCCCAAGTATAATCTGCTTTGAAGTCTGTAAATATCCAGGACTGTTTCTGAAGCAGGCACGGATATTTATTTGGAATGTACCCTAGCTTGATTTCTGTTGCTGTTATAAAACATTCTGACCAAAAAGAAATTAGGAGAGGAAAGGGTTTATTGGTTTACATTTCCAGGTCATTCTACATCATTGAGGGAAGTCAAGGCAGGAAGTCAAGACAGATCCTGAGGTCGAAACCATGGAGGAACGCTACTTCCTGGCCCCCTGACCCCTTTGCGCATGCTCAGCTAGCTTTGGTCCCCTCTGCACATGCTCAGCTAGCTTTCTTGTACTGCTCAGGACCTCCAGCCTAGGGATCCGTGAGCTCTACTCGCAATAAACTGGGCCCTCCTGTATCAATTGCAATCCAGACAATCCCTCACAGATATGCCCACAGACCATCCTGTGGGCCCACAGTTACTCAGTTGAGACTCTTTTCAGGGGATTCTAGGCTGTCAGGCCGACAGTGCTGACTAGGACATCTTGTTTTATGATGCTCACAACTCTTGTTGGGAGGGGCAGATTTATTTCAAATACATGGAAAGGAGATGGTAAATTGATTCAGTTGATCAAAGGGCCTGTGTTTTCGTACTGACGACTTTGCAAGGAAACCATTGGCTGAGGGAGAAGAGAGAAGCCTGAAGCCCCAGCCATCTTTGGTAGTTTTTCTTTGATTGTTTTGGCCTTGAGTATAGTTCCCTTTAGCTCCTTCCACTGATAAGGAAAGAAATGTCAACAACAGAAACTCCTTAAGGCGAATAAGAGCAAATAAAGAGTCCTCAGGGCACTTCCTTAAGTCCAAAGTGACCTCCCACTGGGTGCAGGTGGATGCTGTGGTTTGGGTATTGTTTGTCCTCCCCACTTGGTCCCAGGGGAGTTGGTAGTGGGAAGCAGTGTGGGAAGTAAGGTAAAGTGGAAGGTCCTTAGGCCAACTGGGGAGATCTTCACCTATAGCCTAGAGGGATTAGGTATTTCTAATGGGACCATGGTTAGTTCTCTCTAGAGATCACTATAAAAATATGAGCTGAGCCGGGTGTGGTGGCACACGCCTTTGATCCCAGCATTTGTGAGGCAGAGGCAGATGGATCTCTGTGAATTTAAGGCCAGCCTGGTCCACACAGTGAGCTCCAGGCCAGCTGGGACTAAAAAAGGGAGACCCTTTCTCAAAAATACCAAAAAAAAAAAAAAAACCCAATAAAACAAAAAACTGACTGAACTCAGTCTCACTGACTTTCTGTTTGAACACAGGACTTCTTCCTACACTAACTCTCAGTTTTTCTGCCATAAGCTGAGAGGAGGGAAGGGGTGTATCCAGAGCCTGCTGCTACCACTTGAATTTCCACCTTCCAGAATAATGAGTTTTTCTTCCTAAGTAGCAGATATTTATCTCTATACTTGGCCAGAAAGTGCAGAAGACAAAGGGGGCATATGAAGACTGAGTCTGAAGGATGATAAATTTGCATATTTCCCAGGGTCACACATTGATACAAGTCTGATGCAGGATTTGAACCCAGCTCTCTCTGATTTAAAGCCACTATACTAGGATTGTAGAACAGGAATGGTTTTACAATGGTTTTTCCTTGGTTCCTTCATGAATTGTTGGGACATCTCAGTACAAGACACAGATGTTGGTGAAATTTTGGTATTTGAACACTCACCAGATGTGAAATCCATGGCATGGGAGGCTATTGGCAATGGACGAGCCCACATTAGAGAAGACAAGTGAGGCTGAGCTGTGCAAATGTAGAGGCGGATCCTGTCTTGATGGAAAATATTGACATTTCAATAATTATGGATTTTTTACATAGATATTGACTTTTAGAAATAATGCATTAGGCTACTCTATTTAATCTTAATTTCTGAGGTTTGGGATAGCCATTTGGCTTTGCATTCTAAGTGAATCCCTCCATCTCCTCACCCTAGTCCAACTCCTGATAGGATTTACCTCTCAGTACATTTCCCAAAGTATGCGACCCATAGGTGGTGCTTTGGCCTGGTATTAGATAACACCGTTTCCTTTATAAGCAAGATACTTTCTCTTTTTCTCTCCACACTTTCTGACCATGCAAAGGAGTAGCACGTTGAAAGTTGGCAGCTCTGACCAGGAAAAGACTAGGCTTTAGCCCCAGGGCTCCAGTAGGGGCTTAGAAATTTTCTATTTGCCCTTTAGGCAACATCTTTTCTTTCTCCTCACCTGGTTCGTGCCCTGAGAGGCCAGTCGCCATGGAAACCATCAGAGTGAATCAATAGGCTCACCCACCCTCTAGCTTCTGCATTGTCCTACTAATTGGAAATATCAACAGACAATGGAGGGATTCAAGGATGGAGCGCTCAGGATCCTTGTCCCCACTCATACCCTGTGCAGTGAGGTGAAAGTCCCCTAAGGAAGGTCACAACACACCAAGGGCGGTGCTTCTCTCATGTTCCCATGTCTGATCCCTCCTCTACTGGCTCCACACCAAGGAACGTGTTGTTAGACATGTACAGAACAGCCAGCTAAATAAATTCAATTTATTTGAATTTCAAATAAATTACAAATCATCTTTAATACAAGTAGGTTCCACATATTGCGCGGAACGTAATTATTCTTAAAATTATTATTTTTTTCTGAACTTCAAATTTAACTAGACATCTGGTCTTTTTCATTTCCTGGATCTGGCGAGTCTAGCCTTGTGGATAATTGTTCCCACTGCTGTCAGCCCTTTGTTGGGGACCCTTAGCTTTGCTCACAGCTTGGTTAATGGTTTCTCCAGTAAAGTCCACTTGATGTGCCCCACTCAGGGTATCATCTGGTTCTGATGAATGGGACCTACATTGGTAGGCAGCAACTGCCATTAGATTTTTATAGTTCTATTTTCTTTCCCATTTTCTGTTCTTTTTTGTGCCAAGGGCATTGGTTTTCTTTTTGTAGTGAAATTTATTTTCCTTTTAAAGTAATATATTTATGGGGGGGGTTGAGGATGTAGCTCAATTGATAGAGTTGAGTTCGATCCCTAGCACTGCTTAAACCAGGTGTGGCTTTAACTCAGCACTCAGGTAACAGAAGCAGAAGGAGCTGAGGTTCAAGGTCATCTTCTGGTACACAGAGGGTTTAAATCCTGCCTAGGACACATGAGACACTGTCTCAAATAACCTGAAAATAATCGTATTGATGGACCACAGCTACAGCAAAATTCACAGATACACAGGCCTTTAGAAACACTCAGAGCATGGGTCTCATAGTTAAACTAACTGCATCAAATCCCAAGCCCACCACACAAGGTGGTTATAAAGGTGGTTGAATGCAAGGTCTTTGGCAATATGAGGTCTTGGCTCTTGGCAGGATGATGTTTACATAAACACACACACACACACACACACACACACACACACCAGCATCCATTCAGAGTGCTGAAGTAACTAACTTGGGTACAAAGCAAATGTGAGCCCTGAGACTAGGGTGTAGGAACCTTCCCCCTCTCCCAAGTCCAGTGCTTCCAGGCCTTGATATGAATTGTCCTCTCCTCTCTGGTTCTACCTTATCCTGCAGGTTTGCTGCTGTTGAGAATGGTCTAGCCTTTGAGCCTAGCTAAGTCAGTATCTCAACAGGAGGTGTTGAAGACAATTTTTTTTTTCCTTGAAAAGAAATGCTTATATATTGCTGGTAAAAATATAAACAGAGTAGCCATTATAGAAATAAGTATGGAGTCTCCTTTAAAAAACTAAGAGTCGAATTATCATATCACTCGGGAATATCCCGCAGATATGGTTGCACATTGGCATTTATTGCAGTAATAACGACAATATCCAAGATCTGAAGCCAGTCCAGATGTCTATCAACATGACAAAATAAAGTAAATTATATATACACAATGTTTTAATCAACCACAAAAAATAATAAAATCATGTCATTTGCTGGGAAATGGATAGAACTGGACTAAGCCAGACTCAGAAATACAAATACTGCATGCTTTCTCTTGAGTGAATGGACCATCATGTGGTGGAGGGATAAAGGAAATGGGAATAAATATGAGCCAGGTCAAATTATATGGTTGTATGAAAATGTCAAAATAAAACCTATTATTGTGCCTGCTAACTTTCTTGTTTGAGACAGGGTCTCCTATACCCCAGCTGCTATGGAACTCACTATGTAGACCAGCCTGGCCTCAATCTCACAGAGATGTACCTGCCTCTGCCTCTTCATAGCTGGGATTAAAGGCATTGTTACAGAGTTTGCAACCAGTGGGAAAAGATCACTCGGACTGGATGAAAATCCAGCTAGACTAATTTTTATTAAAGCCGGCCAGCTAACAGCAGTTCCCAGGTCAGGAAAGGGAATTGCAGTGCCAGCCGACGGGGAAACAAAGCCCTTTAATGTCAAAGAGCACAATGATCTCATTCCTACAGAATTTCCAGCTCCATGCAGTAACATCTTAGTTCCTTTCACCAGTGCCTGTAAGCGAGATTACAGAAGCCAGAGGAAGCAGTCAAACATTTCCCAACAGTTAAAGATTCCCAAAGGGGCTGGGAGAATTTTTCAGTTGGAACTTCCTGGAGTTCTTTACCAGTTAAAAATGGCAGACAGAGCAAGCAAGCCTCTAAGTTGGCTGCCTTTGTGAATCTGGAGACTCTGGTCATCACATTCCCCACTGGCTCTGGATCAAAACATTGCTTTATTTTGGTCAAGGAATTGATATTGAGCCTGTAGGGCCAGTATCTTACCTGTGCTCATTCTTCCTTTTATATATGTGACTAAATTATTTAAGATACAAGGGCCTATGATAACTCTGAGAAGTATCAGAAAAAGAGGTCCCACTACAGCAGTTAGAAGAGTTAACATGGGGACCAGGAGAAGAGGGACTTATACCCACTGGAGGCTTTGCTGTGTTCCTTGGCTCTCTGGTTCAAATTTTATTTAACCAGAGCTAAGGTTTCCCTTATGACTCCTAAGTTATTAGTGTAAAAAACACATTTTTTTTCTCCTAATACCTTACAAGGGTCTCCTTCCTTGAGGAAGAGCAAATCCAATTCTTTAAGGCTTTGTTGCACTATTTCCTCCAGGGAGTCTACTTGTGTTTCTAACTCCTAAAATGATTGAAGTCCTGGTCTATTCTGGAACTCAAAGTTTTAAAGTTTCGATCCCCAAGGGCTAATGCTGAAGCTTCCAGGGCTGCAGTGACAGATTTAGCAAGGCCAAAGGGACAGGCCTACCAAGTCCCCTGTGGAACAAGGAAATATATTCCCATGTTCTCAGACTTATTTGCATAGGTAAGGGAACTACAAGATAGACTATAAGGGGAACTGGAAAAGATGTAAGTTGAAGATGCTAAGCACATACCCATTAACTGTAGGTCTCCCAGGGTAAGCCTAGTCTTTTTTAAACCTACAGTCTGTGTCTGTCTATGGGGTAGTGGTTGTGGAAGTAGAAATGTTAGCCCCTATCCTACATAGAAGGGAGGTCTGGAATCTAGGCAAAGCCAAAAATCCTGCCCTATACTAGGGATGGTATGATTTGTCTGGTTATACACTAATCTTACTAAGTCAACCTCAGGGTTTTCCTCTGGGTGTGGGGTAATCACAGGCCATGAGGGCTCAGATTCAGGAGTTGACACATTGGCACTAAAAGGGCCTGGAGTCAGGCCTCCTTCTATGGGGTGAGGTGGCTGAGAACACTAGAGCTTTAATCCTCCAGTGAGGTAGTCAGTTGCTCCTGGGACAATGGGTTTAGCTCGATGGGGTGGTACCTTTCCCTGGATAGTAATTTCCACACTGGGATCATGACCTGTTGTATAAAGCCTGTGGCAAAGTCTGGCCAGTGAGCCAGTGTTTAGAACTGAAATGGTGCTAGGCCACAACAGGGTGAAGGAGTTATATCTTCCTCCCACACAATCTTTAGGAGGGCCTCATTTGAGGAATATATATGGGTATTTATGCCTATTCAAAGTGGATTCAGTTTCCCAACCTCAGGAACTACAGTGATACTCAGTAGTCTTATTACAGTGACTGGGCCCATCCCCTGGGCATGTGTAGAACTGCGTAATTTGTAACTGTTTTTCCTTGCCTGGGGCTCCACAGCCAGGGTGTTCCCCCAGGTTGAGAGCTTCGAGGTATCCGTGAAGATTGAGGTGCCTCTAAAATCTTGCAGAGGTCAGGCTTAAATCTAGGTTGTGTGATATCATTTCGAAAAATGGCTAATATTTTTCCACCAGAGGTTGGGGACAGTTCCAAGTCCCCAGTCTCAAGGTTCCTGTTCTCAATGGGCCAAGTACAGGAACTACCTATCAGTATTCCCAATATCAGAATCAGTCTGAGGCTGATGCTTGGGTGAAATGTTTGCTTCAAGGGGTACTGGGTGTGTGTGTGGGGGAGTCCCTGGATACCTCTCATTTTTCACTTTTGTCCTGGCTGGTGGTGTCTGCCTTCAAATGACAGAGGTGAATTCAGATGGCAATCTCTGCTATCTTAATGGGTGTGGTCAGGATCAGGGTACAGTCCTTTCCAGGAAGGTTCCAGAGTCCTACTAGGTAAACAGTTGACCCACACCAAGTCTCCGGGTTAAAACTTGTATGACAACTCCACCAGGATCAGTAGGGCAGTGGGGGTGAAACCTGGGCCTGGATATCTCCGGACAACTGCTGTAGGACCTGCAGAGACTTAAGAAAGGAATATTTAGGTGTTTCAATGACTTGTGGACCGCTTTTTGCAGGGATCATTGGAGGCAGATGGCCAAACATTATCCAAATGAGGTTAGCTTATCTTTGTAGGGAGAGCATCTGATTCTAAAAAGGGGGTGGGGAGCACTCAGTGCACCCCTTGCCAGTTTCTGCCCAGAATTTAGTCATTGTTTCCTTCATAGTTCTGTTAGCTCTCTCTACCTGTCCTGAACTTTGGGGCCTGTAGGCACAATGCAATTTCTAATGTATCCTTAAAGTTTTAGCCACTTGTCGTGACACCTTATCTGTGAGGGTCGGGCCATTGTTGGACCCCAAAGAAGAGGGGAGGCTGAATTGGGGAGTAACTTCCATCAGTAATTTCTTAGTGTTTCTGACCTAGTGGGGGAAAGTTTCTACACATCCTGAAAAAGTACCCACAAAGACTAGCAAATAGCAATAGCCAAACCTTGCCAGAGTAACCTCGGTGAAGTCCAGTTCCCAGTGTTCACCGGGGCTGAGTCCTCCCTCTTGAAAGTCCTTAGGTGCTGGTCTTTCCTCTTTGGGGGTTACCTGAACGCAGATGGCACATTGGCAGATAACCTGTTTGCTCTTCGCATCCAGATGAGGCATGGAAAAACCTGTCCCTGATTAGTTCTGTTAGCTTAGTTGCCCTGTATGGGTGCTTTGATGGATTTGGGAGAGAACGAACTCCCCCAGGACTCTGGGGAGAAGGGAGTGCCCATCTGGAAGAATCCGCTGATCTGCCTTGGTGGCTCCCTGCTATCGGGCCCACTTCTCTTTTTCCCCAGTGCACTTAGGATGCTCCAATAGATCTGGCTCGCATAGGAGGCTGAAAATTGAGGGAGGGCCTAGCAATGATGTGGGCCCACCAGCCCTTTGTCAGCTCCCTTTTGCTATGGCATCCAAAAATCTATTGCCTGAAGCTTTGGCTGAGATCCCTTTTGATGTTTGGGGCAGCAGATAATTGCAAGTTTTTTAGGTAGCCAAATGGCTTCCAGGAGAGCAAAAATTTCTTCTTTGTTCTTGATCTCCTTTCCATCTAAGGTAAGTGCGGAGGCGTACAGGCTAAATGTTAACTGTGCGACCATCTCCCCATCTTGATTCTTGGATTAAGGCTATTAATCCTGCCTTTGGGGCTGAGGTTCCCTGGGGCAGGTATTAAGCCCAGATTACCTTGGAGAGTATCACTGCAGCCACTCATGGGTGCCTGACCTGGTTTTATATATAGCTGCTTCTATAAGTGTCTAAAGTTGCATCTACTTTCCCGAGGGGCTGGTCTCGCAGATTGGACCTTCCATGTTGCAGGTGGTCAATAATCTATGCTCACTCATGAGTTGGCATAGGGTCAGGCAGGAGGGACACTGGGTTCAACCCTGCAGAGGGCAAGAACTTGATTCTGGGTGCATCTAGAAGGAGAGCATCTGATTGTGAGTGATGCAAGCATTGGACATCCAATGCTTAGAGACTCCCCAAGGAGCATTTCAGTTGAGTGAGGAGTGCTGGGACAGGGTCTAGACCCTTGGACAAGTAAGCCATAGGCCTTTTTCTCTGGCACCCCAGAGTTGAAGTCAAAACACCCTTGACCCTTCCATGACATCCATCCACACACAGGTGAAAAGTCTTGGTTATATCAGGTAGTTCCAAGGCTGGGGCTGACATTAATTCTCCTTTAAGTTTCTGAAAGCCCTCTTTTTCCTTATCTTACCAATTTAGGAGGCCATTTCCTCCCAAGCTCTGGTATAATAGTTTTGCTGTCTCTGCAAAGTTGGGTGTCTATAACCTACAGTATCCAACTGTTCCCAGGAATTCTCTCACCTGCCCCTTGTCACAGGGTTCAGGGATGCTCAGGATAGCTTGGATCCTGCTCAGAGATAAGGTAATACCCAGGTAGATTACCTTATTAGAGCATAATTGCACTTTCTTGGCAGATGGCTGATAGCCTAATTGTGAGAGCATTTTGAGTAGTTCTTCAGTGGCTCACTGACATTCTTTCTGGGTGTGGGTCATGATGGGAAGCTCATCCACATACTGCAGGAGGGTGATGTTTGGGTGCCCTTGGTGGTATTTGAGCAGGTCCACACTGAGGACTTTGCCCAACAGGGTGAAGCCCAGGGATAGCACTCAAGAATGAGCATGAAGAATGGAGGGTTTCCTTTGCCCAGTCAAGGGTAGGGGTAATATTTCATGGACCACCCTACTGCCATGCAGACACCTCTTCCATGCAGGCTTTCTTTCAAACCTCACAGTAGTCTTGTGAAAGGGAGACCAAGTCTTGGCTACCCTTGGTGCTAGGTGCTATTGTGCAGTGAACCCATCTTATTAACTCAAGAAAGAGGTTCTCCAGCAGGAAGATCCTATTCTTTTGTTACTTATCTAAAAGAAAAGAAGTCAGGCTCCAAGAGGCTGTGGTTTAGAGAGGTTAGAGGTGAGCCCAGAATCACACAGCAGCTACATGCTGGAGTACAGACTGAGCCCTAGCTCCATGGCCTTGGAGCCCAGCCCCCCCTTTTCTTTGGGGTCCAACATTGGCCCGACCCTCACAGCTAAGGTGTCATAACAAGTGGCTAAAACTTTAAGGATACATTAGAAATTGCATTGTGCCTATAGGCCCCAAAGTTCAGGACAGGTAGAGAGAGTTAACAGAACTATGAAGGAAGCATTGACTAAATTCTAGGCAGAAACTGACAAGGGGTGCACTGAGTGCTTAAGAAATTGGGCTGGAAAGATACATCAGTGGTTAAGAACACTGGCTGTTCATGCAGAAGACCTGGGTTCAAACCCCAGCACCCACACAGGAGCTAAAAACAATCCCTAAATCCCATTCCAGGGAATCTGACACCTTCTTCTGTCTTTCCTGGGCATGATAGGGGGGAATGTGCATAATAATAATAATAATAATAATAATAATAATAATAATAAAAAGGAAATCCACTCATACCCATGGAGAGACATGGAATTGGGTTCATGATCTTTGCTCTACCATGCTCTACAACTCATGGAATTTTGGATGTTGCAATATTGAAATTTACATGTCCAATAGGGCTAAAGTACCATAGAACCTCTATGAGATCAAAATGGAGAAGGGAAGAGGGCTTCAGAGCACACACGTACTAGAATCTAGATCATCTGGTACCTCCTGTGCACACTGGCCTTTGCAATCTGACTGTTGCATTCACATGGACCAATACATAGAGCTCCTGCCTCTGGCTGGACCCTGGACTGCTTCACCTGTGGCTGACGGCTAACTAAATCTACCTTCTGCCCCTTGTCCTAAGTTTTCATAATCAGGGTTCGGAGAGATCTAACTGCATGGAGAGTGTGCTGCTTGGCTTTGTCAACTTGACTCTAACTAGGGTCACCTGAGAGAGAAGAGAGATTCCCAGTTGAGGAGGTGTCTCCATCGGATTAGCTTGTTGCCATGTCTGTGAGGCATTTTGTTAATTGCTAATTGATGTAGGAGAGCCCAGGCCACTGTAGGGGGCGTCGTCCCTAAGCAGGTGACCCTGGGCTATATAAGAAAGGTAGCTGAGGGCTGGAGAGATAGCCTAGCGGTTAAGAGCACCGACTGCTCTTGCAGAGGACCCAGGTTTTAATCCCCAGCACCCACTGGTGGCTGAGAACGTCTATAACTCCAATTCCAGGAGAACTCCAGTTCCAGGGGGCTCCAGACCCCCTTCTGACCTCCGCGGCATTGAGACACAGGTGCACAACCTACATGCAGACAGTACATTCATACACATACCGAAATAAATAAAATTAAAAAATAAAAAAAAAAGAAAGGTAGCTGAGAGCCGGGCATGGTGGCACAGTCTTAATCCTAGCATTTGGGAGGCAGAGGCAGGCGGATCTTTGTGGTTCAAAGCCAGTCTGGTCTACAGAGTGAGTTCCAGGACAGCTGGAGCTACAGGGAGACCCTGTCTCGAAAAAAGGCCAAAAAAAAAAAAAAAAAAAAGAGAAGTAGGAAGAGCCTGTTCTGCTTTGGTTTCCTGCCTCCAGGTTCCTGCCTTTAGTTCCTGTCTGACTTTCTGTAGTGGGCTGTGATGTAGGTAAATAAACCAGATAAGCCAAGCTGGTTTTGGTCAGAATTTTGTATAGCAACAGAAAGAAAATTAGGTCAAGCAGAGATTAGAACTTTCCAAACCAGGAGGACTTTCCATCAAACCCTCCTGCTTTTATTGAGTGGGAGGTGACAGGAAGTGGGAGATGGTCTTTTAGGGCCTGGCAGAGACATCCCAAGTGCTCTTGGTATGGACAAACTCCTGCATGAAAATGCCTGTCACCTGGGTGAGCAGATAACTGCACTGGTTTTGCTGGAAAGACACAAAGATTTATTTATTATTTTTAAATCTTTTTTTTTTTTTTGTAATATTTTTTTGGTTCATGAGCTTACTAAATGAACAAATAAACATGACATATTCAATTCCAGATGAAAAAAAAGAAAAAGCTTTGCATTTTTCCAGCCTCTTAGCAAAGTGGGTCTTTAAGAATGGTAAACAAGTAAAGAACTGATATTTCTACAGTTGAACAAGGGCTTTATACTTTTAATCCTTCTTATAATTATTAAGAGGGATGGATATTATTGGCTGTCACTGATCCCTATAGAAAGTTGAGTCAATAGGCTGGAATTCGTTATAAGACTAAAAGACAAGGATTGATCAAGTGCAGAATGTGCTTGCTTCATTCAGCACAGGTGCCAGTGTGGTCTGCTGCTTCTCAAGCATCATGTGTCCATTATTTAAATTTGATAGCATGTGATTTTTCTACTTGCCACAATGACACATGTAGTGAGGCTTAAATGTTAGCTCCAATGAGACTGGAGGGATGGCTCAGTGTTACAAGTGTGCACTATTCCTGTAAAGAACCAGAGATCAGATCCTAGCACCCATGTAGCCACCTGCAACTCCAACTCTGGGGGATTGCAACACCTCTTCTGACCTCCACAGTCTCTTGCACATCACATGCACACACACACATGTGTAAACACAACACACACCACCTACACATAATATAAAAGATATTTTATTTTTTTAAAGACTTGAGAAGTTCTGGAAGGATATGGAAAAATGGAACCTGTTTGTAGAAATGCAAATGGCGGAGCTGTCATAGAGCACATGATGTAGGTACCTTAAAAGTTGCCAGGCTAGCCTGGTCTACAGAGCAATTCCAGGCCAGCTGGCTGGGGGGCTACAGGGAGACCCTCTCTCAAAAAGAACAAAAAAAAGTTGCAAAGCAACACACTGCATGATCCAGCAATTCTGTTTCTGGGTTCTTATTTCCAAGAATTGGAAGTAATATCTGTTAGAAAAACCAGCCACTCCATGTTCATTGCAACACAATACAATGGCCACGGTATAGGAAAAAAATTCCCAAATTCATCAATAATTAAAGGAAAGGAAATGCCATCTCCACTTATGATGAGTATTTTTTTTCTTTAAAAACAGAGAGATCCTGAAGTCTGGGAACAACAAGATGAACCTTGAGGATGTTAGGAGAAATGAAATAGAACCTCAGGGGTGCTGGGATTAATGAAATAACCCAGCCACAGAAAGACAAATACCACAAGATTCTACTTTTGTCCACTATCTACTGTAGTCAAAGCATAAAATCAGAGAATGCCATATTACTTGTCAGGGGTTGGAGAAGAGAGTTGGAAAGTTACTGATCAATAGACAGAAGGTTTCTGGGAACATTTGAGAGATCTGGAATAAAACAGTGTAAACTCTAGTCAATCATGCTGTATTTTCCACTTAAAATTTTGTTAAGAGGGTGGAATATATGTTCAGTATTCTTGCTATAAGAAAACAAAATTTATAAAGCTCAAAAAACATAATACTGGGGACTGGAGAGATGGTCAGCATTAAGAACACTGCCTTCTTGCATAAGGACCTGGTTCCAAGTTCACACCCAACTAACTATCTGTAACTCCAGTTAGTTCCAGGGCATCCTACGTCCTTCTGACCTCCTTGGGTACTGCACAACATGAGTGCATTTACACACATGCAAACAATACTCTCATACACATAAAATAAAAATAGTAAATAATTTTTTTTCTCCTCAACTCTGGTGTGGTCAAGTTGACACTAAAGCTATCCAGCACAACTGACCCCTTGTCAACTTGACACACAAAATACATACACATGACCTTCCATTTCTTGTCCCCAAGATATGATGTTAACATAATAATATCACAACATAAGACAGCACAACCTTAAAAACCTCCACAGTCCCTAAAAAAAAATCCAAACACTTAAAAATTCACAGTCACTTTTAAAAGTCTCTTAGAGAGTGAGGATTAAAGACAATTTAGGTGAAGGAAGCGCTGGGCACATAGTAAGTGGCAGAATAGTTGTCATCATCCCTATCCTCTTGATTCTCCTGTCTCCTAGCAAGTCAGAAGAATCCAAACCTGCCTGTCTACTTTAACCAGCTAGCCCTCGGATCCCAGACAATGAAAAGATGGCTCAATGGACAGGGCAGTGATTCTGAGTTCTGCTGACCATTCGAACTGTCTGGAGATGGCCATTATAATTGCAGGCAATTGTCACCAGCACAAACCTAGATCTAGGAAGGGCTGAGCGGACAGTACACCCAACTTGTCTTGAAGGAGTCAAGGTGACTTCTGGGCACTGAGTTAGGAGTTTCTCTGGCCCTTTAATCTCTGTGTCCCCTCTCTCAGTACCCTTGCTCTGTTTCTACTTAAAAAGCATTGCAATAACAACTGGCTCGCCTATTATCCCTGAACATCTGTACCTCCAGCTCAGATCAGAATGGCATCTGCTCAGAACAGAACATCTTGTTATGCTGGGTCCCTCTTTCCTTTGGTGCATCGGAGGTATGGAGCAGATACTGACTCAAAGACCTACACTGAGTTAATTCAGTTATGGTGAGCTTTTACAAAACAGCTCCTCTCTCTGTTAACAGAATAGGGTTCTTTCTATGGGGTGGTGTTGTCAGTCCCTGACTTTCACCCTTTAATGGTTGCTTGATATCTGTAGGATGAACCCCCAGCCTCCTTAAAGAGGCATCCAGAGCCCTAATGGGATTCTTTTTTTTTTAATTTTTTTATTAATTTTATTTATTTCTGTATGTGTATGAATGTACTGTCTGCATGCAGTTTGTGCACCGTGTCGTGCAATGCCGCGGAGGTCAGAAGAGGGTGTCGCGACTCCCCTGGAACTGGAGTTCTCCTGGAATTGGAGTTTCAGATGGTTCTCGCTGCCATGTGGGTGGTGCTGGGGATCGAAACCCGGTCCTCTGCAAGAGCGGTCAGCGCTCTTAACCGCTAGGCCATCTCTCCAGCCCCCCCCCATGGGATTTACGGAGTCTGCTTGCCTTATCCTGTTTCCCTGGCTTTCCACTTACATTCACTTGTCCCCAACAGCTTCAGCTCCCTGCGGAGGATTTGTGTGCTTCCTGTTTGCTTTGATGCTTTTTTCCCCCCCAAAGCTGCTTGGAACTTCTTTCTCTGATGAGGTCACTTGCTGAATTTTTATTTTTCAGAACTCAATATTCCTCTTTTTGTGAAGCCTTCAAGGTTAATTTACTTCCTTCTGTGGAAACATATGAGCCTAAGAGGTGTATGTTCATTAATACTGGATTATGATAGATTATAGTCAATTTATTTACTTGCCTTTCTCTATGAAGTCATCTCCAGATGGCCATATATTAATTGTGACATCCAACAGATGCATACAAATTTCAGTCAACTGTTATTAAAGACCTACTAAGTGCTAAATTGGAGACCAAGATATGGTAAGCTCCCTATAGAGATGTCTATATTGCAGACACTGGGACCTGTGAGTACTACTTTGGAAACATTAAACATGGGATTAAAGGTCTGCAGATAGTGATGTGACCCAGGATTGGGCAGAGTTCTCAGTGTAGCCACAAGCATGTGTACTTACAAGCAACACAGGGCAGTATGAGACCTGAAGCGGGATGCTATGCCATCAGCCTTGCTGGTGCAGGGAGGAGACAAGAGCTGAAGAATGTAGCTCTAGAAGCTTGAAAAGGCCCAGAAAGATCTCCTGGGGTCTCAAACCAGAGATGCCAAGAGCAGTCAGAAAATCCAAGGAGAGGGAATGAACTAAATAAATAAAATGGGAAGGGAGCACCCCAGTCCAGAAATGGATAAACAGTCATAGCATTAGGAGTTAAAGAGGAGACACAGAGGGGGCCACTTCCCTCATTCATCACAATCTCTGTGGTCCTGGTCTCCTTACCTGCAGCGTGGGAATCGTCATATTGATGCCGTGGGTAGCAGTAGAGATGAGAATGAATCCAGACACAGCACCACCCATCATTCTCCTCAGAGCCAAGGTATGTGCCCTTGGTCTTTACGGATTATTGGGCTTATGATGACTAATATATGTTTGCCATAGAGTCTTGGGCCATAATTTGTCTGTAAGTTCATGTGTCAGAAACTGAATCCCGGAAGTTGCAGGTTAATAGTATTTGCAGATACGATTTAGGGAGTACTTGGGATTAGATGAGGTCATGAAGAAGGTGTGGACCCTTGAAGCATTGCTAGCTTGCCATTAGACATTTGGATAGGCACATTGTAGAGCCTCTTACATCTAGTCTCTACTTTGGCACTTAATAGGTCTTCAGTAGCAAAATTGGTTGAACTTTACATGACATTCTCAGCCTTATTATGATGCATCAAGTAGGCCCTCACCAGAGGCACAGAGTAGGCTATCCCCAGGCTCTTGGATTTTCCATAAATCACTATTTTTTATGTGTGTATGAGTGTGTGCACATGTGGTCTGAGTGCACATACATATATGTGCCTATGTGTGTGGAACCCAGAGACTGGATGTTGAGTGCCCTCCCAATCATTCACTTACCACCATACTTTTTTTTTTATGTGTATGAGTGTACTGTCTGCATGCAGTTTGTACCCGTGTCGTGCAATGCCGCGCAGGTCAGAAAAGGGCGTCAAATTCCCCTGGAACTGGAGTTAAATACAGTTTTCTTACCGCCATGTGGGTGCTGGGAATCAAACCCAGGTCCTCTGCAAGAGCAATCGGTGCTCTTAACCCATGAGCATCTCTGCAGCCCCAGAGGCAAGTTCTCTCACTGAACCTGAAGCTCACAGATTCTGCTAGCTGGCTTGCCAGTTGAGTTCAACGGATCTTCTTGTCTCGTGCCATCCCAATGCTGCAATTACATGTATGTGCTCTTGCACCTGGCTTTTACATGTTTTTTGTGGGGACCCAAACTTGAGTTGTTAACAACAACTGAGCCACTTTGCAGTCTCTGACACATCTATTCTTTATAAATTACTCCACCTGTAGTACTTGGTTGTTGTAACAGAAGACTACTCAAAACACCCTGTCACGTCTGAATGGCCCAGTGCTGTGTTAGGAAGCTTGTTTTGTTTCTCAATGTTGTTTCCTGTTGTGTTATTTATAGCATAAAAAGTACAGGGGCATTCTTCACTTTTTCCTAAATTAGTCAGAAGGAGAAATGAAATCCAAAATTTGAGTAGATAAATTTCCATCTGAGGTATAGCATCTTTGAATGGTGGCTGGTGTGTATGTCACATTAAAAATAGAAGCCCTCTCTCTCTGTACCCCCTCCACCTCCCACCCCTCCATCCACCTGACAGTTCCTATTCTAACCCCCAGAGGGACTTTGCTTTCCTGGGCAGCAGATCCAACCTGTGAGGAAGGAAGGGCAACTGTCTGGTAGGAATAGGGAGCCGGTGTTGTCAATTCATTAAGAAAAGGACTAGAATAGGAGCCTCTGTCAGTTGGATTGTCAGGGTGTAGTAGTGCACTGCCTTAATCCCAGCTCAGGAGGCAGAGGAGGTGGAATCTTGTGAGTTAAGCGTATTCTACATAGGGAGTTCCAGGACACAACTGGGGCTGCAGGGAGACCCTGTCAAAAAAATTAAAAAAAAGAAAAATGTCAAAAAATATATCACAATAACTTTGAGATTGGCACATACAAATGTTCTATAATTTTCTGTTGTACAGTATCACCTTGTAGCATTCTTTTTACCTATAGAATAGATTTTAAACATAAAAGTTAAGTGTGCTTCCCAAGTTATCACATACAGTCACCCAAACAGCCATGGGTGAATTTGATGAACTTGCCTTGATTCCACCTTAGCTGGGGTGTGGTGGCGCACGACCTTTAATCCCTAGCATCTTGGGGGCAGAGGCAGGCAGATCTTTTGATGAGTTTCAAGGCCAGCCTGGTCTACAGAGTGAGTTCCAGGACAGCTGGGAGCAACAGGGAGACCCTGTCTCTAAAGACAAAAAAAAAAAAAAAAAAAAAAAAGGCCGAAAAGCTCAGATTGCTCAAAATCAACCCTCTTGGAATATTGTAAAGACTATTTTATGATGGTCCTAATGAAACTTATCTTTAAGGCTGCGCAAAGGTTTTAATATGAGAGAACTTTCTTGCCCCCCCCATAGAACAAGGAAGAAATATGATGATATGAGGTCGTTCTTCAACTGTAAATTGGAGGACAACTTTTTTAGAGGTAATCTCTTATAAGCAGTAAAAACTGCCTTCTTTATGACTAATAGACATAAGGAACTGTGAAAGGATTAATTCTCTATTCAGAACCAAATATAATACTAAAAGTCTCTTTAAGCTATTGCACTTAGCAAAAATATATTTTAAATTAACAGGAGCTTTCTGAATCAGCATGGATTATTCTCAAAGGATATGTTGGCTAGGGGATCCAGGCCCCCACAAAATGTAAAGGCTCCTTGCCTCTAAACTGGGATACCTGCAAGAAGAGAGGTGGAAAGGCCCTGCTGTTGTCAGAAGCCTGATGTTAACATGGGAAGATGTATTGAGACCACAAATTGCAAGTGTAAAAGATGGTCTTGGGAATACCAGAGAGTGTTACCAAGTCCACTAACCCAATAAAGCAAATATGGGTCTCCTTGAGTCAAGCAACAGACTCCTCCATCAGCACCGCTACACTTCCTGCCCGGAATACTGTGCAGCAGAGGCAGCCATATGCCTGTATATCCCAAATCTAATTGGCTTAATATTAGCTCTCTCCTTTGAGGAACAACCCATGGCTGATGTCACAAGTTACATCCTCTAATGGTTAGGAGATTTATAAAGCTACAGTAAGATCCTGTCATATTTAACAGAGAAAAATGTAATTCATGGATTAAAACATACCATCCAAACATCTGTGTCTATACCAAGTAACCTACCATAACAATAAGTACTACTTTATACCTATATATCTAATTGCTTGTGCTTCATTATAGGATCTGAAAGGTTATTCCCTGGACAAACTGTCCAGCCCATGAAAGGAAACAGCCAGAATTGGACCAGAGTCCAAGACAAACAGCTCCAGAGAAAGTAGACTGTTTTGCTTCTCATCTACCTGTGTCCATTTTCTAAGCCTAGGGAAACAATCTGCCAGAAGAGGGGGAGTGGTAGAATGTAAGGGCTGTGAATTGGGGGTGAATGGTGAAACTCAAGCAATTAATAGGTTCTGGACACTCATTGATCAACTTGATTGACATACAAAGCCCCCAGCTGGATGGGTGGGACCCCATGGGCTGTATGGGTTTGGGGCACACCTGTTGGCAAGTTGGTTATTTTACATGAAGGGATGCTTGTACTCAATAAATTATTACTTCTATTGCTAAAAAAATAAAAAAAAATGAGGAAAGATGCAGGACGTTATGGGAGAATGCATGATCTGGGGTGGGGTGAGGTGGGGGGGGGAGGGAAAGGGAAATATGCCTGAACTGAATTGGAAAATGATGTTGAAATAACAGCATCAATTAAAAATGAAAAAATGAAAAATAAAAAAGAAAAGGACCAAGAAAGAAAAGAAAAGAAAGAAAGAAAAAAGAAAGAAAGAAGAAAGAAAGAAAGGAAAGAAAAAAGAAAGAAGTACTAACGCTAGGCGAGAAGTAGTCTGAGCTTTGGCTTTCCTTGAGAAGTTTCTTGATCCTCTTTGGATTTTAGTTTTACCATTTTAAAAATGTGAACTGAAAAGAGATCCACCTAATCTGCCTTGGTCTTGTGAGGGTTAAATAGATTTATTTTTTATTTCCTTATTTATTTTAATTTATTTTGGTCTTTTTGAGAAAGGGTCTCCCTTTTAGTCCCAGGTGGCCTGACGCTTGCCCTGTTAAGACCAGGCTGGCCTTGGACTCCAGAGATCCACCTGCCTCTGCCTCCTGAGTGGCTGCGGGAATTAAAGGTGCGGCACCATGCCTGACTCTACAGATATATTTTTTAATGTGGTGTATGCACGTGCATGTGTTTGTGTGCCCCAGCATGTGTGCAGGTTGCCCTCACAGGCCCATAGTGCATCAGATACCCTGGAACTAGAGTCCCATCAGGTTGAGCAGTCCTGATATGGGTGCTGGAGCTGAACTCTGATCTTCTGGAAGAGCAGTAAGTTCTTAACCACTGAAGCATCATTCAAGGATCTGGAAGAACATCTAGACTAGGGTTTGGCCAACATTTTCTCTGAAAGGCCAGATGGTGAACAAATTTTTTATCGTAGACACCTATAGTACTATATATTTATTATAACAATCATACTGTGCATTTTTTATTTTTAAACTTTTATTGATGTTTTCATTGACATTTCATACATGTGTAAAATGCATTCTAGTTAGTGTAATCCCCCACCCTCTCTAGTCCTCCTGCTGATACTTATTAACCTGTCCTCTTTCCCTTAGCAGTTCTTTTTTTTTTGTTTGTTTGTTTTTGTTGTTGTTTGTTTTGAAGACCTGTGGGGTTTAGCCTGGGTCATTCATCTGACCATGGGTTTAGATCTATCCCTTGGACCCTTGGACCCTTGGACCCTGGCAGGATCCTCAATGGATACATGACTAAAGACGGGGACTATGTCTATACATTATATACACATTTTTTTTCCTTGAGGCTTGAAGGACCCTGGAAGCTTTTGTAACCATAGGTCTCTATAGAAAGTTTTTAACTCTTGGGGGGGGGGGTCAGGGTTAGGCCTTGCTTGCTAGGACACTGGAGCTCCATAGGAGCCTGGCGTCACTCAGGCAGGCAGATTAGACAGATTGACTCTTGGGTTGTTGGAAAATTGATTTGCTGGTTTTTGGCAGAGGTGCTAGTGGCTGGCAGGCCTAGGCCTGAGCCCTAAACACTTGCAGGATGTGGCTGTCTGGGCTTGGGTTGCCCTTCGCCCTTGCAGCTGGAAGCCGCTCTGGCTCTGGGTCTGGCTCTGGTGCCATAATGAGGTCCTGTGTGGGAGGCTCAGGGTCCAGCCTTGCTTGCTAGGACAACCTGGAGCATGGACCGGGGGCACGGGCTAAGTCAGATTACCCCCCACCACACACACCCATACCACACACTGGAATTCAGGAGAGAGTATCCAAGTGGATTTGTTTTGGAAACCTCCCAGAACAGGAAGGAAGAGTGACTTGACTTCCAATATCCAGCATATAACGAAATTGAAAGCCTGAACCTAGACAAGTCAACAATCCATAACCAAGGATGGGATGGGAAAAAGCATCTGGAAGGAGGCAAGCAAAACAAACAACCTCAACATAGTGAAAAGACATTTGTGATTGGCTTCGGAATACAGGCAAAAAAAAAAAAAAAAAAGGGAAAACCCTCATGCCCTGGACATGGTGAAGGGTAGCATGGGAAAGGTGCAGGATAATTCTGCACGAAGCTCTACCAACCCTGCAGGAGATAGGTACAATGGGATGCCCCTGGAAGTGACCCAAGATAACAGATCTTAGAGGATAATTGCAGAACCTAGCAAGAGAAATTAAGAAAATAAGAAAAAGTTCAAAGGAAGCTAAGAGAAGATGAAAAACTCAAAAAGGATGAAGAGGGACAAATGACAAATTTCAGAAAGAATAAGAAGAGAAAGGCAAACTCCAAAGGAAGTAGAAACACTGAAAAGGGAAGCCAACCAAAGAAGTAGGGAGCACCAAGAAGGGTGGAGAAGGTCAAAAAAAAGAAATGGAAATACTACCAGAAAATCACAAGATGAAATGAAAAAGGAATAGAACACTCATCAATCAGAAGACAGAAAGGAAAAAGTCTCAGAAGTAGAATGGAGGGAAGCAGACAAGAATATCAGGTCGCGGAAGATAACACAGAGCAACAAAAAGCCTCAAATTAAAGAATATGAAAAATTTTAAATCACAAAAGTGGACACAACCAGGAAATATGGGACACTATGAAAAGATCAAATCTCTCAATCATAGGAATGAGATGAAGAGAAGACTCTCAGGAGAATAGTATTGATGCAGATCTTCAACAGAAATAATAGATGAAAATTTCCCCAAACTAAAAATAGAGCAACCACATACAAATAAAAGAAGCACTAGGACTCCAAAATAGACAAGATCAGGGAAAAGACTCCCCACATCATATCATAGTTAAAATGTTAGATGCCCCAAAACGAAGACAAAATTCTGAAGGCTACATACAAAAGAAACAAGTCACATACAATAGGAAACATTCCCTATCAGTGAGTACAAAAAACGACAACAACAAAAAAAAGGGAAACCCATAAGAATCACAACTGACTTCCTTGTGCACAAACCCCATGAAAGCAAGAAACTGGAGCACGCATTCCCAGTGTTAAGGACTAATGGATGCCAACCCCATACTTTTTATCCAGCAAAATATGTCAATTATTAGTTGAAAGAGAGCGAAATCTTCCATCGACATAAACAAGATGAATAGAATACATGTCGGGAAATACACTCTTCAGAAAATTGCTTTGAAGCAATTCAAAGGGCCGAAGAGAGGAGCAACTATTCCCAATTACACCTAGGAAAAGAAACGAATAGAAACATAAACCATAGGAGTAGAATCAGAGGGACCAAAAGTTCCAAATGGATATTACGGTGAAAGGAAGCAACATCCATTCTTCAATTATAACCTTAAACATTAATGGACTAAACTCTCCCAATCAAAGGACATAGACTCGGAGAATGGGTTAGGAAAGAAAATCCATCTATATGCTGTCTACAGAAACCCATCTCAATTTCAAGGATAGGCACCACTGTAAGGTGGAAGGGATGTAATAAAATTTTCAAGCAATGGTTCTAAATGAAAGCAGGTGTTAAATTCTATTTCAGACAAAATAGACTTCAAAGGCAAAGAAATCAAGAGAAAGAGGGCCAATTACGTCTTATTATGGGCCATTGGATGATGAGATCTCAAANAAAAAAAAAAAAAAAAAAAAAAAAAGAGAAGTAGGAAGAGCCTGTTCTGCTTTGGTTCCTGCCTCCAGGTTCCTGCCTTTAGTTCCTGTCTGACTTCTCTTGGTGATGGGCTGTGATGTGGAAGTGTATAAACCAGATAAGCACAAGCTGGTTTTGGTCAGAATTTTGTAAGCAACAGAAAGAAAATTAGGTCAAGCAGAGATTAGAACTTTCCAAACCAGGAGGACTTTCCATCAAACCCTCCTGCTTTTATTGAGTGGGAGGTGACAGGAAGTGGGAGATGGTCTTTTAGGGCCTGGCAGAGACATCCCAAGTGCTCTTGGTATGGACAAACTCCTGCATGAAAATGCCTGTCACCTGGGTGAGCAGATAACTGCACTGGTTTTGCTGGAAAGACACAAAGATTTATTTATTATTTTTAAATCCAGTTTTTTTATGGCACAATGGCCTATTTGTCAGGTCTTTTTTATTTTGACACAAAGAACATCATGACTTTCATATTTACCTTCTCAGACGAAAAAAAAGAAAAAGCTTTGCATTTTTCCAGCCTCTTAGCAAAGTGGGTCTTTAAGAATGGTAAACAAGTAAAGAACTGATATTTCTACAGTTGAACAAGGGCTTTATACTTTTAATCCTTCTTATAATTATTAAGAGGGATGGATATTATTGGCTGTCACTGATCCCTATAGAAAGTTGAGTCAATAGGCTGGAATTCGTTATAAGACTAAAAGACAAGGATTGATCAAGTGCAGAATGTGCTTGCTTCATTCAGCACAGGTGCCAGTGTGGTCTGCTGCTTCTCAAGCAGCATGTGTCCATTATTTAAATTTGATAGCATGTGATTTTTCTACTTGCCACAATGACAGCCATGTAGTGAGAGCTTAAATGTTAGCTCCAATGAGACTGGAGGGATGGCTCAGTGTTTACAAGTGTGCACTATTCCTGTAAAGAACCAGAGATCAGATCCTAGCACCCATGTAGCCACCTGCAACTCCAACTCTGGGGGATGCAACACCCTCTTCTGACCTCCACAGTCTCTTGCACTCACATGCACACACACACATGTGTACACACACACACACACACACACACATACATACACATAATTAAAAATAAAAGATATTTATATTTTTTAAAGACTTGAGAAGTTCTGGAAGGATATGGACAAAATGGAACCCTGTTTGTAGAAATGCAAAATGGCGGAGCTGTCATAGAGCACATGATGTAGGTACCTTAAAAGTTGCCAGGCTAGCCTGGTCTACAGAGCAAGTTCCAGGCCAGCTGGGGGGCTACAGGGAGACCCTCTCTCAAAAAGAACAAAAAAAAAAAGTTGCAAAGCAAACCACTGCATGATCCAGCAATTCTGTTTCTGGGTTCTTATTTCCAAGAATTGGAAGTAATATCTGTTAGAAAAACCAGCCACTCCATGTTCATTGCAACACAATACAATGGCCACGGTATAGGAAAAAAATTCCCAAATTCATCAATAATTAAAGGAAAGAAGAAAACATGCCATCTCCATTTGAAATGAGATATTTTTTAAAACTTTAAAAACAGAGAGGATCCTGAAGTCTGGGACAACACAGATGAACCTTGAGGATGTTAGGAGAAATGAAATAAGAACCTCAGGGGTGCTGGGATTAATGAAATAACCCAGCCACAGAAAGACAAATATCACAAGATTCTACTTTTGTCCACTATCTACTGTAGTCAAAGCATAAAATCAGAGAATGCCATATTACTTGTCAGGGGTTGGAGAAGAGAGTTGGAAAGTTACTGATCAATAGACAGAAGGTTTCTGGGAACATTTGAGAGATCTGGAATAAAACAGTGTAAACTCTAGTCAATCATGCTGTATTTTCCACTTAAAATTTTGTTAAGAGGGTGGAATATATGTTCAGTATTCTTGCTATAAGAAAACAAAATTTATAAAGCTCAAAAAACATAATACTGGGGACTGGAGAGATGGCTCAGCAGTTAAGAGCACTGCCTTCTCTTGCATAGGACCCAGATTCAATTCCCAGTACCCACACAACAACTAACAACTATCTGTAACTCCAGTTAGTTCCAGGGCATCCTACGTCCTTCTGACCTCCTTGGGTACTGCACAACATGAGTGCATTTACACACATGCAAACAATACTCTCATACACATAAAATAAAAATAGTAAATAATTTTTTTCTCCCTCAACTCTGGTGTGTCAAGTTGACACTAAAGCTATCCAGCACAACTGACCCCTTGTCAACTTGACACACAAAATACATAAACCATGACCTTTCCATTTCTTGTCCCCAAGATATGATGTTAACATTAATATCACAACATAAGACAGCACAACCTTAAAACCTCCACAGTCCCTAAAAAAAATCCAAACACTTAAAAATTCACAGTCACTTTTAAAAGTCTCTTAGAGAGTGAGGATTAAAGACAATTTAGGTGAAGGGAGCGCTGGGCACATAGTAAGTGGCAGAATAGTTGTCATCATCCCTATCGTCTTGGTTCTCCTGTCTCCTAGCAAGTCAGAAGAATCCAAACCTGCCTGTCTACTTTAACCAGCTAGCCCTCGGATCTCAGACAATGAAAAGATGGCTCAATGGACAGGGCAGTGATTCTGAGTTCTGCTGACCATTCGAACTGTCTGGAGATGGCCATTATAATTGCAGGCAATTGTCACCAGCACAAACCTAGATCTAGGAAGGGCTGAGCGGACAGTACACCCAACTTGTCTTGAAGGAGTCAAGGTGACTTCTGGGCACTGAGTTAGGAGTTTCTCTGGCCCTTTAATCTCTGTGTCCCCTCTCTCAGTACCCTTGCTCTGTTTCTACTTAAAAAGCATTGCAATAACAACTGGCTCGCCTATTATCCCTGAACATCTGTACCTCCAGCTCAGATCAGAATGGCATCTGCTCAGAACAGAACATCTTGTTATGCTGGGTCCCTCTTTCCTTTGGTGCATCGGAGGTATGGAGCAGATACTGACTCAAAGACCTACACTGAGTTAATTCAGTTATGGTGAGCTTTTACAAAACAGCTCCTCTCTCTGTTAACAGAATAGGGTTCTTTCTATGGGGTGGTGCTGTCAGTCCCTGACTTTCACCCTTTAATGGTTGCTTGATATCTGTAGGATGAACCCCCAGCCTCCTTAAAGAGGCATCCAGAGCCCTAATGGGATTCTTTTTTTTTAATTTTTTTATTAATTTTATTTATTTCTGTATGTGTATGAATGTACTGTCTGCATGCAAGTTTGTGCACCCGTGTCGTGCAATGCCGCGGAGGTCAGAAGAGGTTGTCAGACTCCCCTGGAACTGGAGTTCTCCTGGAATTGGAGTTTCAGATGGTTCTCGGCTGCCATGCGGGTGGTGCTGGGGATCGAACCCGGGTCCTCTGCAAGAGCAGTCGGTGCTCTTAACCGCTAGGCCATCTCTCCAGCCCCCCGCCCCC
>VZQC01012407.1:3006795-3046264 GCA_009823505.1 Rhizomys pruinosus | reverse complement strand
TCTGGTATACCAGAGAGTGCTACCAAAGGCCACTAAACCAATAAAGCAAATATTGGTCTCCTTGAGTCAAGCAAGACTCCTCTATCAGCATCAGCTACACCTCACCTGCCTGGAAATACTGTGCAGTGGTGGCAGCCATATGTCTGTATATCCCAAATCTAATTGGCTATTAGCTCTCTCCTTGGAGGAATAACTCACAGCTGATGCCACAAGCTTACATCCTCTAGCAGTTAGGAGATGTTATAAGCCACAGTAAGACCTTGTCATCTTTTACAGAAAAAATATAATTCATGGATTAGCATACCATCCAAACATCTGTGTCTATACCAAAGTAACCTACCATAATAATTAGTACTGTTTAAATATCTATATATATAATTGCCTGTGCTTCATTAGTAGGATTGAAAGGTTATTCTTGAACAAACTGTCAGCCCATGAAAAGAAACAGCCAGAACTGGTCAGAGTCCAAAACGACATCTCCAGAGAAAGCACACTGTTTTGCTTCTCATCCACCTG
Organism: Rhizomys pruinosus; assembly: GCA_009823505.1. Classification (NCBI taxonomy): domain Eukaryota; kingdom Metazoa; phylum Chordata; class Mammalia; order Rodentia; family Spalacidae; genus Rhizomys; species Rhizomys pruinosus. The sequence goes on along the minus strand of VZQC01012407.1, from coordinate 3,045,748 downwards.
TGCCCCTTTTCTAAGCCTAGGGAACAGTCTGTGGAAGAGGGGGCGTGGTAGAATGTAAGGGCTGCGATTGGGATGAATGGTGAAACTACAGTAACATAGTCTGGACACTTATTTGATCAACATGATTGTACATACAAGCCCCTCCAGCTGGATGGTGGGACCCTTGGGCTGTGTGGGTTTGGGCACAACTGCTTGCAAATTGGTTTTACATGAAGGATGCTTGTACTAAAAACTTATTACTTATTGTTAAAAAATAAATAAATAAATGAAAGTAAATGAAAAAAAGAGAAAGTTTTCAACTCTTTATATGGAGCAAAATCAGACACACAGAATGTAAATGCATGTTCAGGCCTGTATGCTTTGAAACATTATTTAGAAATCAAAGTTTGGGCATTAATTGGTTTATCCCTGTGCTAAATAAGTACTGGGATGTCTCCAAAATTACTGCAGAGATTCTAAGTCTGTATTTTAGAACATTGAGGTATCAATAGAATCTTTGAGCTAGCAGACTCTCAAAAATTCAGGTTGGTACCATCCATCTTTATTGTCCTTGGAGAACTGCTTTTGTGGACAAGCCAGTGGGAAGAGGGTAGGAGGATTCTTTTCTTTGGTCTTTAAACCTGCCAGCAATATTATATCATCCAAGTGTTCGGGTATTGTTTTTGTGAAATATTGGCCCCTTGAAGATTTCATTTTTATTGATCAAACTTTAGGGTGTTTGAGGATAATCCAAAAATAAATAATACACAGTGTGGTTCATTTCTCATTAACTCAGCCAAAATCAGCTGCAGAGTGAGAGAGCAAAAAAAAATATATGTGAGAACAGTTTGTTATAAAATATACATAGATCCAGGTAATCTAATTGCTTACTTTTAGTCATCCCTGAAGTCCTAGAGAATGTTCCTAGACAAGAGAATTTATGTGATGACTAGTACACAAGAGCCAGGACTTTATCTCCTCCTTGCTAGGTAAACAGAGGTGTCAGTTTAACAACGCTGTGTGCCCTGCAAACATGGACAGTTTCATGATCCAAATAAAACAGTTCATTAGTGAGCTTATTTCCTGATGTGCTATTAGCTGGAAGCCAAAATTAATGTGTTCTGTTAGGTTGCCTCCAGGAAACAGGAAAGGATAGAATTCTTTGGCAGTCAATTTACATTCTGTCACCTGATTATAATCCTTGCATTGTTTTGCTTTTTTTCTTGATAATATCACACCTGGGGGATTCTTCTGAGCTCTACACAGCTTAGAATTCTCAAATATAAATAGCATAGTATTGCCCCACCTTCAAAGCATTTTGTGAAATGCCTATACATCTGCTGCCCAGGTTATAAAGGTGGCACTGGCTTCTGTGGAACCTCAAAAGGACCAGGGCATCAGCTGCCAGGCTTCCTTTCAAGGCAAGGTCTAGTCATAGATGCACAGGTGCCTAGAGTCATTCTCTACACCTATGAACTCTACATGTGTTGATTCCAGTAACTGTGGAGTGAAGATACATCTTTTTAACATTTTATTTTACTATTTTTATTTTACTTATTTATTTTTATGTGTATAAGTATGTTGCCTGCATGTGTGTAAGTGTCCCCATGTCTTTCAGTGCCCATAGAGATAAGACGAGGGCACTGGATCCCCTAGAGTTAGGGACAGTTGTTAGCCACCATGTGGGTGTGGGGAATGGAGTGCTGGGAATTGAACCCAGATCTTCTGCAAAAGTGGTCACTGCTGTTAACCACTAAGCCATCTCTTCAGCCCCCTTTTTAATTTTTTTGTGTGTATGAGTGTATTGCCTGCATGTGTGCAAGTACACTCATGTCATGCAATTATGGTGGAGATCAGAAGAATGTATCAGACCTCCTGGAACTGGAGTTAGAGATAGTTGTTAGCCATCATGTGGGTGCTAGGAATCAAACCCAGTTCCTCTGCAAGAGCAGCCAGTGCTCTTATCTGCTGAGCCATCTGGCTGTTTACAGACTGGTGTGACTACAAACTCGAGAGTTGCCTTGTCCAGTCCCAATCTAATACTGATGGCCTGGAGGGGTTCTGGAGAGCTACTGGTCCTCAATCTACCTTGGGAGCCTGAAGAAACTGGCTCTCTAGTGAAGGACTCAGCACAGCAGCAGCAACAGAATAGATGAACTTGCCAGCAAGAGTGAAAGCCAGTGAGTAGAAAAGCAAAAACTTCCCTTCTTCCCCATCCTTTTTCCCAGACCACTGTCAGGAGGTGCTGCCTGCATTTAGGCTGGGTCTTCCCACAGCAATTTAAGCAATCAAGATACTCCTCCACAGACATGTACACAGGACAACCAGATCTAAACAGTCCCTCATTGAGGCCTTTTTCCCAGGTGATTCTAGGTTGTGTCAAGTTGAGAATTCAAACTATCATGGGTGTTATAAGAAATCTAATCTAATCTAATCTAAAAAGTATATGTGAGGATATGAAAATACTATATGTTCTGTGGCTTTTGCTAGGTATCCATAGGAGGCAAAAGAGTTATGCTGCCTGGACACCCACATGCATTCCGTGAGTACCGCAAGAGCTTCATAGGGTCAGCAACAGCAATTGTTATTTGAGTAGATATATGTTCTAGGGAAAAGATTAAAAGTCAGCAAGTCTCCTGAGTGTACAAAAAGGCTAACTTCTAGTCTTGTACATGGGATTAGAAGGACAACCACATAGGAAGCAGAAGCAGAGCTTCTTATGTGGTTGTCCTTCTAATGCAGCAGAGTGAAACACTGTGAAAATGCAGTCATTTCCTTTGTTCTCTGATTTCTTTTGGACTCCACTTGGCAATAGGAGTGGGTGGAAGGGGAAGTCATGGGCAAAGAGTTGCCTAATCCACGTGGGAATGAAGGTCTCTAGACTCTGGCTGTCCCATTGGAACATGTAGTTTTCAACATGAGTAGTAACGCCTTGAGCATAAAAGAATCAAACTACATTAGTCATAATATTTTCCCTAAATAATTACTGACATTTAGCCATGATTTAAACCCCTATGTTCAAGTCAGGACACTTAAAACGATCAAGCTGTGGGGCTGGAGAGATGGCCTAGCGGTTAAGAGCGCTGACTGCTCTTACAGAGGACCCAGGTTCGATCCCCAGCACCCACATGGCGGCCAAGAACCGTCTGAAACTCCAATTCCAGGAGAACTCCAGTTCCAGGGGAATCCGACACCCTCTTCTGACCGCCGCGGCATTGCCCGACACGGGTGCACAAACTTGCATGCAGATAGTACATTCATACACATACAGAAATAAATAAAATTAATAAAAAAATGATCAAGTTGTTGCATGACTTTTCATGGGAAGATGAAAAGAAGCATCTGTTCATCTTAGATAGGGAAACACCAACAGACCAAAAAAGAATTTCACCCTTGTCCACCATGCGGAACCAATGCGCGGATAGCGGTTACCGACTGACACTCAGATGATTCTAAGGCAGCTTGCACCACCAAAAGCTTTCATCTTAGCAGGAATGACAACTCATGAAATGTACTACTGAAGAGTCCCAACCGTTAGTCAACCCTCTCCCTGCCATATACGCTAGGTAGCACATACCCTTCCCAAGACAGGTGAATAGCCTTCAGTTAGGGCAGGAGGGAGTGATGACTAGAATCTTAAATGTGGGTCTGTGACCCCTCCTGCCTCCTTCTAAGAGAAAATGTTAGCAACCTCATAACTGTCACCTTAGTCCTGGCTGTCTGTCAGCTGCATGCTTCTGCTTATTTTCTGGTCAGGACTGCAGAGTTGAAGTATTCTATAGGTCACCAGCGATGTCTTCTCCATGGCAGTGATGTCATGCCACACCCAGAGGAAATAGGAATGTCCTGGGCATTTTGCGTAATTACCTCCTTCCCATCTTCTTAGTGAGGAAGTCTTGGGGGGTGGGCTTGGAATAGCACAACAGGTGAGTGGCAGGAATCTCAGAGTCTATGTGGGCTTGTATTTTCAGTTCCGTTAAGATACTTTCTTGCTTAAGGCTGAGCTGTCTAAGCAGCAGGGAAAATCCCACCCACCACAGTATCTTTTAAACCATGAGGGTCTGTTGACTCACAGGCTCCTGGTCTCAAATTATACACTGATTCCTTCTAAGTGGTTTTTCTCCCAGTGGTCCAGGATTCTCTGGTCAACACACCTATAGCAGAGCTCCCACCAAGTTCTGCCACCCTCGGGGATTGCCGCACCCCATGTGTGTCTTCTGTGTATACATTCCTATGGCTTGTGGATATCAATTGCCTTTCTCAGAATATGATTCTGCCCCATGTGAATTACCTGTTGGAAATAGAGACCCAGTCTCTACTTCACACACCATCCTTGCACTTAAAAAGCCCTTAACTTCTCAAATGGTTCACATACAGCCAGTTTGTAGTGCAGAGATGTGAATCTGAGATATATAGTAGTTGAGGGGTGGTGCAGAGGACTTTCAAGGAACAAGGAAAGAGGGAGAAGAGGGGTAACTGCCTTCGAAACCATGAGTCCCTCTCATGGTGTTACCTGGGCTCATCCATGGAAAACCTCCTGAGGATTCCTTTGTCTCCTCACACTAGCTAAATTCAGTAACTGAGAACTCAGGTTTCAGACTCTGAATTCTTGTATTTTTTTCTTATTAGTCAAAGTTCTCTAGAGAAACTAAGATAGAATGAACACTCAACAATTCCAAGTGTCCTGACCTGAACGTACGGGTTTAAATTGTGGATAAATATGGGTAATTATTTGGGAAAAAATATTGTGACTAAAAAGCAGTTCGATTCTTCGATGACCACGGCATTGCTACTCATGTTGAAAATTGCTGATATAAAACACAGAATGCATGTTCCAATGGACAGCCAGAGTCTAGAGTCCTTCATTCCCACGTGGATTAGGCAACTCTTTGCCCATGACTTCCCCTTTCACCCACTCCTATTGTCAAGTGGAGTCCAAAAGAAATCAGAGAACAAAGGAAATGAGCCATAACTGCATTTTCACAGTGCTTCACTCTGCTGCTTTTGTGTTTTTCTCAAGCTCACCATGTAGGCAAAGGTGTCCTTGATTTCTGGTCCTCCTCCCTCTACCTCCTGAGTGCTGGGATTATGGGTGTGCACTAATGCATGCAGTTTATGTCTCGTGCATGCTGGGCAAGTACTCTGCTGACTGAGCATGTTCCCAGCCTTCTCTCCTTCTTATGTGGTTGTCCTTCTAATTCCATGTGCAAGACTGGAAATTAGCCTTTTGTACACTCAGGAGACTTGCTCGCAGGTGTGTTCTCTCTAGAACATAAGACTATCCAAAATTTAAATCTAGAAGTTAGAATTTTTGTATTTAACAACTTTATACTGAAACAGCAAGTTCTATATTATAATATTTAGAAAATTTTTGGTTTTAAACTTCCTTTTCTGATTATCCAAGCAATGCATTCTGATTTTAGAAAATGCAGGAAGTAAGGAAACAAGAACAATAACAACAAAATACCCAAACAACATAAAGAATATTTAGAATCCTTTTCTTTATTTCACCAGAATAAGAAATGGAAATTCCCCCTTTTTAGTTGTTGTTGTTTTTGCTTTCTTTTGTTATTGTTGTTTTGTACTGTTTCTGTTTTCCTGTCCAAAAAAAAAAAAAAAAAAAAAAAAAAAAAAGAAATATTTAGAATCCCAAGCCCTGCCTTGAGAACTTTTAGCATTTTGGTGAATATCCTTCCAAATACAGAGACAGTACAAAACTGTTTGACAAGAATGGCTTTCCATAGGCCTTCCTATAATACTCTCTAATTCCAAAAACATTTCACAAATTATTTGATATCTATCTTGTCTTCACTTTTTCCTACTGTACCCGAGTTAAATGGCTATGGGTAAATTAATTATTTTTAAGTACTGAAAAATGCATTGATAATTTTTTTAAGAATTTAAGCTGCATTCATTTAATGGTTGTTGGAAAATTGCTCAAATGAAAAATTGCAAGAAATCTGTGATGCATGGTAAAAGAACACAAGATTTATCAAATACCTGAACACAAGTTGGGAGTATTATAAACTTATATGAGAAGTAAAAACAAATCATTTATTCACAAAATTTAAATTGATGATATTCAAAAAGGTAAATTATATAAATTCTGAGAATTTAAAAGAAGGTATAATCTGAGAAGGCTAAAATAACTTATCTAACACATTATTAGTGCCCAGTGCTAATCTGTGTACATGAATTTGAGGAATAAGCACATGGAATATAAAGAAGCACATAATATACAATAGAGGAAATAGGTTTCCACATTAATTTTTTTTTCAAATTTTTATTTATTTCTGTATGTGTTGAATGTACTGTTTGCATTGAGGTTTGTTGCACCCGGTCGTGCAATGCACGCGAGGTAGAAGAGGGTGTCGGATTCCCCTGGGAATGGAGTTCTCCTGGAATTGGATTTTCAGATGGTTCTTGGCCACCATGTTGGGTGCTGGGGATCGAACCCGGGCCTTCTGTAAGAGCGGTCGGCGCTCTTAACTCTAGGCCATCTCTTCCAGCCCCCTCCACACTGAATTTTTTTTAAACTGTTGTGCAAATTAAGTTTCTATTTTAATTTTCTTTTTTTTTTTGGTTCTTTTGAGACAGGGCTCCCTGTAAACCCCAGCTGTCCTGGAACACACTCTGTAGACCAGGCTGGCCTTGAACTCATAAAGATCCGCCTGCCTGCCTCTGCTCCCAAGGCTGCTAGGATTAAAGGCGTGCGCACCTTGCCCGCTTTTTTCTTTTTTTTTTTTTTTTTTTTTTTTTTTTTTTTTTTTGTATTTTGCTTATTTTTTAAGGGATCCTACAATATAAGAGCACAGTTGTTTTCAGATCACATTAACGTTGCTTAGTTTGCCATACAATTAGGTAATTGGTGCTAGTATCCACAGACGAGGGATACCATTCGTCGTTTGTTTTTCTAGGACTGTGTTACTTCACTCAGCATGGTATCTTCTAGGTCTATCCATTTACCTGCAAAGTTCATGATGTCATCTTTAAACTTAATGAATGAGTCATGGATAGTTATAAAACTAGCCCAAGCTAGCGGCCATGTGTGGCATATGCCTTATTTCCAGCACTAGGGAGGCAGAGGCTGGTAGATTTCTGTGAGATTGAGGCCAGCCTGGTCTACATAGTGAGTTTCAATCCAGCTGGGACTACAGCAAGATCCAGTTTCAAAATAATAATAAATTAAAAATTAAAAAGTTAGTTCAGGCTGGAGCAAATTATCTGTCTATGTGTCTGTCTGTCTGTCTGACTGACTGTCTGTCTATCTTTTTGTTTTTTGGAGCCAGGGTCTCATGCTATAGCCCAACTGACCTGGAACTCATTATGTAGTCCAGGCTATCCCCAAATTACTGGTAATCCTTCTATATCAGTATTCCCAAGTCCTGAGATTACAGATGTGAGTCATCACACCCAGTTATTTATTTATTTATTTATTGCCATACTTTATTTTATGGATGGCAATACAAATGACACACTGAAGAATACTATAATAGAATAATTTCATATCATTTTAAACAAGAGAAAAATAGGGAAATTTTCAGGTTATGAAATGCTTTCCTCTGCAGTCCTGACCAAAAAAAAAATTTCTTAAATCACCTTTTCTAAATGGGTCAGTGCAACAAATATATTCAATGACTCATCATGTCTAATTCCTTTATACTAATGGTCAATAGAATTACAAATAAATCCCAACTTTAATACTCACCCTACCCAGCTAATATTTAAAAGCAGTAAAAAGTGTGCTGTGCCTGGGAATATTTTTCACTTAATTTTCAATATGATTTCCGTATGGACCTACTTCTTTATTGTAAATGACTTTGACCTAGTTTAAGGGAAAAAAAATCTTAACTCATTCATCCATTCAAGAACTTTTTACTGAATTGTTGGCAGAAAGTAGAACATCATTAAAGGTTTCCTTGTTCATGGAGGTCATGTCGTAGTGTAAGAGATGTGGGACAGAGATACAAATATATAAATAAGTATTGAAAATATAAGCTATGCAGAATGCAGAATATTGCAGTGTGAGTGTGTAACAGAGTGATGTCAGGGTGAGATTATTTTCAGAGTAGATAAATTTGCTGAGAATGGTTTAAACTGGTGCTGGCCTTGAGGAGACTGGGTGAAGACTCTTCTGGGGAGAGGGCACAGTGAATACTAAAGTGCTCTGGAGTAATGGTCTCAGTCTGTTTCCAGAAGGTCATCATAAATAAAGCCATGGAGCTCAGAGTGCAAAGAACCAAATTTAATCAGGGTCCAGAATATGTCCATTTTGTGAGCCAAAAAAAGTCAAACTTTGCTTTGGTGCAATTGAAAGGCACCGGCAGTTCCACAAGGGGAGACATGAAGCTACTCATGTTTTCAAAACATGCTCTGGCTGTTTAGCGAAAACTGAAGTGCAGCCAGGGTCAACATCAAGAGTGATGAGTTAGGAAACTTGCAGGTCCTGGTGGAAGGAGATAGAGCAGATGTCACAGGGGCAGGGGAGGAACAGGATGCCTTTGCTTCTAAATTCCAGCCGAAATGAACAGACTTGTGCTGGAATGCAGGTAGGAGACGTGGAAACAGAATAGATTCAAGGCTGGTCCACGTGAAGCTATAAGAGGAGCGTCTGACAAATAGAATGACATGTTTGGGTACCTGTTATAATACAAAGCATCAGGGAAAAATGTTTTCTCCAGGGTGGAGTGATGGTTCAGTGGTTAAGAGCACTTGCTGCTGTTGCAGAGGTCTTGAGTTTGATTCCCCGCACCCACACTGGGCAGCCAACAACTGCCCGTCATTCCAGCTACAAGAGACTCCAATACCTCTAGTGTCCATGGGTGCCAGCATTCATGTGCACACTTGTGTGCACGTGTGGGCACGCGTGCACCCCCCCAATTTAAAAAAATAACATAAGATATTTTTAAATGTTTTCTGATAGTAACAGCACTTTCATTTATTACGTACCGAGCACATACTTAATGCTGATCCCTTTTCTTTTTGTATGTGCTGGGGGGATACAACGATGTACACTGAGTGAAATTCTATGCTCTTTATTTTGTTTACTAAATTACCAAATAGCCCATGTTTTCCATATGGTCTTTACCCCACTGAGATTTGCATTGCCAAGGAAACAGATTGTTAAGCAAAGGCACCACAAATAAATCCTATTAAACATGCTATAATTCAAAGAAAATGCACAAAGCCAACCAGCACTTGTGTTTGGAACACTGGCTTCCAAGTGCCCCCTCTCCTAATGCCCAGCTATGTACTTAATAAGATCCAACATCTAGACGCCTGTCTAATACCACACAGAATTCTAGGCTTGCACATTCTTGCCCCAAATCCCTGTTCTGAAGGTCAGAATTTTTAATTAATCTCACCAATTGGTATTTTCACATAATAAACTCTGGGAAGGCCGCTAGCCTCAGATGGTAGAGGGGGAAAAGGGATTCAATTGCTTTGCCTCTGTCACAGTTTTCCTATGTAAAACATCAAATGCAATTACTTACATATCCATGTATAGTCAAATCTGGCTGGACAGAGTCCAGAATGAGAGAGTTCAGAAGCATAAATTGAGAGGTCACAGATGTCAAATCCACTTTACACATGAGGGCCCTGAAGCTCAGCAGCATGGATTTATTTCCCAAGGTCATATGGCTTATTAATGGGCAGTCCTGGGGCAAGGCTCACTTTGCCACTCAACAACTACTGCTGTTTTTCTTTGTCTCAAGGTTATTTCTTTTACCAAACATCTTCCTTTTAAAAATTATCCTCGTTATAATTTTTCACATTCTCTTCTCTCTTACCTGCATCCTCTCTGTTTCTTTCTTTCTTTATTATTTATTATTTTTATGTGCATGAGTCTGCATGTAGGTTGGTGCACCCGTGTCGTGCAATGCCGCAGAGGTCAGAAGAGGGCATCGGATTCCCCTGGAACTGGAGTTAAAGATGGTTCTTAGCTGCCATGTGGGTGCTGGGAATCGAACCCGGGTCCTCTGCAAGAGCAGTCAGTGCTCTTAACTGCTGAGCCACCTCTCCAGCCCCCATCCTCTTTGTTTCTAGTCTTCCTTCCTGACCCCATTGCCTTATTCCTCCTCCAACCACTGCTGAGATGCCCAGACTTCTCCAGTGTGGTGAATTATTCAAAGTCTCCCATCTACTGTAATCTTTCACTTAATTACTGTTTTTCAGACTCATCTCGGTCCTTACGAAATAAGGGCAAAATGGTACACACCTGTAAGTCCAGTGGAGGCAGGAGGATCAGGAGTTCAAGCCACCTTCTGCTACATGGACGAAAGGTGATGGAGCAGATGGCAGAGCGACATGGGGGGAACAGCACTCGAGTGATGATGAATTGCAGCCAGAATGGATAAACTTGAGCTGCAGTGCAAACAGGGGACAAGGAGGCCAACCTGGGCACATGAGACCTTTAAAAAAAAAGGACTATCTACTATATATCATAATATATAATAATATATATATATATATATATTTACAGATCAAATTATATTTTGCATAAATATATTTTCCAATCCAGCACCCATGGGTTTTGCCATGAGCCTGTCCTCACTTGACCCTTGTCATTTCATTAAAAAACATTCAGTGAAGTGAGAAAAATGTAATTGGAACCAGTGTACCACAAATGAATGCTTATATTAGGAAAACTCAGGGCTGAGCTTATTGGATGCAGAAGATGAGTCCTTGTGCACACTAGATACCAGGTGCTAAGCAGATGCAGTCCTTCAAAGGAAGTGTCATGGTGGAGGTAAATTGGGGAGGACAGAGCAGGGCAAGTAAGGCATGGAATACAGCATCCATCTGGGTGCTAACTGGGAAGAAATGGACAGAGCCTTTTGAGGATGAGAAATATTCAATTTTAAGTTCTGTTACCACATGCTGTGTTATAAATTGTCTTTACTATGCTGGTGCCTCTAACTCAAGTCACTGAGTTTCATAAAAACAGAAGGGGTCTCTACGTTGGATTTGAGTTGACACTATGGTAAAGGGGATAGAAAGACTTTAAGATGCAAAATGTAGAAACAAGCATCACTGAGGCTAGGTGATTAGAAAAAATGGAAGCCTTGAAGTATTTGAATAAATATTGAGCAGGACACTGAACTTCACACTGGAATTATTATAAGGATTTAAGTCAAGTTCAACTAGAACTGATAGGGGATAGCCGCCAAACCTAGGTCATGCATTAGGCAGCTTTCTTTCACTGTGAGAAAACACCTGAGGGAATCAACTTCAAATGAGGAGTGGTTTATTTTGGCTCCGGGCTTTAGAGGTTTGGGTCCATGATTATATAGCCTGATGATCTGGGCCCATGATAACCCACTACATCATCTTAGGACATGATGATTACTGTCCACATGACAGAATCCAGAATTACCTCTGGGCATGCCTACAGGAGATTATCTTGATTGCATTCAGAGGTGGGGAGATCTGATTACTCTGGGTGCTGTCACTCCCTGGCCTGGATCCTGGACTGTGTAAGTGGAGAAAGGAAGCCTGTAAGCATGTTTTCTGTTTCTTGAATGTAGATATGATGTGATCAGCTCCCTCCATTTCCTGATGCTGTGACTTCCCCACAATGATGGACTGTTACCAAAAATAAACCCTCTCTTCCTTAAGATGATTTTGTCAAGAGTATTTTATCACAGCAACATGAAAAGTAACTAATACAAGGAAACATATGATGAAAGAGTCCTGTTTACCTCATGGTGAGTAGAAGCAGAAAGGAAGAGGAAGAAGCCAAGGAGAGCATATCCCCAATTACCTTACACTAAGCCCCATCTCAAAGATTCCATGACCTGTGAACAGCACCAAAACCTTTAACTAAACCTTTAGTGCATGAAACTTTGGGAGATACTGCAGATCCAACTATAATTTCAGACATTGGTTCTAGATGGATGAAGATCTGATTTTTGTCTTCTGGTATTCATTCATCAAGGAAGTCAGGTATGAAAATAGCAAAGTTATAAGGGAGCTCTGGTTAAGATAGGTGCTGAGGGGAGTAGGGAGATGGCTCAGTAGTTAAGAGCACCAGCTGTTCTTGCAAAGGACTCAGATTTGATTCCCAGCACCCATATTTGATCACAAATAACTGCTTCTCATTAATTTATATTTTTATTCAACTAATATCCATTAAACATCAGTTATTTGCCTATCGCTGTGTTGCAAGCTTAGGGTACAGTGAAGGGTCATATTTGACTCATGACTCTGATACTGTGGAATTTGAATTCTGGAGGGAGATAGAAATGCTAATCAAAGAATAATGAAGAATAGGTCCATGATAGCAAGAGAGCCTATGACCAGGGAAACTGAACTAGTTAAGATGATAGAAGAGGCATCTATCAATAATGAAGAGACATGATATCCTTCTCGGTTGAGGGATCAGGTTGTGTAAGAGTCCTGGCATCCCTGAAGTGAACCAAGGCCAGTGCTGGTTGTAGAGTGGAATGAGCAGAGGAAAAAGTACATAGTACAGTACCCAGTTAGAGTCCCACAGGAGTCAGAACAGAGAATTGATTTGCCTCACCAATGTTTCCAATTAGAAAAAGCAATGAGAGGGTTTTGGGTGTCTCACACAAAGTGTGATCACATGTAAATGTTGCAAAAATGCTATTGTAGAAGTCAGAAGGGACAGTGGTATAGAAACCAGATAGATGCATGCAGAACTTCATGATGGCTAAACTCACTTGATGTCCATATTGCTGGGAAGTACCAGGCTGGGAAGACCAGCATGTAAATTGAGTGGGATAAGAGATGGGATAACAGCTCAGCTAGTAGAGTGTCTTTGGCTTTATCCAGAAGGAAACCCTATAGTAAAGATACAAGCAGTGTATTTGACAGATACACGGCACAATGGTCTAAAAATGGAGACAGCAGAAAACTTATAAGTTATTAAACCATCCACCAGAGTATGCAAATGGGGCTTGTATACTCACAAACACATGGTATCGGGGTACCCCTCCACAAGGGGCTGTTGAAGTACCATGTCCCATTAGTCCTAGAGGACATGAGGGAATTGCCAGCTTCCTTCTAAGGGTTTGAGAAAAGGCCTTTAGGAGCAGAGATCTAAGCATTGGCTGTTAGAAGTGCTCCAGGATCAGTCCAAAGGTAGACAGGGCATGCACTGTGTCTGTGTGAGGGAGAGGGCTAAAACACACAGTCAGGAATCTTGCATTTTTGAGTTGAACCATTGAGATAAGAAATATTGGGAAAGCATTGCATGCCAGACATTTCTGGGTATATTAGTTTCTTTTCCTGTTGCTGTGACAAAAATACCCTGACAAGAACAACTTAATGAAGGGTTTATTTCAGATCACAGTGAGTTGACTTGAGTCTTCAGAATCCCACTTCATTCCTCATAGAACCCAAAGGTAGCCCTGTGGAGCAGTCGTGGGACAAACTGTGGTGGGGAGAAGTGAGAAGAGCTGGGGAAGCAGGCCCCTCAGCTATCAGAGGAGATCCACCTCCATATGTGGCTGGCACCGGGTTTCCCATCATCCCGCTTTTCCAGGTTAGCTGAGCCTGTATCTCACAGCAAAAGGGAAAATGGCTGATCCACTCACGTCCCTGCCTCTGTCTTCACATAGCTTTCTTCCCTGTGTCTCAAACCTCTCTCCATTTCATTTATAAAGATGTCAGTCACCAAATTTAGAGCTCTCCTTAAGACCTGTAAGTTAATTCTACCTGCCAGAACTCTATTTCCAGGTAAGATCATATTTACAAACAAAGAGGATAGGATTTAGATATGTCTTTTGTGGTCATTATTTAACTCACTGAGATGGATGCTTACAACAGGCTAAGAACATTAACAAAAAATATTCCACTATCTTCAATTGACCATTTTGTTGGATGTAAAGTGGTGTAAATTGATACCCAGGCAAAAACTGTAGACCACTTCTCAGAAGGCCTTTGGAAGAGCCCAGAAAATCTAGCAGATTTAAAAGAGAAACTTAAGGCTGGTAGAAAGAACTAAAACCAACATACAGTCAAGAAATACATGGAGATAAGTGAAGGTGAAAAAACAATCAGAAGGAAAACTTAAAATTTTATGTTAATAATAAATGAAAAAAATGACACAGACATGTCTGTGATGCTATGATAAAGTGGGCAGTAAAAGCCCAAAGATGTAAAATGGAAGAGAGGAAAAATTATATATGGTCAAAGAAATACCAGTCCAACTTTACACCTATAAAATAAAAATTTATGGACTTGAATATGAGACTTTAAAAAGAGGAGCTTTAAATTGCCTGGGAAAGTATTTCTCCTTGCAGCTGTACCTGGTGGGACCTCTGACAGGGCAACCACTGGTTAAAGCAAAGATGTAGTTCTTCCAATTATTGACCTGTCAACTTGGCCTTAGTGGATTCACTCTAAAATCCTTCTGAAGTAAGCACCGTCTCCTGGAATAATTCAAAGTCCTGGTACAATCAAATGGGTTTTACCTAGTTCTGTAAGTATTACCAATGACGCCATAGGTCATGGGTTATCAAATTAAAGGTTACTTTAGGGTTTGGTATTGACAGTTACCTTGCTCCATTCACTCCAAGGCAGGGGAAGTCAGATTGAGGAGTCTCAGCATGTCCTAATCATTCCTTTTCAGGGTCTGAGCTGGAATAAGAGCAAACGTGCAGGTAAAATGTGTCGCAGCAATATACAGAGGAGCATGGTGGAGCGTCCATGCCAAGAAGTGGTTGAAGAAGGATGCACCGGGTGAACTGACCTGCTAAGGTTGAGCCATCTTCAACCAGGAAATGACGTGGGCAAGTAAGCGGGCAGGGATGGGGAGGCAATCAGTTCAGAGCAGAATATACACAGAGACCCTCTCAGGAACCCCAAGTGTGTATCATCTAAGATAACTGGGAAGGGGAGATGACCACCCTAGAAATTTCACTGAAACCTGATGTTATTCTGAAGAAGCTCCCTGGGAATGGGGTGGGGGTGGGGTGGACAATGACAGCTTTGGTCTTGTTTAACCACCTTCTCTAAGGGGTGGACATATGTTTCCCTATCTCAATTCTTTCCATTTTAAGTTTTCTTTCTTTTAAATTGTGTGCGTATGTGTGTCTGTGTGTGAGTATGTGCATGTGTGCAGGTGTCAGCAAAGGCCAGAAGAGGGCATTAGATCCAGTGGAGCTGCAGTTGTGAGCAGCTGTGAGCTGCCCAGTGTGGGTGCTAGGAAGTAAACTCAGGTCCTCTGCAAGATCATTATCCACTCTTAACAGCTGAGCCATCTCTCCAGCCTCCTCGTCCCCCCCCCCTTTTTTTTTAAACTGGAACTCTGGTATCATGAATGAATTGTGAAATTAGCAAGTGTGCCAGCACTGTCATTTATTAATTAGTATGTCCTATTTTAATTAAAATCATCCTAGCTAATTACCCATTGCACTGTGTGTACCGCCAGCTGAGTAAGCTGGAAGACATGATTAAGGCAAAAATAAACTCTGGGCTCTTCCCACTTCATTAACTTTTCCCCGCTTTCCCTCACACACAGGAGAAGTGTAAATTGAACCTTCTCTTTCTTCATTTTGGGGTGAGCAGTAGAGATTATAGAGCATGAGCTTTGAAATGTGTACATTTAGATTGGGTTGTTAGCTTCGCTGTTTATAAACTGTTGTTTCTGTCACCTTCCAGTCATCCAGTCTAAAACCAGGCACCATGCTAGTACTTACCAGACAGAACGGGTGTGAGGGGTAGATAAAGTAATTGAAATGAAGACATGTAAGTCTGGTTGTTTGAATGTGAGTTGTCTTTCAATGGTGTGAACACTTGTTGGTGGCGCTATTTTGGGAAACATCTATTCTTTATGGGATGGGACCTACGTGGAAGAAGGTTATATTCAATTGCTAAATCATTCTGGCAGTCTTGGCATCCTTGTCTGTCACCATGTGCATGGTCTCTACCATACAGTTCCACTGCCACAGACAGAGATTCTCCGCCATACTTTCCTGTCTGTGATGATGGCTTGAAATCCTCAAAAACCATGAGCCAAAGAGTTCTTTCCTCTTTTAAATTGTGAGGTGTTTTGTTTCATCAACAAAAAGTGATTAGTATAAAAGGAGTTTAATAACCTGTTGTCTCTATTATCAAGCTCTCTAACCCACTCTTCTAGGTGTTATCTTCTGATTGGTCAGCTTTAGGTTAGTCAGTACCACATCTTCCTGGAAGCTTTTCCTATGTTTCAGATCTGATTGCTGACCTTCCTCTCTTTGTGTTTTTATCCCTATCATATGACAGCACTTACTTGAGCCCTCTATTTAGGTGCAAATTCACACATTTCCATTAGTAAGCACTTGTGGTTAAGATTCAAATGAAAGTATTTTTCTCTCAGTGTATGTAGACCACATTTTCAAACGGATATCAAGTTAGTAGAACATAACACTTATTAAATTGATAGGATGGGATTGCATCACAAACAAAACTGTTAAGTAGCTCTTTCTACCTAAATGGGCCTTGAAAAAAAATTGCTGAGGTATGAAGGGCTCTGTGAACTGAAAAAAAGTTCTAGAACTAGCACAGGAAAATGGTAAAGCTTTAAGCCAGGGAGTTAACAATGCATATTACTATTGTTATAATAGGTTATAAGTTATAAGTTACTACAGTACTATCATTAGCCAGGCCTACCATCCCAGCTACTCTGGAA
The DNA here is from genome assembly GCA_009823505.1 of Rhizomys pruinosus. Classification (NCBI taxonomy): domain Eukaryota; kingdom Metazoa; phylum Chordata; class Mammalia; order Rodentia; family Spalacidae; genus Rhizomys; species Rhizomys pruinosus. Next base: position 3,029,130 of record VZQC01012407.1, on the reverse strand, counting down.
ACTGAAGCAGGATGATGGCCAAGTTCAAAACCTATCTGGGCTACAGAGTGAGTTCAAAGCCAGCCTAAGCTATAGTGGGACCTTGTCTCAAAAAGTAAAAAAGATAAATGGCTGGGTATGTGTCTCAATGATACTGTGCTTTTCCAGAAAGCATGAGACCTTGAGTTGAGTCTTCAGTATCACAAACCAACAACATTCATACCTAATAAATAGACAACAGTACTAGCTAACAAGGAATCAAGTACTTACAACTTCTGGACATTGTTCTGAACACTGCCCTGTTCTTTAAATAAAATGGTCACAGGTATTAAATCATTTAAATGCTTGACATCTGTAAGCAGAAAGTCCATCCATCCTTCTATGTTGCAGCAGAGGCCAGTAGACTACCAAAAATGTCCTTCAGGTTACAGGATGGTGATGCTAGAGGTGTTACGCTTGCCGGACTTGAGGCTCTAAACTTCTCTACTGGTGGTGCTGGGCTGTAGACCCTGAGTTGAGGCTATCTCCATGGCAGAATCATTCACAAAATCAGACTGGAGACAGGAGATATTTGGAGTTATCTGAGTAGCCCACACAGACCCCTGCATGTCACAGGGTACTAGAATCCTGGTGTTTGACCCATGGTAAAATAAAAGGAATTGTGGACTGTGGTGGTTTGAATGAGAGTGTCCCCTCATAGGCTTTAAGTATTCAGACATTTTGTCTCCAGTTGGTGGCACTGTTCTTGGAGGTCTTAGAAGGTGTGGCTGTGCTGGAGGAAGTACAATATTGGGGGCAGGCTTAGTGAGCTTAACAAGCCTTGTGGTCTCCAGTCTCTCTCTCTCTTGACAGTGCTTATTGTGAGATGTGAACCTCGGCTTTCTGCTCCAGCTCCAGCCACCATGCCTCCCATCCCAATGGACTCTAATTCCCTGGAACCATCAATCATAAGTTCAAATAAACTCTTCCTTTTATAAGTTCCCTTGGTCATGGTGGTTTTATCACAGCAACAGAAAAGTGACTAATACAGTTATTTGGTACTGAGAATGGGGTGTTGGCTGTGAAGAACATGACCATGTGGATGTTTGGAGAAATGTGGAAGACTCTGGAACTTTGGGTTAGAAAAGCTGTTGACTACTTTAAGCAGAGCTTAATGGGCCATTCTAGCAGAAGCCTGGAAGAAAGCAAAAAAATTTGAATGAGTGTGTACTCCCATAGGTTTTAAGTATTCATACATTTTGTCTCCAGTTGGTGGTACTGTTCTTGGAGGTCTTAGAAGGTGTGGCCATGCTGGAGGAAGTACGTTATTGGGGGCAGGCTTAGTGAGTTTAACAAGCCTTCTGGTCTCCAGTCTCTCTCTTGACGGTGCTTATTGCAAGATGTGACCCTCGGCTTCCTGCTCCAGATCCAGCCGCCATGCCTCCCTCCACAATGGACTCTAATCCCCTGGAACCGTCAATCATAAGTTCAAATAAATTCTTCCTTCTATAAGTTCCCTTGGTCATGGTGGTTTTATCACAGCAAGAGAAAAGTGACTAATACATGGACCAAGGCACCAAGTTTACTTTGCTTTCCTTAAAAAACAAATACTCTGGGGGGATAGGGTGGGGGACATGGGTCTAGATTTGATAAAAAAATATAAATAAATTTTAAAAATCCAGAAAAAAATACTGATTATTGATTACACAAATTAACAGATTTTGTAATGGTTTTGTTTGTTTGTTGTTGTTTGAGACAAAAGTCTCCCTATAGCCCCAGCTGGTCTGGAACATGCTATGTAGACCAGGCTGGCCTCAATCTCACAGAGATCCACCTGCCTCTGCCCAAGTGCTGGGAGTAAATGTACGTGCCACAAAGCCTGGCCTTCATAATGCTTTTTGCTTAAGCATAGCATGATTTTGACTAATTCACTCCCCATTTTCCATCCCCATCCTGCTAGACCCCTACCTCTTCCCAAATAACTCCCTTTGTATTCTTAAAAATATTTTATTATTTTTATTTTATGTGTTTAAGTGTGTTGCCTGCATGTGTGTAAGTGCATCTGTGTTGTGCAATGCCCGTGGAGCTCAGAGGAAGGCAATGGATTCCCCTGGAACTGGAGTTATGGACGGTTGTTAGCCACCATGTGGGTGCTGGGGATCGAACCCACATCATCTGCAAGAGCAGCCAGTGCTCTTAACCACTGAGCCATCTCCCCAGCCCAGCCCCTTGTATTTTTATGTTATAAATATACCACACACATATGAGATTCACATGAGAGAAAATGTGACATCTATCTCTCTGGGTTGTCTTAGTTCATTTAACACAGTGTTCTCCATTTCCATTCTTTTCTTGCAATGATGTCACTTATTCTTCTATATGGCTAAATAAAACTCCATGGTATGGCGAGACCATATTTTCTTTATCTGTTCATCTGTTGATGGAACCTAGGCTGCTTCCATAACCTGACTAATCTGTTGGTCTTCTGTGTTTGTATCAATCAATCTTAATAGATCTAATCGATGATCCTGATTACAATCTTGAGAGGATGGGAAAGAGAAAGTACAGAACCTCTTGGTTTTAGTTGGCTGTGTGGGCTCCAAACTACTACCCTTGAGGGTGATCTGGTCAGTGGTTGTGTGGACTCTCTTGAGATCTGTGCCATGCCGGTAACTTTGTGTGTGTGTGCGTGTGTGTGTGTGTGTGTGTGTGTGTGTGTGTGCCTATCTGCGTCTGTAGCTGTGTGTCTCTGTCAATGTCTTTATGTGCATGTGTCAGTATATGTTTATGACTATGTGTATTTGTCTATGTCTATGTGTGTATGTGTCTGTAGGTCTATATGCATGTGCATATAGAGGATAAAAGACAACCTTAGGTGTCATTTGTTATGTACCATCTGTCTTGTGGGTGTCACAGTCTATGGTTGTGTCTGTGTCCCTGTGTGCGTGTGTGTGTGTGTGTGTGTGTGTGTGTATGTATGTATGTATGTATGTCTATATGCACATGCTTGTGGAGTAGATAGATGACAACCTTGGCTGTCATTACTTAGGTGTGTGTGTGGAAGGTGTTTGTAATGGGGTTCACTCTCCCCATATAAGCGCATGTAGAAGCCAGATGTTTACATCAGGATATCTTCCTCAACCACTTCTACATTTTAGTTCTTGAGACAGGGTGTCTCACGGGATCTGGAGCTGACCATTTCAGTTGGACTGGCTGACTGACAGTGAGCCCCTGGGATCCACTGGTCCCCACCCCCATCACAGGACTGCACTGCTGGGCTCTGCTTTTGTGGGTGCTAGGGATCTGAGCTCAGGTCCTCTTGCTTCAGCAGCAAGCCCTTTAGTGACTGAACCATCTCCCCAACACTCAATCTTATATTTTGAAGTGAAGTCTTTCACTGGCCTGGAATGTTCCATTTGGTTAGGCTCGCTGGCCAGGGAGCCTCACAGGCCCACCTGCTTCCATCTCTCCACTTACAAGCAAGCGTTATCACACTTGACTTTTCTGACATGGGTCCTGGGACTAGCACTCAGGTCATTACTCTAGCACAGCAAGCGCTTTACCAATTGAGCTATCTCTCCAGCCCCAATAGCTTGTTTTGATTTCCTCCAGATTGGATGTTTAATTAGTGCCCTGAGCACAGATGTAATAACATAGTAAAAAAAAAAATGGGAGCCCAGTGCTGCCATCACTTAGTGTGTAGCACTCTAACTCGGGTGTCCCATCACTTAGTATGTAGCACTCTAACTCGGGTGTCTTTGAATGGGAGCCTCTGCACTGACCCTCCTCAGGAGGCAGACAGGTCTGTGCAGTTCACATCAACAAACAGTGCAAAGGGCTGCTTTCTATAGCACCAGGGAGGTCAGCCATCTACCCAGCAATTACACTGCTGTCAGATTGTAAATACACATTTGCAAATGCCTCTGTAATTGTTTAGAAATGGCTCAGGCCTGCTCATGCAGGGCTAGTTACAGAATGTTAATGGGGATGCTCACCCAGCATCTGCTTTCCTGGTTAGATCCAGATTTGTGCCATTTAAACATTTATGGGCATAAAGCAGTGGACCGGGGGCACTTGCCTCTGCCAGGTTTCAGAAAATAAAAAGTCAGCAGCAATGGACACTTGCCTGGCAGATTGATGGGTTCATGCGGCCATCAGATTTTTACCTAGAGCTCTGAACAATCTAATACTACTACTCAGTAAGATGTGAAATTACCATCATAGAGCTGTGGTTAAGTGGCTTCATTCTCAGGACTCTGTAATCTTGTGAGGTACAGTTAACATCCTGATTAAGCAGATCTCAGGAGGAGGAATCAGATCTCAGGGTGCAAGGTTCAGAATGCTTATCCTACTGATTTGGGAGATGTGTGTTTGAAATAATTGTTGTTTTTCTTTTCTCGTGACACCTTGGTTGATGGATGGTTATATTTGGAGGTACTTAAACCTCCTACGTTCCTCTGTTTAGCTGCTTTGGACGTCTGCCACCTGCCTTCTCCTGTGCCCATAACATCCTATATACTTCACAGGAATTTTCATGTTAAGAGTCAGAATTGGGATGCCACTTCTGTTTGTAATACCCTGAGCTCAGAAGAACATCCATCTAGCCATTTTCAAGTATTGTATTAATTTAGGGTTGCATCCATATTGCAATGAACGGACCCCAAATTACAGTGCACAGAGATGACAGAATTTTATTATTGTCTTCGGTCACTGACCCTGGAGAACACCTCAAGTCTAAGAGCTGCTTTGCTCCACAGAGTCACTCAGAGATCCGAACACTGGTCATTCTTTTGGTTTTTCTATTTCCCTAAGATATTTCTTTATCTACGTCATCAAGACTGGGTTGTAGATAAGTCTATGTTGCAGGTGACAGAAGGAAGAAAGTGGGACTTCCAGGGGAGCTGGCTTTTCTCTTAAACTTGACATGGCCTGCAATGTCAACTTTCACTTATATTACATTGCCCTGAGCTAAATCCCCCAGGTCCATTTAATGGCAAAAGATACTGGGGAATTCTTTGTATACTTGGGAATCTGCAGACCCTGCTTAAATTTCACTGCCATGGAATCAAGGGAGATTCCAGTGTGTGAGTGTGTGTGTGTGTGTGTGTGTGTGTGTGTGTACATTTACGTGGAGGTCAGAGGACCACCTCCAGGTGTTGTTCCTCACCTTTTTGAGACAAAGTCTCTTCCTGACATGGAGCTTGCAAAGCAAGTTAGGTTGCCCATCTACTGAGTCTCAGAGATCCACCTGCTGCTGCCCCTGGAGCACTGGGATTCCAAATGTGCACCACCAAGCCTCACTCTTTTTATGTGGATTCTGGGAAATGGAATTCAGGTCATTGTATTTGCCAGATAAGCACTTTAAGAATGATTTACAAGGGGTTGGAGAGATGGCTCAGTGGTTAAGAGCACCGACTGCTCTTGCAGAGGACCTGGGTTCTATTCCCAGCACCCACATGGTGGCTAAGAACCGTCTTTAACTCCAGTTCCAGGGGAATCTGACACCCTCTTCTGACCTCCGCGGCATTGAATGACATGGGTGCACCAACGTACATGCTGACAGTACACATAAAAATACACATAAAAATAATAAATAAAAAAATTAAAAAAAGAATGAATTACCTCCCCAGCCCTGAGAGGGTAGGTTTTAATTAGCTGGCCAGAAGTTTCTGTCATATGAAACAATGTATTAATTTTTTTAATTGCAGATATTTTAGAAATAAGATAAATACCACATGGTTATATATTCAACAAATATTTAATTTAATAAGTATCTATTATCCACCATATGCTTCTTAAATGAATAAGAGAAATATTGGCATGTTGTTGTTGAACTTAAACAGCACTATAAAGGCAGTTTTGAAAGACTTCTGTTCTTTGCAGATGACAGAAGGCAACTGGACACCAGGCAAAGCTTTGACCTTCAGGCTGTGAAAAGAGTATTCACATCTGTCAGATTTCACTAGCTGGTATTCTTGTTCTGTGCCTAAGCTCACACAAAAGCTTCATGGATGTTCTTTGGGGTTCTGGTCTCATCATAACTTGCCTGAAATATCCTCAGAAAAAAAGACTTCTCACAAGATGATACCAGATCATCAAGACTGAATTCAATCTCAAAGGAGAGACTCTTCTCCAGAATGATTAAGGCTATGAAGATGGCAAATTTCGAAGTCACTCTGTTGATTATGTCACTCACATCACTTTCAGGGTCTGTGTACTCAAAGCAATGAACAATAAAATGATGGCCATAGACTCTGAAGTGGTTCTGGTAGTAGACTTGTGGGTGCAGGAAGTGTTCCAGGAGATCTCCTGATGCCAGCGGAAGGAAGAGCAGGAGACAGGTAGGAACAGGGTGCCTCAGCAAGGCTAATTGTTGATCCGTTAATCCAGCTGTCTTTGGCTTGACTGGCTTTTGTGGCTGTGGGGGCGGAGTTATCCTCCCAGCTGGTATTAAAGGTGAGGTTGTGTGACTCTTGAGATCTGAGATCTCCTGAGGCCTGCTGCCAAATGGGATTATGAAGGCATCTGAAGGAGGCAAGCAAAGCAAGCCTTCAACACATTGAAGAGGCATTTAGGACTCACATTGGAGTACAGGTAAGGAGAAGCCCATATGCCAGGAACACAAAGAAGAAACAACACAGGAAAGGGGCAGGATAATCCGGCACCAAGCTCTACCAACCCTATGGAAGACTCCTGCAGTGCAATTCCTCTGGGGATGCCCCAGGAGACAGATATCAGGAACACAATTGGGAACAGATTTAAAGAACTACAAGATTATAAAGAACAAATCAAAGAACTAAGAAAAGAGAATGAAGAACTCAAGAAGGACCTAGAGAGAGAGAACGACAAACTCCAGAAGGAACTGGAAACACTGAAAAGATCCCATGCTGAAAAAGATAAGGAAACCAACCAGCAAACCAAAGAGCTACAAGAAGAGATTGGGAAGCTCCAAAAAGAAGTAGAAATACTAAAGAAATCAGAAGAGGAAATGAAAAAGGAAATAAAACACTCATCCAATCAAGAGGAAAGGAGTGGGAAAATCCTCAGAAGCAGAATGGAGGAAGCAGAACACAGAATATCAGACCTGGAAGATAACACAGAACAACTAAAAACCTCAAGGAAAGATTATGAAAAATTTAAAAATACACAAAAATGGAACAACCAGGAGCTGTGGGACACTATGAAAAGATCAAACCTCCGCATCATAGGAATAGAGGAAGGAGAAGAATCCCAAGAGAAAGGTATTGATCAGATCTTCAACAGAATAATAGATGAAAACTTCCCCAAACTAAAAAAGGACAAACCAATACCAATACAAGAAGCACATAGAACTCCAAACAGACAAGATCAGAAAAGAAATTCTCCACGCCACATCATAGTTAAAATGCTGGACACCCAAAACAAAGAGAAAATTCTTAAAGCGACAAGAGAAAAACAACAAGTGACCTATAAGGGGAAACCTATCAGAATAACAACGGACTTCTCACAGCAAACGATGAAGGCAAGAAGAACCTGGAGCAAAGCATTCCCAGTGTTGAGGGACAATGGATGCCAGCCCAGGTTACTATACCCAGCAAAAATGTCAATCATAGTGGAAGGAGAGAGGAAAATCTTCCATGACATAAACAACTTGAAAGAATACATGTCCGGAAAACCAACCCTTCAGAGAATACTTGAAGCAATCCAAAGAACAGAAGAAAGGAGCAACCAACCCCAGGCAACTAGAAGGAGAAATCAATAAAAGCATAACTGCAGAAGTAGAAACCTAAATCAAAACCGCAGATGGATAATAAGGCAAAAGGAAGCAACACAAACCTATCAGTCATAACCTTAAATATTAATGGACTAAATTCCCCAATCAAAAGACATAGACTGGGAGACTGGATTAGGAAACAGAATCCATCGATATGCTGTCTGCAAGAAACACATCTTACCTTCAAGGACAGGCACCACCTTAAAGTGAAGGGATGGAAAAAAATATTCCAAGCAAATGGTACCAAAAAGAAAGCAGGTGTTGCTATTTTAATATCGGATAAAATAGACTTCAAAGTAAAAGAAATCAGAAGAGACAAAGAAGGCCATTACATTTTCATCAAAGGAACAATCCACCAAGAAGATTTCACAATTATGAATATATATGCCCCAAATTCTGGTGCACCAAACTTTATAAAGACAATTCTCCAGGACCACAAGTCACAGACTAACCCCAGCACACTCATAGTGGGAGATTTCAATACCCCACTGAGTCCTTTGGATAGGTCAACAGGACAAAAAATAAACAGAGAGACATCTGAACTGAACGATATGATACACCAAATGGACCTCATAGACCTCTACCGAACATTCCATCCTAATACCAGAGAATACACTTTCTACTCAGCACCCCACGGAACATTCTCCAAAATCGACCACATCCTGGGACACAGAAGAAACCTCTACAAATACAAAAAGATTGAAATAATTTCATGCATCCTGTCAGACCACAGTGCAATGAAGCTCAACATCAACACCAGGACAAGCCCTCCTGCCTACAAGAACACATGGAGACTAAACAACACACTCTTGAATAATGAATGGGTCAAGGAAGAGATAAAGAAAGAAATAAAAACATTCCTGGAACTGAATGACAATGACAATACAACACAACAAAACTTATGGGATACCTTAAAAGCAGTCCTAAGAGGGAAATTTATAGCCCTGGGTGCCTACATTAGAAAAACAGAAAGAGCACAAGTGAATGATCTAACACTACAGCTAAAAGCACTTGAGAGGCAACAACAGATGAACCCTAAACGCAACAGACAGGAAGAAATAACAAAAATCAGAGCAGAAATCAATGAAATAGAAACAAAGAAAACAATACAAAAAATCAATGAAGCCAAAAGTTGGTTCTTTGAAAGAATAAACAAGATAGACAGACCTCTAGCCCAGTTAACAAAAAGAAAGAAGGAACAACTCCAAATCAATACAATCTGTGATGAAAAGGGAAATATCACAACGGACAAGGAAAAGATCAAGAAAATTATATGGGAATATTACAAGAACCTATATTCTACCAAGTTTGAAAATCTAGAAGAAATGGATGAATATCTGAAATCTTGGGAATCACCAAAGCTTGGCCAAGAGGAGACCAGCAGCTTAAACAGACCCATAACATATGAAGAAATAGAGGATGTAGTAAGAAGCCTCCCAACTAAAAAAAGCCCAGGCCCAGACGGTTTCACAGCAGAATTCTATAAAACATTTCAAAAAGACCTACAACCATTATTTCTGAAACTGTTTAGAAGTATACAATCAGAGGGAATTCTCCCAAATTCCTTCTATGAAGCCAACATCACTCTATTACCAAAACCAGGCAAAGATCCAACTAAAAAGGAGAATTATAGACCCATCTCCCTCATGAACACAGATGCCAAAATTCTAAACAGAATACTGGCAAATCGCATACAGACCCACATCAAGAAGATCATCCATCATGACCAAGTTGGATTCATACCAGAGATGCAGGGATGGTTCAACATACGAAAATCAATAAACATCATCAAACACATAAACGGAATCAAAGACAAAAACCACACCATCATCTCAATTGATGCTGAAAAAGCCTTTGACAAAATCCAGCATCCCTTCATGCTTAAAGTCCTAGAAGGAATTGGATTGGAGGGATCATTCCTCAATGTAATCAAAGCCATATACAGGAAACCCACAGCCAATATCATCCTAAATGGGGAAATGACGGAAACATTCCCTTTAAAGGTAGGAACTCGGCAAGGCTGCCCCCTATCACCACTCCTCTTCAATATAGTGCTTGAAACACTTGCTAGAGCAATAAGGCAAGAAAAGGATATTAAAGGAGTACTAATTGGAAAAGAGGAAGTCAAACTATCCCTATTTGCTGATGATATGATTGTTTACTTAAGAGATGCAAAAAACTCCACCAGAAAACTCCTAGAAACGATTAACAGCTTCAGCAAAGTGGCAGGATACAAAATTAACCTTAGAAAATCAATGGCCTTTCTTTACACCAAGAACAAGCAACTGGAGAAAGAATTCAAAGAGACCTTCCCACTCACAATAGCCTCAAAAACAATAAGATACCTAGGAACAAACCTAACCAAAGACACCAAAGACCTCTACAACAAAAATTTTAAACCCTTAAAGAAAGAAATTGAAGAAGACCTCAGAAGATGGAAAAACCTCCCATGCTCATGGATTGGGAAAATTAACATTGTAAAAATGTCCATTTTACCAAAACTCTTGTATAGATTTAATGCAATCCCAATCAAAATCCCCAAGAGTTTCTTCACAGGCTTGGAAACAAAAGTTCTTAAATTCATTTGGAGAAACAAAAGACCCCGAATAGCCAAATCAATCCTGAGTGAAAAGAGCTACACAGGAGGGATCTCTATACCAGATTTTAAACTATACTACAGGGCTATAGTCATAAAAACAGCCTGGTACTGGCACAAAAACAGACCTGTTGACCAATGGAACAAAACCGAAGATCCAAATCTGAGCACATACAATTTCAGCCATCTCATATTTGACAAGGGGGCCAAGAAACCACAATGGAGAAAAGACAGCATCTTCAGCAAGTGGTGTTGGCAAAACTGGATCACCACTTGTAGAAGAATGAAATTAAACCCCTACCTCTCACCCTGTACAAAAGTCAACTCCAGATGGATTAAAGACCTCAACGTGAAACCCCAAACTCTGAAGGTGATAGAAGAAAAAGTTGGCAGCAGACTACAAGACATAGGCGTAGGAAAAGACTTCCTAAATCAGACAGCAGCTGCACAAGAATTAAGGTCGACAATTGACAAATGGGACCTCATCAAACTCAAAAGCTTCTGTACATCAAAAGAAACAATCAAGGAAGTGAAGAGAAATCCCACAGAGTGGGAGGAAACCTTCACTGCAGATACATCTGACAAAGCATTGATTTCCAGAATATATAAACTACTCAAAAAACAAAGAAAAAAGAAAACAAATGACCCGCTCAATAGATGGAGCAAAGAACTGAACAGAGACTTCACAAGCGAGGAATTAGAGATGTCTGAGAAACACCTCAAGAACTGCTCAACATCACTAATCATTAAGGAAATGCAAATGAAAACCACTTTAAGATATCATCTTACTCCAATAAGACTGGCTAGGATCAAGAAAACAAATGATACCAAGTGCTGGAGAGGTTGTGGGGAAAGGGGAACACTCATCCACTGCTGGTGGGAATGTAAACTCGTACAGCCACTATGGAAAGCAGTGTGGAGAACCCTTGGAAGACTTGGAATGAACTTGCCACCCGACCCAGCCATACCACTCCTGGGCATGTACCCTCAAGACTCACCCCACCGCAGAGATACATGCACGGCCATGTTTATTTCAGCTCTCTTCACAATAGCAAGGAGCTGGAACCAACCCAAATGCCCCTCAACTGATGAGTGGATAGAGAAAATGTGGTACATCTACACAATGGAGTTCTATGCAGCAGTAAAGAAAGACGACATCATGAGCTTTGCAGGAAAATGGCTGGAGCTAGAGGACATCATGCTGAGTGAAGTAACACAGTCCCAGAAAAACAAACGACGAATGGTATCCCTCATCTGTGGATGCTAGTGCCAATTACCTAGTTGTAAGTATTTCTTGTGCATGGCCCCTTGAGCTTTTGTCCAAAGCAGTTGGGAGTGATGCATATTGGAAACAACAACAACAACAACAACAACAACAACAACAACAACAGAAAGGACTGCATCAAAGAACTGACTGAAGCAGTGAACTTCTGCTCAAAACAGTCAACTTCCCCATGGAGAATATTGAGAAAGACTGAAAAAGAGATGAATAGCATGTTTGGCAGAATGCATGAGCTCTGGTGGGGTGGGGGGATGGGGGGACATGGGTCTAGATTTGATAAAAAATATATGTATAAATAAATTTAAAAAAAGAAAAAAAAGCAAGTATTCTAGAGGCATGAGGAACACATCTGTAACTTTGTTGGTGTTAGGCTGGGCCTGGACGTTGTCATCTAGGAACCCCACCACCAGTGCCACCAATGCATGCTCCTGAAGGCAGAAAGTGAAATCCACATGTTAAGAAGTGAAGTTTCATTGTTTCAAATGTTAAACCTGTGCTCCTTCTAGGACAGCAAAGACCCAAGCTCTCATTGACAGAAGTTGAGCCATAGAGAAAAGAGTTTGCTCCAGTAGCAAACTTATGTCATTAATGTATCAGGGACAGTTGTCTGCCTTATCTGTGGTGGCACCTGAGAGGACTCTGAAAATAGTATTTGTTGTGAGCATGCACTGGTCCAATTGTTTAGAATAGCCATGCTGCAGTATTATAAAAAAACACGGTCCTTTTGACTTAGGAATTGAGTTTGTGTGAATATAGCCTCACTGTGAATCTCTCCCAGCAAGAAAAGATATATAAACAAAGCTGAAGCATTATCCACAGCAGCCCAGACTCCACAGTTGCGCTTCTTCATTGATAGATACTTAAGTCAGACTATGGTTAAAGTCACAGAGAGAAGCAAGGGGTTCAATCATAAGTGAGACAGTAAGAAGACTGAAGTTTCTAGATTTTGAGAAAGAGGGTAAGGAAAGCCAGAGGCAGGTACACTGCAAGGCAAAGACTTAAAGTTCAGCAGGCCTATGGGAACCTCGTGTGTGGTGGGAGCAGCCAAAGTGTGCTGACGAATGGAAGTAATTCATACTCTTAACTGCACTTAGTGAAAATCAACCTTTGGATGGGTGGGGCAAGGGGAACACAGACCCTAGACATCCTTAGGGCAGGAAATCCTGAGGTCATAACTGGCCCAAGGGCCTCAGCCATGCTGGTTCCTGGGTAAGGGCTGAGTCTCAAAGGTCACAAAGTTCTCCAGAGTGGACTCTGAGCTGAGCACTCAGGAGCAAGCAATATCTTAAGGAAGTACCAGGAGAAACTGGTGATGGGTTAAGGACAGGAAACAAGACAGCTTAGGGAAGAAGGCAGGCAAGGTGTTGAGGACTACAAAGCTGGAGACAAAGACCTGGTTTTCAGGCTCCTCAGCCTCAGCCACTGGTAGAAGGCCTTGCAGGAAGCCAGCCCAGGGACTTCTCTCTAGGACTTCTCTCTCGCTGTCTGTGCAAGATGAATGGCAAGCCATCTCCAGTCATTCAAGGGTGTGAGTTGTGGGCAGAGACTGCTGGCTTAAGCCAACAGAAACAAAGTTGGTATGAAGAATTGAGATCTCAAAAGAACCTCAACAGAGTGTATCAGAACAAATTGTCTTACCAGTTCCAAAGCCATGAGGTGAACCAGCCACGGGCTGGATGCACCAAACCCTGAGCTGAGATAAACCTTGCTGTCTGTGTTCGAGTTTTATTTTGTTGCCTCAATAACACACTCTGACCAAGAGCAGATTTGGAAGAGACAGGATTTATTTGACCCAAGAATCCAGGTTACAGTCTATCACTGTGGGAAGTCAAGGCAGAAACTCAAGAAACATGAAGGCAGGCCTGCTTGTTATTGCCACAAGGCATGGCCTCAAACAAGGACTCACCTCACAGCCAAAGCAATTCGGCAGCAACCATGGAAGACACTGCTGATAGCTCGCAGACTGGCTTTTCCTCAGCTAGAGTTTGCATACATACAGTTCAGGATTACCTGCCTAGTGGATGGTACTGCCCTCAGTAGGCTGGGCACTCCTACATCAATGAATAATCAAGACAATCCCGTACAGACATGCTCAAAGGCCAACCCAATAATTCCTCAATCAAGACTTTCTTTCCAGGTGATTCTAGCTTGCGGTAAGATAACCTTTAAAACGAATTATTAAACCCTATAAGACGATTAGTGTTTGTGTTTATTAGAGTAAGAGAAAACTGACTGAAGGGCCTATGAAGGCTGCACTGTTGCATCCATATACATGTAACTCAGCAGCTCCTGAGGAGAGCAGAAAGGAAGATAGTCTCATTTCAGGAACTTCTGACCATTATAGTGCAATGAGTCAATAGAGTTCTAAAAGAAATGCCCCAAAATATGCTGGGGGATTTGCAGAAATCACCAGAAAAAGAGTTCCCACTAGAAAACAGCCAAAGAGGAAGCAGCTGTCTACTTGCTGTCTGATCTCATATTTCTCTCTGATGTTCTTCTCTCTCTTTGTATCTGTGTTTCTATCTCTGTAGTCTCTGTGATTCTTTGTCTTTAATCTCTCTCCATACCTTTCTGTATCTGTCCATCTATCTCTTATTTACACACACACACACACACACACACACACAAGCACACACAAGCACACATGCATACGTTTTTAGCCTGAAAACCCAAATATAAAGCATTAAAACATCTGGATTCATCTCTGTGATTATGTGGGGAGGACACTCCACTCTCTGGTCTTCCTCCCCCAAACCATGACTCCAGTTTGAGAAAAATACCAGAGACACTCAAAGCATAGGACACTGAACAAAAGGCTTAAATGGAATACCTTGAAATAGCCACGGGCAGGATAACAAGTGAAGTGGGTCAAACTGTCACAAGGACTGAGCATGCGACAACCACACATGGTGTTCTGCAGGGTAGGGTCAAGGACAGAAATGAAGATAGCTGAGAAACTGGTAAAGCACAAAGCAACTGTGGATTGCAGTTCATTATAAAGTGCTAATATCACCCCCTTAGTTGAGACCAATGTACCACAGGAGTGACAGGCAGTCATGAACCACCCAGTGTCAGTGCTGGAACGCAAATTTGAGTCCTCTGGAAGAATGGGAAGTACTCTTAACTGCTAAGCCATTTCTTCATCCCTTCCACTACTATTTTAAACCAAAGGTGAAGACTTATAATATTTATACTGATAAAATAATGCTATTGTTCAAGTTAGAATCTACAGCTGTGAGTAAAGTCCATTAGTACAGTGGTGTGGTGAATAGCAAATAAGACCTGCCTATACCAGCTCAGGGATTCATTTGGTTTTAATGTCATGTGCTTTTTTTCTATCAAGGAATCCCTGATTTACACAAGACCTTGGGAACTACTGCCTACCTTCAGGGAGCTTGTCCAGTGATCGTGGTCTTTCTGCTTCAAACTGTCTAATCATGAGGAATCGAGGAGCTGGAGCGATGGTTCAGAGGTGAAGAGTGCTCACTGCTCTTGCAGAGGAGCTGAGGTTGGTTTCCAGCACCCAAACTGGGCAGCTCACAGCAGCCTCTAACTAACTCCAGTTCTAGGGGTTTGATACCTTCTTCTGGCCTCCATAGATACCTGTGCATATGTGTGCCTGAACCGACCGACCGACAGACAGACAGAGACCCCAAACTGAAGGGTATTTTCTACAATGCCTGGCCAGGGCACCTTGAAACTGCCAAAGTCATGATAACATGAAGCAGGAGAAACTGCTAGAGACCCAAAGATCAAGGAGACGTTGATGTCCAAGTATAACATAGTCAGTAAGCTAGGAAGAGGAAAAAAAGCCCTCCAGTTCAGTGAGAAGGGAGCTCTTTATCCCAAAGTATGGACCAAAATGCGTGATATAGTAAACATAAAACTCTGGGCCCCTCAAGGAGGATAATATTTAATGTATCACACAATAGTGTATTATTTCAAGTGAATTCTCAAATAAACACGTACTGGTAAAAAGTAAACGTGAACTGAATGTTAGCTGATGCATGCTCAGGGTTCCATGGCACCCAGTTTGAGAATCACAGAAGTAATTCTCCCTTTTGTTTCTAGATGAGGAGAGAGGGGCTAGCCTGTGACCATGGAACTCACAAGAAGCCAAGTCCATACAAAGGTCCAGTTATCCTGGCTCCATGGACAGTGTTCTCTGAGATTAGGTTTGGGGAGATGTGAAATCCCCTGGGAGGGTAGAAGAGCCCATGACGGGAGAGCCATCATGACCGTCCTTATTTCAAGCTCATGTGGCACCAGGTGAAAGATGACCTCCACTCAATGAGGATGCAGTCCCACTTCCTCCTGGACTTCCCAGAAAGCAGTGGTCATGTCATCCTTATGCATTAGGTCTCTCTTTCCTCCAGGGAAGCAGACATCTTCAGGGCCGCTTCTCAGCTAGGGATTGGAAGAACAGAGTTCTGTGTGAGTTCAGTTTGGGAGCCACTTAGTCATTCAACAAATATTGACTCAATGTCTATTTTGACTAAAATATATATTTTACTTGAATCCTCAAAAAACAAAACACAGGGATGGAGGGATGGCTCAGTGGGTATGGTCACCTGCTGCCAAGCCTGAGAACCTGACTTCCATCCTCAAAACACACATGGTGGAAGGAGAGAACTGACTCCTGCAAATTGTTCTTTTCATATGCATGCCATGGGATGCATGTGCACACACACACACACACACACACACATAAATGTTAAACAAACAAAAAACCTTGAGTACTCTCCTTACTTCTAATTTTCTTTAATGCACCCAGAAGACAGCATAAATATATAAACAGTGGCCAACAAGAAGAAAAAGGTAAAAGAAAGCACACTATAAAGGAAATATTATCAACAGGTGATTGTGTTAAGTCCTTTTGGAGTACTTCCCATATCCAGCACATACCATTTCATAGGATTTTTCTAGCTGCTATTACAGTTTTCTTCAGTGGTGAGTGTGTTGAGACAGGGTCCCAGCAGGTTGGCCTTGAGGCCATGGATGACTTCGAACTCCTGATCCTCCTGCCTCTATTTCTAGAGTGCTGCAATTGCCAATGCATACCACTATGCCCCGTTTTAGGTAGTGCTAGGGAGTAAACACAGGGTTCTATGCCTGTGATGTTGGGTGGTTTGAATGAAAAATGTCCCCCCAGAGGCTCAGGTATTTGAACAGTTGGTCCCCAGCTGGTGGCGCTGTTTGGGGAGGTCATGACACTTTCAGGTGGTGGAGGCTTGCTGGAGGAAGTACATCACTGGGGGTGGGCTTTGAGAGTTTATAGCCTCACACTACTTCCACTTTGCTGTCTCTGTTTCATGTTTGTGGTGGAAGATGTGGTCTCCCAGCATCATGTTCCAGACTGCTGTCCATCCATTCTCACCATTATGGACTTCCCCCCCACCCCAGAACCATAAGCTAAAATAAACTCTCCCTTCCATAACCCTTTCCATTATGGTGTTTTATCACAACAACAGAAAAGGATCTGATACCCTAGGCCAGTACTCTGCCAATTGAGCTATGTCCCCAGGCCTAAAAGCTACTGTATTTTACTTTTTTATTTATTATATTAATTTTTTATGTATATAAATACATGGCCTGAATATATGTAAGTGTACCTGTGTTGTGCAATGCCTGTAGAGGGCAGAAGGGGGTGCTGGATTCCCCTGGAACTGTAGATACAGATGGTTGTGAGCCACCATGTAGGTGCTGAGAATTGAACCCAGTTCCTCTGCAAGAGCAGCTACTACTTTTAACCACTGAACCATCTCTCCAGCCCTCAAAGCTATTATTTTTAAAGCATTTTTGATGAAGTAAGTTTCAAATAGTATAAAATTAACCAACTTAAAGTGAACAATTCAAGGATATTTAATACTCACAATGATATATAACCACCATCTCTAATATTCAGTTTCGGGGTAGTTTTACCACCCCAAGAGGAAACTCCACACCTACTGAGCATTCCCTCTCTTCTCCATGGAGCCTGCTTTCTGTCTCTGTGGATTTCCAGTTTGGATATTTCATGTAAAGGGAATCACAAAACACAGTGTTCTGTGTCTCTCAGTATCCTGTTTGGGAGTTTCTTCCATGTCCTTTATGGCTGAATAGTGTTCCTGTGTTGGTGTAGATTAAAAACTGTCCTATCATGTCCCATCCTGATGGGTGTTTCCTTGAGCTAAGGCCAAACATGCAGAACCATAATAAGAACCCTTAAGAACAGCTCTTGATGTGTGGAGCTCGACCAGGAAGTCCTGTTGGCATTTTTAACACCTGGGTTGACAGATTCATATAAAGAAAAGCGAGATGTCTGTTGTGGTCTGATTATCTGTGTGCTGCTTAAATTCCTGTGCAGAAATCCTTAAGGTCCAAGGTAAGGACATTTGAGGTGGGGCTCTTGGGCAGTGATGATCTTATAAAGCAGTGAGAGAGATTAATGTCCTTATAAAGGAGGCTCCCAGAGACCCCGCCTCTTCCACTCTGGGAGCACACAGGGGAAACCAGTCATCTACATATCAGAAAGGAAGCCTGAGCTAGTTGCTCATTCTGCAGGTACCTTGATGTTGAACTTTCCAGCCTTTAGAACTGTGAGAAGTAGTTTCTGTTTTCTATAAGCTCCCAGTTTAAGGTGTTATTACAGCTATTTAAGAAGACTAAAGGCAAAGTAGTTAGAACCATTTTAGATTCCCATAGTTGAAGGCCCATTTAGGCAAGCTTTTTACTTTTCTTTTCTTCACTTCCTGGTACATCCTACACAATGCAAAGCTGTATCTTTTCTTTCTCAGCCATTAAGTTGGTGAGGTTTTGACCTGTTGGAACACACAAATCTTTTCCCGTAGTTAGTTTTAAGATTTGAATTGCAAAGTTTTTGACAAAAAGGTTTCATACATATCTGTATCCTCCCTTTTTGTTTTAGGGTTTTGTTTTTTGACCCATGAGTCTCAAATAGGAAGTTGTATTACATGTACCTATAGGCTGGAATCAAGGCGCAGATTTCATCAAATTCACCCAAGCTGTTTTGGGTGACTGTATGTGGTTAACTTGGGAAGCAAACTTAACTTTTAATTTTTAAATTAAATCATCCTAGAGTAAAAAGAGAATGCCTACAAAGAATACTGTACAGCAGAAAAATTATAAAGAACAGTTTGTATGTGCCAATCCCAAGTTATTGTTATGCAAGATTTTAGTAAAACAAATGTGGACACCAGTTATATTTCCAATTAACTCGGATGCAATATTGTTTTTATCAGAAACCTTTAACCAATTTTGGTTAATATACACCTATTTGACTTTTACTCAGTCCCGAAAACAAACACCATGTAAACCTGTAGACAGAGGCTGGGCAAAATTGGATACTGTTGAACTCACGTCAAATTTAACTATCCATTAATAGACAACCATAGGACCCCCTTCCCCTACTCCCGCATCCCTCCGACCCCGCCCGATTCCCCTTTCATTCAGTTTTTCAGTAGGTGGCAGTCTTTCTTTTGTTGTTCTTTTAATATGCAATCCCTCTCCATAAGAAATATTTATAACTGGGTGTTATTGGCACTAGCATCCACATATTGAGGGATACCATTATCGTTTGTTTTTCGGGGACTGTGTTAGGCCTTATATAAGATAATCTTCTAGCTACGCATCCCATTTACCCTGTAAAGTTCATGATATTGTCTTTCTTTACCGTGTAGTGTATTTTTGTTTTGGTGATGCATAGAAAACTCCATTGTGTACTGTAGCCACATTTTCTCTATCCACTCGTTAGTTGAGGGGAACTTTGGGTTGGTTCCAGCTTTTGCTATTGTGAGCAGAGCTGGATAAATATAGCTAGCTGTGCATGTGTTTCGGCAGTAAGATGAGTCTTGTGGGGGTAGATACCCAGGAGTGGTATGACTGGTCAAATGGCAAGCTCATGTTGAAGTCTTCCAGGGTTCTCCACAGGGCTTTCCATAGTGGCCGGTAACCAGTTTAACATTCCCACCAAGGCAAATGGATGATTTGTTCCCCTTTCCTCACAACCCTCATCCCCCCACCCCCCCCCCCCCACTTGATATTGTTTGTTTTCTTTATCCTGGACCCAGTCTATCAGATGGAGATAAGAGCTTAGAGTGGGTCCTTAATTTGCATGTCCTAATGATTAGTGATGTTTGAACAAGTTTTTTAAGATGTCTCTCAGCCATGTCTAATTCCTCCTCTGTGAAGTTTTTTTTTTTTTTTTTTTTTTTTTTTTTTTTTTTTTTTTTTTTTTTTCTTTCTTCTGTTTTTTGGTATTGTATATCTGGAATTAAGTGCTTTGTCAGAATGTATTCTGCAATAAGGTTTCCTCCACTTGTGGGTTTTCCCACTCCTTTATTGTTTTCTTTTGATGGTTACAGAAGCGGTGTGATTTAAGGAGTCACATTTGTCAATTGTTGAATCTTAGTTCTTGTGCAGCTGCTGCCTGATTTAGGAAGTCTTGTTCTACACCTATGTTTTTGTAGTCTACTACCAAGTTTCTCTTCCATCACCTCCAGAGTTTTTGGGTTGCACGTTGAGGTCCTTTGATCAATCTGGAATTAACTTTTGTACAGGGCAAAGGTAGGGGGTTTTATTTTCATTCTTCTACAAGGTGGTGATCCAGTTTGGCAACACCATTGCTGAAGATGCTACCTTTACTCCATTGGGTGAGTCTTCTTGGACCCCTTTGTCAAATAATGAGGTGGCTGAAAATTGTATGTGCCAGGTTTGGATCGTCAGTTTTGTTCCATTGGTCAACTGGTACTGTTGTGCCAGTCCAAGTGTTTTTGATGAGTATAGCCCCTGTAGTATAGTTTTGAAAGTCTGGTAAAGAGATCCCCCATGTATTGGCTCTTTTCACTCAGAGTTTGTTTGGCTATTCAGGGTCTTGTGTGTTTTTCGCGCAAAGGAAATTAAAGGATTTTTTTCCCAAGCCTGTGAAGAAATCCTTGGTATTTTGATGGGTATGGCATTAAATCTGTACACAAGTATGGGTAGGAAATGGACTTTTTACTATATTTATGTTCCCAATCCAGGAGTATGGGAGGTTTGTCCCTCTTCTGATGTCTTTCCTCATTTCCTTTTTCCAGGGTTTTAAAATTTTTGTTTATAGATACTTGTGTCTTTGGTTAGGTTTTTATTCCTAGGTAGTTTATTGTTTTTTTTAGGCTATTTGTGAGTGGAAGGTCTCCCTTGTAGTCCTTCTTCAGTTTTCTTTTGATTTGGGTCGAGAAAGGCTACTGATTTTTCATTAGATTTAATTTTTGTATCCTGCCACGTCACTGAAGCTCTTAAAATCAGGTCTATGAGTTTTCTGGTTGAGTTTCTTAGATCCCTTAGGTAGACAATCAAATCATTCATGGACAAAAAGGGATAGCTTGACTTCCTCTTTTTCCAATTAATACTCCTTTATTTTCCTTGTCTTGCCGTATTGCCCTAGCAAAGGTTGCAAGCAAACTAGATTGGAAAAAAGGAAGTGTGACAGGGTGCAGCCTTGTCGAGTTCCCACCTTTGAGGGGAATGCGTCTGTCGGTGTCCTCCCCCATTTAGGATGATGTTGGCTGTGTGGTTCTTGTATATGGCTTTGATTACATTGAGGAAATGATCGTTCCAGTCCAATTACCTGCAGGACTTTAAACATGAAGGGATGCTGGATTTTGTCAAAGGCTTCTCCATGTAATTGAGATGATGGTGTGGTTTTTGTCCTTCAGTGCATTTAGAAAGTTTGATGACGTTTATGGAGTTTTCGTATAGGGAAACCTACATGCACCTCTGGTATAAATCCAAGTTGGTCATGATGGATGATCTTTTTGATGTGGGTTCTGGTATGCGATTTGTCAGTATCTTGTTAGAATTTTGGCATCTGTGGTCAGTAGGGAGTTTGGTCTATAGTTGTCTCCTTTTTTGTTGTATCTTTACATGGTTTTGGTAATAACGTGATGCGTGATCATAGAAGGAACTCTGGGAGGACCCCGTCCATTTGTTCCTTCTTAACAACGTGAGTGATAATTGTTGTAAGTCTTTTTGAAATAGTTTATTAGAATGCTTCTGTGAAACCATCTGGCCTGGACATTTTTTGGTTTGGAGACTACTTATTACATCTTCAATGTTCTTCATGTATTTTGGCATTTGTGCTGTTGATCTCTTCTTGGTTGAGCTTTGGTGGATCCCAGGATTTCAGATATTTCCATACCATTTCTCCTGGGTTTTCAAACTTGTAGAGTAATAAGGGTTGTTATGAGTATTCCTGTGTGGTTGTCTGGATCTTTTCGTTGATTGTTGTGATATTTTCCCTTTAATCACAGATTCCATTGATTTAGAGTTGGGTCCATTCGTTTTTGTTCTCCCGTTTGGGTAATTGGGGCTAGAGGTCGGTCCTATCCTTGTTTATTCTCTCAAAGAACCACTTTTAGATTCATAGATTTTTGTATGGTTTTCCGTCGTGTTTCTAATTTCATTGATCTCTGCTCTGAGTTTTTGTTATTGCTTTTCTTTTCTGCTGGCATTTAGGGTTCATTTGTTGTGTTGTCTCTCAAGTACTTTTAGCGGCAGTGTTAGATAATTCACTTGCACTGTGCTTTTCTGTTTTTTTAATGTAGGACACTTAGAGCTATAAACTGTCCGTCTTAGGACTGCTCTTAAAATGTCCCATAGGTTTTGTTGTGTTTGTGGTTAGCATTGCCATTCAGCTCCAGGAATGCTGTTTCTTTCTTTCGTTCTTTATTTCTTTCTTGACCTTCATTATTCAGGAAGTTGTTGTTT